>VZDJ01000032.1:757515-794990 GCA_008694505.1 Cyanoderma ruficeps | reverse complement strand
GGGATCAGGAGATGCCGGGGGGGGGAGGAATCAGGAGATGCTGGAGGAGGATCAGGAGATGCTGGGGGGATCAGGACATTCTGGGGGGACCAGGTGCCTCTCACAGAGGAACCCAAACGCTCCCGAGCCGCGGGCCCAGCTCAGGCACGGTGTGAAACGTGCATTTCTGCCTCCCATCTCCATGTGGATTTTGTGGGCGCTCCAAGCAGAAAGAAGAGCAAAAGCGTCGCTCGAGGAGCCTCCTGGCTCAGCAGATTTATGAGCAAATGAAGGCAGGAGGAAACACATCTGGCCCAGGTGAGGGGATTAGCTCTGCTCCAGAGGAACCAGACAAAGCCACGGCTCGTCCCGGGCTCCCGTCACCTCCAACAATGAGCGGGAAGTTTGGAGCGCCCGGGATGAGCCCCGTGGCAGAAAAGCCTTTGTGTGCTCCCGGTTTCGGTGGCCTCAGGGCCACCAGGGAGTCCCCCAGGGAGGGTCTCTGCCCTGCCACCCCTCCCAGGGCAGGCGCCAGCCCCGTGCGGTTTCTCCTCGTGCAAATAACCGCTCCAGCAGAAACGCGTTTCTATATTTAATAAGCTGGATATTTACGTTAACTAAATAGCAGCTAATTATGAAAACATACTTAAGAGTCTGAGCAATTAAGCAATAATATATTACATAGTTATCAAGCCTCCAATACACATGTCCTTAATAATCAAAATATTAATATGCCGCTCCTCTTCCATTGCACAGCAACTCTGCCATTACACAGAGAGCGCCCTATTACTGCCAAATTAAATGCATAGTTAGGCGAATTTAGGACACTTAATTTAATGTGTTCCCCAGAGTTCAGTGTGGCAGATTCTCCCAGACAGGCCTGTAGCTAGGTAGTGCAGAATTCCTGGAATTGCTCTTTTGCTCCACAGCCACTCTGAGCTTTATTGGCTGCGGGTTAACCCGTTCGTGGTGCGCTGGGCTGCCGCTCACAGCCCCCAGCAGGAGGGAAGGGTGACGTTTTTCACGGGTCGCGGTGGAAATGAGGTGAAGAGCCAAAGGAAAGCAGAGCAGGAGCTGGAGATGGAGGGCGCCCAGTGCACCTGCCTCTGTCTGGGTGGCAAACTGGGGCCAACTGGTCCCTTAGAGGGCAAAGCTGCTGCTCCTGAGCTGTGTCTGGGCTCCAGGTGCCCCGTGTGGTTCTGCCTCAGTTTCCCCATCAATGCGGCTGTCTCTATCAAAGGTTTGGCTCAGGAGCGACATCCCTGGGGAGCTGCAGTCCAGTTTTTATTCCTCAGGGGGATCATTCCCGCTGCTGAGCTGCTGGTGTTGGTTTGGAAATCCACAGAATCCTTTTTCCTCCTGCTCCCGGGCCGGCACAGACCCTGCCGAGGGGGGGCGGGCAGGAGTGGGATCCGCACCCTCAGAGGCGTCACCCAGCAGCAGAGGTGCCCTTCTCCCCGTGCCCCGCCCCAGAGGAGCTGCCCGCTGGCCCCGGGGTGTTTTTAGGGCCTTATCTGCCATACGGCTCCGGGCGGGGATGATTTACGGGGTGAGGAAAACGCGCTGATAAATTTTACAGCCGGGCCCGCGCAGACCGGGGGTATCAACAGCCCGATCCAGACAGCCCTAATGGAAAGTGCCGGCACCGCCGAGCGAGCCCTTATTTATGAGTGTCTGTAATGCCACTGCCGGCGATTTATGGCCCCTTCTGCCGGGCAGGCGGGAGCGGCGGCACGGCCGCCAGCAGAGGGAACCGGGGGGAGAGGGTGGGCTGGGCACCGGGGATAACCGGGGGAAAACGGGGAGAACNGGGAACAGGGGGGTGAGGGGCTGGACACCGGGGGGGCACAAAGGGAACTGGGGAGCACAGATGGAACCGGGGGGACAGAGGGAACCGGGGGGAGAGGACGGGCTGAGCACCCGGGGGCACAGAGGGAACCGGGGCACAGAGGGAACCGGGCACAGAAGGAACTAGGGGGCACAAAGGGAACCAGGGGGAGAGGCCGGGCTGGGCCCTGGGAGGCACAAAGGGAACCGGGGGGCACAAAGGGAACCGGGGGGCACAAAGGGAAGTGGAGGGGACAGGGTGGGCTGGGCACTGGGGGCACAAAGGGAGCCAGGGCAGCTGAGCTGCTCCTCAGGACCAGGCAAAGCGATGCAGCCAGGGCTTGGGGGTGCAGCTGCATTCCAGCCTCTGGGATTGGGACACTCCCATCTGGAAAAACACAGCCTTGAGGTGTCCCCAGGCTGGCTCTGGATGCTCTAAGCGGGGCTGAGGGGATGCTGAGGCCCAAGGTCACCCAGTAAATCCGTGGGGAAGAGCAACCCCAAGAAGAGAACTTGGGAAGCTGAACCCCTAATGGCCGCTGCTGCGCTGGAAATGCCGGGAATAAATCATGGAGGCAGCGTGGAGAGGTGTGGGATGCTGGTCCCCCCTCTCCTCAGCCGATGCTATATTTGCTGGAGGAATGAAAAAAATAATAAATTTTAAAAAAAATTAAAAGGGAGCAGCTATAAAATCTAGATACTAATAAAATGTTCCAGGAAGATGAATTCTTCCGATATAATGGTGATCCCTGATACTGAAATGTTCCGCAAATACATTTTCATAGCCCCACTCAGTATTATTTGTAGATCTTTTTGCAACCCTTGTCAACAAATTCCTGATAAAAAGGAGACACTTTGCTGTGTGCTAAAGCTATGAATTTAAGAAGTGTCAACTGGTCCTTATTTATGGCGCAATCTTTGGCTTTCTCATTTTACTGATGTGGTTTGGAGCAGACTTTCTTCCTCACTCACACGCTCTCCCTCCTCGCTCCTCACTTCGGGACATTAATCCTGCAGCTGTCTCGGGGCACGGCGCTGACTTTCTCAAGGTGCACAGAAGTTGTGCTCTGCAGACAAATCTCTCCGAGCAGGAAAAGAAAATCCATCAAGGGGAGGGGGGAAAGCACCACCTTGGCAAGCGCTGGAATTCTCCCGGTGTCGTTGGGCAGCGCCCGGTGTTCGCTCCATCTCCCGGGGGTGGGGCAGGATCATCCCGGCTGGGGACAATGGGCCAGGAAGAGGTTGGTTAAACAGAGAATAATCCCTGGGGAATGGGATGGAGGGAGCAGGGAGGGGAGAGCCGGAGGCTCCTTCCCTGCCTGAGCCCTGGGAGTGCTCAGCTCTGCTCCCTGTGCCTTCCCTCCTGTGCTGGAAGGGGTGAAACGGCTCAAAATCCTCCCTGGGAATGCGGGTGATGCCCTGGAATGCCCGGAGGAGAAAGGAATGGGTTGGAGAGAAGCGAAAACGCCACATGAGCAAGGTGGGAAAGCAGTGGCTGCCCTGGAATTCAGTGGAGAGGAGAGGGATAAGGGCCTCCCTAGGAGAAAAGGGCATCTCCAACAGCACATGGATGAAGTCACCAAAGAAACTCACTCTTTGCTGAGTTTGCCCAGAAGTTTCCAGCTCAGAGCTGGGTTTGGTGTCCAGCTGACCAGCAAACACTGGTTTGTCTCGGGAGAGCCTCTCCTGGCAAGAACTCACCCCGGGAGCCCACCTTTCCCACAGGAGTTCCGGCTGGGGGTGGATTTGGGCTCCTCAGGTGAGGTTGAGGAGCTGAGCTCCTGGCACTCCTGGCTCACCAGAGCTGCATCCAGAACTAATAAAGGAGCCCGTGTAAAGCCAGAGGTTCTGGGAAAATCCTTTCCGGTACAAATCCAGGACAAATCAGCAACAGATTGCTGCGAGGCCGGGCTGTGGGGTGGTGACAGTGGTGACTGAATAATGGCTGCAGGCGGTTCTGCTGTGGGTTTGCTGTCAGAAGGGAGGAGAGGCCGTGTGTAATGGGGCAAAGGTCTGGATCCCCATCCCACAGCAGGGAGGGGGGTCCTGCTGCCCCCTCAGCCCGTGTTGGCTCCAGCTGGGGCACAGCCCTGTGCCCCTGGCTGTGCTCCAGCCCCCGGCTCTCCCTGCAGAGATAAAGGCAGGAGCCACTGGTGGAGATCAGCTCCGGGTGCCCCAGGAATGGACCTGGCTCAGGGAGGAAATCTGAGACAGAAAGATCCTTTTTGTCTTGCTGGGTCCTTTGCCCTCACAAGCATCTGCTCTTTCGTGCACCTCTCTCCCTTCCCCAGGAGGAGACAGGTCTTCTGCTGGTCTCTGGCATGGAGAGCCCTGCCCACCCTGCCCAAGGAGGCTCCAAGTGTCCTGGAGCTGGGGCACTGCTTTCCCCACTTGCTCTGCAGCCACAGCCACGGTCTTCCCAGTCCCCCAGACAAATTGGGGCACTGGGATTCCCTGGGACAAAGGGCCACTGAGCAGGGCCTGGCTTCTCCCGTGCTCCAAGAGATGTTTGGGCTCCTGGGGGACAATTAGCTCCCGCTTTGCAGATCCTGCTTTAACTGTGGCACATGTTCATAATTTAAGTTCTTTACAACGGCGCTTGGTTAAGGCCGGAGCCTGCTCC
The DNA here is from genome assembly GCA_008694505.1 of Cyanoderma ruficeps. NCBI lineage: Eukaryota > Metazoa > Chordata > Aves > Passeriformes > Timaliidae > Cyanoderma > Cyanoderma ruficeps. The sequence continues at coordinate 790,561 of VZDJ01000032.1, read as the reverse complement.
CCGCTGCCCGTCCCTTTTGTTTGGGTGATTTACTGTTCCTCTGTGCCCCTCTGCCCACCGAAATTCATAACAGCTCTCACACAGCAATCGAGAGCTCGTAATTACAGCTGTGTCTGGTAGTGCCATTGGAGCTAAAGGGCCTGCTGGCACTTTCTTTTAACAGGAATCCAGCTCCCAGCTGGAATGAAATTTGCCCTGCTGATGGGGGTTTTTTTTATTGGTTTGTTTGAGCCCTTATTAAAAAACGACTCGGGTTTTTGGCAGCGGCGGTTCGGCGCTCAGCACCTTCCCGTCTCCTGCGCTCAGACTCGGAGCTTTCAAAGGAGTCTTGGGAGTTGGGTTCGGCGGGCCCGAGTGCTTCACCCCAGCCAGGCAGCCTTGCCCTGGGGCTGGGGCTGCCTGGGACAGCGATTCCGTTTGTTTGGGGTTTTATAAGGGAGTTTACTTTCATTCATTCGGGGTCGCCCGAGCAAATGTGCAAGAAATCAGGTATGACCCAATAAACGCCGCGCCGGGGAGGTGTTGGCGATCGGCAGCCCTCGCCATCCTCGGAGCCTTTGTTTGGCCTCCGGCTCCATTTGTGTTTCTGAAAAGGAGGTGGGAGTTCAGTGTCCTGCCATGAAATGTCACCTTGGGGTGACAGAGGTGTGGGGCACCAGTGTCCCCCAGCAGCAGGGCTGGGGTCACAAGGACACTCACTCCTGGGAAGGGATCACCCTCTGTCCTCAGCAGCTCCTGCAAGGGGTCCCTTAAACACCAGGAGAGCTCAGACACATGGTGGGTTTGGGGTTTCATTCCTCCCTGGCCCCTCTGAATGTGTGGGGTGCCATGGAAGGTGCCAGTGCAGGGCACAGGTGTCCCACAGGAACCCTCCTGGCCTTGGCAGGGACATCTCCGGGATGCTGGGGGTGCCCTGTCCCCTTCCAGTCCCACCTGTCCCTGCTCAGACACTCCCTGGCAGCCAGAGGGTCCCTGTGCCTGAGTTCCAGCCCCTCTGTGCTGCCTCCAGCAGGTCCTGGCGGGATTCTTGGCCCAGACACCCAACTGTGAGCCCTGGGGGGGCTTTAACTGCTGGAGCCATCAAGCCAGGGGACGTGGAGAATCCAGTTACAGGGAATGACATGGAACCATGAGACAGCTTCCAAAAATAGAGAGCAGGACTGAAATAGTGGGTCACGAATCTCAGAGGCAGAGAGCAGGCCCAGCCCCGCAGCAGGGGACACATCTCTGCCGTGCCAGCGGGCTGGGAATGCTGGGCTGGGCTCCACTCACGGGCCCCATCACATCTCAAGGTGTAAATTCCCATCAAGGAAGTGGCTGGAAGGAGGAACACATCATCTGATCCCTGCACAGTTACAGGGAGGGATCACTCAGGCTCCAGGGGATCACATCACCACGTCCAGAGGATATTCCTGGGAGCAGGCACGGGACAGCAGCTCTGCCACTTGTGCTGCTGAATCCCAGAGGGATTTGAACAGCAGAAGCCAACTTCCCCGAGAGTCTGGATGGCAAAAGGAAGATTTGGGGAGTTCCCAAGTGCAGTCTGGCCTCTGTCACTCAGCTCTGCCCACGGGACAAGGTCCAGGCTGGCTGTAGGGAGGTGGCAGCTCCCAGGTTTCCCCTTCCCTGCTCCCACAGCCTTTCCTGGTGCCGGGAGTGGCAGAGGAGGGATCCTCGTGCAGGCAGTTTCCTCATCAGCCCAGTTTGTGAGAGTCAGTCCTCAGCCATGCCACAGGATGCCACATCACTTACAGCAGTGTGGAGACAGGGCCTTTCATCCACGCCACCAGAGGGGTTCTTCGGCCAAAATGCCTTGTGTTTAAGAACTTGATCCTGTATTGTTTTCTCAGCTTGTTTGTATACGCTGAGGAAAAGCAGAGACTGATAGTTCCATGAATTCCTCCTGGGAGTGGGAATGCTGGGCCTTTGTTAGTGCTTGCAGTTGGAGGCAATTGCGACGTGTTAACCAGGGACTACAGCGAGTATTTATTTACCTCTAAAGGGTTTTACTGCTTCCACACACACATTCTTTGCTGATTTGAACATCCTGAAAGCCCAGCTATGTGTGTGCCAATGCTCTGCAAACTCCAGGGCCGGTTCTTGCAGGGTTTTCCTCACAGGGTCAGCTCACAAAAAGAAGGTCATTCAAAAGACAAGTGATGTTTAGAAACTGATAACCACGGGTCCTGCTGAAAGGGATTTGATTTCCCCATCTAAAAGGAGATCTTTGATTAGTGACTGATGGGGCAACTTCAAAAGCTCACGGGGTCTGGCTGAGATAAGCATTCAAACCTGGGATGCTCCTTCCCAAAGCCTCTTTGATCTGGAATTAAAGCTGGAAATCTTGCAGGCTTTATTGTGCGATTTCCAGTGGTTTTAATGATGTACCGGGCACAATAGCATCCACCTTGATTTCCCTCTCCTGCAGGGAAGGGTTTTAGCTGTGGCTTTCTGGGCTGCGGAGGACTCCAGGTCCTCACAGCACGATGAAGCCCATTTTGGAGCTGGAGGGGCAGCAAATCTGCTGAACCCCTCCCTGTTTTGGGGCGAGTGGCACCGAGCAGGGCTCTGACCCTCGTGGCTCCTGTACAAGGTTTGCTCCCCGTCACAGCAGTGGCACAGAGGGAGTTCCTTGTGCTGGGTCACTCTGAACCGCGGCCTTTGCTGCTCCCAAAGGCTCGGGGTGTCCCTGGGCCCCCCCGGTTTTGTTGGCAGCGTCCCTCAGGCAGGTCCCTCAGAGTCCCCCACTCCTGTGTCCCCACCGGAGCCTTTCCCTGGGCTCTGTGACACTCCCTGTGCCGTCACAGCTCCCAGCCTGCAGAGGCACACACCGAGGGACGCTGCCAGTCCCCTCCCGGCGGCTGAGCACAGAACGTGTCACACCTGGAAGTAATTAGAATGAATTTTTACTCATTCATAGCTAATTGCACGATTACTCTCCTATGAAAGCTTCAGCTCTCAGAAGACACTTCAGCACATGAAACGAGTTTCTCTGAATCTGGCTGGAAGAATCGCGTGAAAGCTCAGGCTGGAAAGCCTCGGGCTGGATCCTAAACATCCTTTTCTTTTCAGATTGACTCATTCCTTCCCAACGCAGTTCAAATTCTGCCGGGGGGGGGGTTCCACAGTAACCCCCAAAGGGGAGGGGCGAGGTGTGTCCCCGGACCCGCTGTCCCCGGTGTGTGACATCCCGGACGGGCAGCGGGAGCTCTCCTTGTGCTCCCTGTGCTCTCCTTGAGCTGCCAGGACCTGTCCGCATGTTGTGGGTGATGTCCACGTGCTGGGGGTGGTGTCCCTGTGCTGTGGGTGGTGTCCCCATGCTGTGGGTGGTGTCCATGTGCTGTGGGTGGTGTCCCCATGCTGTGGGTGATGTCCATGTGCTGTGGGTGATGTCCTCATGCCGTGGGTGGTGTCCCCGTGCTGGGGATGGTGTCCCCATGCTGTGGATGGTGTCCCCATGCCATGGGTGGTGTCCCCGTGCCGTGGGTGGTGTCCCTGTGTCCCGGGTGGTGTCCCCATGCCATGGATGATGTCCCCGTGCCATGGGTGGTGTCCCCTGCCCCAGGCTCGGGGTGGGGCCGTGGTGGGAGCCCCGGCAGGAGCAGGAGCCGTGTCTGCCTGCAAACCTCCCCGACCCACTTCGCCGAGGAGGCGCCTGACGCGACGTCGAAATCTCCTGAGTGCTTGCAAATGATGTTTACTATTTAATAAGATGTGATGAGACTGTTCTGATACTTCAAAGGCAGCTGACAGTTTTGTTAGAAATAATCAAGGAACTTTTGGACAATTACGGTGAAGGCTTTGACAGCCAGAAAACGCACAAACCTTGTAACTGTAACCAGCACCAAAGTCAGAGACTCTTCCCTGGAAACAACTTGAATATTCATTTTATCCATTAGGCGTCACTTTTTTATTTATTTATTTTCATTCCATGCTTTTTTATGTCACTTTGCCTCCTTCATTGCCCAGGAAAGCTCTTTTCTTGTTACGAGATGTGAATCTTCCCACCTTCTTGAACCTCCCTGTCTGCGAACAGGCGAAGGCTCTGGGAGCTCTGCTGTCTCCCTGTCTGGCTGCTGCTCCCGTGGGAAGTCTGGGGGGGATGCACTAAAGTTCCCATTTTGCAGATTTTTAAGGCACCAAGAAACTCCGAGATTTTCTAAGATCCCCCAATAGCCACGGCAGAAATGTCATGGGCTGAGGCAGGTCAGCAGAAAAAATCCTGAGTGATTCCCGAGGGATGGGGCTGGACTTGGGAAATAAAAAGCATCAGAAATTCAGCCAGGGTCAGTAAAACTTCAATATCCTTTGAAAGCATCCGACGGAGCAGGTGAATAGGGATGAAAAGCAGCTGAGCTCTTCCTCTGGGTCATCCGAGATGCTGATTTCCCCTCACATTGATTGATGCTCAGCCTATAGACACATTGTCAGGCAGCCACACAGGGCTGTTCTCCAGCTGATGTGCAGGGAGAGCATTTCATTTAATCACAAACCTCCCATCAGTCAAGCCAGCGAGAAGGAAATTTGATAACGTGGATGTAAAACTAAAGCCTCTGCCTTAATGGGACTTTCGAGTGGAATTAGCGGGGACCAACAGGCCCGGGTGAGAATTACAGGGGTGACAAGACTCCAGGAGCAGAACCGGCACCTCGTTATCCCATCAGCAAAGCTGCGAAGGCAAAATTGCTGACGGGAGAGAACTTGAGGGTGGTGTTAGATCATCCACTGTGCCCTGAGCCGGGTGGACACGAGGAGGTGAAGCCCTGGGGTGTCCCTGCCTCTTCCTGGGGGTCCAGCCCCATCTCCAGGCGCCCCCCAAGCTGGGGGTGCTCACTGGGGTGCTCTGTGGAGTCCTTGGCTTTTGGAAAAGTCCATTTTCTATTTCCATCCCCCATCACACCCTGAACTCTGTTGAGCTGGAGCCCTCCGGCCCCTCTGGCCATCCTCGACCCCCCCCGTGGCTGCTCCAGCCCCACACTCCTCACCACAGCCCCAGTAGTCGCTGGGAGAAGTAATTGGCCAAAGATTAGTGTAGGTAATTGAATGGCAGGGGCTTTGTGTACCAAACAGGGGCTTGTCTTTGTCAAAAAAGTCTTTACAAAGTATCCGGCGCCGGGTGTCAGGGAGGACAAGTTTTTTAATCATGTTAAAATGATTTATTTAAACGTCAAGCCATGTCACCTCACTTCCTTTCATTTTTCAAACTGTTTGTGTTTTTTCTGGATGATAAATTTATCTTCAGACAGCCTCAATATGACTAATTAACTTTGAAATATAAGAACCAGATGTGTGAGCTGGAGAGCTTTCTGAACTCATGCCAGGCGCTTTTTTTCCCCCCTCTCCTCTTTCCCTCTCCTCTCGCTTTCCCTGCGCTGAGATTGCTCTGCAGACACTCGGGGCACATGGAAAAACCCAGTGAGATGGATGGGGAGGCCCTGTGTCCCTCCTGGCCCAGCCCAGGGGGGGTTTTGCTGCCCAGGACGGAGCTGCCCTGGCCGGAGAGGGGCAGGACATCCCTGCCGGGGTGTGGGAACCAAGCTGCCACCATTCCCCCGCCACATCAAAAGGAAATCAAGGCTGGATGTGACACAAAATGATTTCTTTGAAAGAAAATCCTGCCGTGTGAAGTGGGTTTTCCCCGTCTCCTCTTTTCATGCTCGGAGCCACTCGAAGAGGGAAACATTTACCGACCAATTAATGAAGCAGCTTAATTTCCCTCTCGGTGAGGTGTGTTCTCATCCCTGCTGCAGGAATCCTCCTGGAAACAGCCCCAGCCCCACAGCCCCAGATGAGCAGCCCTGAGGGAGGATGGAGAAGGGGACGAGGACTGGGTGGCACCGGGCTGAGGGGACAGGAAACCACATCCCAGCCCCTCTGCCCCCCTGGGCCTCAGCAAACCCTCCTCCAGGCGATGGCAGCGGGGGCTGGCAGGGAGCCCACCCTGCTATGGGGTCTGTCCCACCCCGCTCTGGGGTCTGTCCCACCCCGCTCTGGGGCCTGCCCCACCCCGCTCTGGGGTCTGTCCCCCCCCGCTCTGGGGTCTGTCCCACCCCGCTCTGGGGCCTGTCCCGCCCCGCTCTGGGGTCTGTCCCACCCCGCTCTGGGGCCTGTCCCACCCCGCTCTGGGGCCTGTCCCACCCCGCTCTGGGGCCTGTCCCACCCCGCTCTGGGGCCTGTCCCACCCCGCTCTGGGGCCTGTCCCACCTCGGGAGCAGTGGCCAAACACCCGCCTGGGCTTGGAGTTGGTGTCACACCTCACCAGGACAAGGCTGGCGTGGAAGTGAGCACCACCATGAGCTCTGGGTTAGGGAGAGGAAGCCGTCCGAGATCTCAGGAAGGGAAATGAACTTTCCCGGTCATGACAAAAGCCTTCCCCACCTGTGCCCTGGGCTGGGGCAGCACCTGGGGTGGTGCCAAGGGGCTCTTCAGCCAGAGCCATGGTGTGAGATCCAGGGGACACACGGGAGGGGCATGGGGAGAGCCCTGGGATGGGCGGGAATGTCCCAGCAGCTCTGGGATCCTGCAGGAGGGGCCGGCCCTGCTGGGAACCTTCTGGGTTGGGATCAACCCCAGCATCTCCAGAGGAGGGAGGGGGACAGGACAGGACCTTTCCCACCTCTTTTTGTGGCTCTGGAGTTTGGAGAGGCCCATCCACGCCCAGATCTGTTCCTGTGACCCCACTGGGGCCACGGCACCACAATCCTACCCCACACCAGGTCCCACACCAGGTCCCCACACCAGGTCCCACACCAGGTCCCACACCAGGTCCCCACGTCACTGGGGAGCGATGCCGCCTGCCAAGCAAACATCAACAAACGTCTTTTCAGCCAAAACAGATTTTTCAAACAAAGTGTAAATATTCATGAAAAAATGTTGGTTTCGGTGGAGATTTTCCTGATCTTCTTGGAACTGGTAATCAAAATAATGTTTTTTAAATTGCGGGGTGGGGTTTTTTTTTGTTGTTTTTTTTTTAAATAACTTCTTTTAAGTTTTCATTTCAACGGCTCTAAATTTACTCCGTGAAAAAAAACTCGGGTTAAAATTATCGGGTCGGAGTGGTGAAGGAGATGGCTGCTCTTCCTCGGCCACTTCCAACACGAGGCCTTCCAGGAGCTGCTGCCCAGGAGCCCACAGGCTGGGAGGTGACGTCTGCTGCCTGCAGCTTTGCCAGGGCTGGTGGAGCAGAGCGTGTCTGTCTGTCCAGCCCCTGCTCTGTCTGTCCCGGCACAGCGCCGGGAGCAGAGCTGTGCCAGCCCTGCGGGTCACCAGCTCGGGGGGCACACCCAGACCCACACCCTGGGCAGCACCAGGGCCTGGGCAGCGGCTGATCCCGAGGGAGGATGGTGGGGACACCCCAGCAGGAGCCGGGCAGGAGCAGCAGTTCAGGCAATCAGCTGCCGATGCCACAGGGGGAAAAAAAAAACTGGATAAAGGGCATTGCCTGGTGCCAGGCAGCGCAGGGATGTTCCCTCGGGGCTTCCTCCAGCCACACGAGACTCTGGAGGTTCTCAGGAGGCTCTCTGGAGGCTCTCAGGAGGCTCCCTGGAGGCTCTCAGGAGGCTCTCAGGGTGCAGAGGGGGCAGGAGGGGGTGCTGGTGGCAGGTCCCCACTCCCCTGGCACACGGGCACACGGAGCTGCCGCTGGCCCGGGTAGAGCCCGTGCGAGGATCTCGCCTCGTTAGGGCGATGACGGAGCGTTTCAAAGGCAGCAGCATTCAAACCGAGCTGAACCTTCCCCTCCCCACGCCTCAGCCGTGCCCTAAATATCCATAACAAGCCGCGGAAGGCAGCCGGGAGCGCCGGAGCCGTCAGCGGATGTTGACAGCCTTGATGTCTTGGCGGGCAGGATCCAGCGGCATCTCCCACTGTATGGCGCTAGATATTTAATAAAGTAAAACCCCCAGGATCAAGCGGGCTGCAATCCCTCCCAGCTCCTTTCTTCTGCCTTGCTCGAGCTCTTTCAAGCCTGCCTCCCGTCTCTCTCCAGAAAATCCTTTCATGCCTCCCTCACCAGACTGACATTTTGACAAGTTGCCACGAGTGACATCTGATTTGTACAAATTTCAAGACTAATAAATCTACCTGTCAAAGCGGAAACTTTAAAAGGAGCTAAGCCCAGCGGGTATAGTTTAACAGAACTCAAGTTGATGAAACTGTAGGATGGAGAAATTATATCTGTCACAATCCACCCACATTAGTTCTGTAGAGATGTTGGCAACTGAAACAAACGTCTTTCACAGCCTCGGAAAAAAAAAAAAGGGGGAAAAAAAATAAAAGGAGACTGTTAATACTGTGAGTAACAAGTAACAGTTCTATTTGTAAACTAGCAAATTTATTTATTTAATTTTTAATTCGCCTGTAGACACGCGAGGAAGGGAGAGACCCTCCCTTACCCCACAGCCCCAGCCCCCCCTGGCCCCCCCAGCCCGAGGTCGGGGGGTTTTGGGCCCCCCACACTCCCCAGCCCCTCGCTGTGGTTATGACGCCGTGGGGATGGGCTGGTGCAGGTGCTCGGGGGGCTGCAGCTCCCACTGGGGCCGTGGGAGTCAGTGCTGGATGCAGCCACAAAACCCCCTTGGTGACACAAAACCCTCTCAGTGACACAAAACCCTCTCGGTGACACAAAACCCTCACCCTGAGCCTGGGGGGGTGTGTCACCCCCAGCCCTTCATCTCTTTGCTGGCATTTTGGTGATGTTTTGGGGTTTTTTGCTGGTATTTTCTCCTGTTCTCTCTGCTCTGGTTCCCCACTCGTGCTGGGGCTCTGGGACACTCCAGGAATGCTCTGGCAGACTCACCCCCATCCATAACCCCAAAACTTCCCAAGGGCTCTGCTCCACTGCCTTCCCTGCCTGTGGCTGGTGTCCCCAGGAGCTGGGAACACCCATGGGTGAGCAGGGCAGGGCTCCCCTGTGGGCTCCATCCCTCTGGGTCTGTGCAGAGGCAGCAGCAGGATTGAGGGAAAGGAAACACAAACCCTTCCCACTCCCTGCCTGGGACCCAGGACTCGGACTCCTGGCAGGAACTGTCTGATGGGTGTTTGAAGAGGAGATGAGGAGACATCCAGGCACACCAAGGGAAGGAGACGAGGTCTTGCACCCACTGAATTCCCTTTTTTCATTGCACCTCCTCTTTGAGACACACAGACACGAGCAGCCAGCTCGTTCTGCCTGCTGGGAAGAGATTGATTTGGAAGTCACACGTTGCATGGGACTCCTGTGGGCACGTCTGCAGCACTCAGAGCGTCTCCGGGTGGATCTAATGACTGAGTGAGACCTCGGAGCTGAACCTCCGTGACAGCCGGCGTGGTTAGAACTTGCCCCTCTCCCTCCACCACAGGGCAGGCTGCAGTGTCAGCTCTTCCCACTCGATTCCCAGCTGTGGACAGACTCGCTGCTGCCTCACCCAGCCAGGGTGTGCAGGCTCTGCAGGAGAGCAGAGGAGTGCTGCTGGCCTCCACTGCCTGCTGTGGGCTCGGTCCTGCTGCCCTGTGGGCACCCAAAATATCGCAGTGCCAGGCAGGCCCAGGGCAGGTCCCCACCCTGCCGAAGCTCTGTGAAATCCCTCAAGTGGTGACCAAACAGCAAAGCCAGGCCAGGCCGTGGCTCCCAGCACGGAGCACTTGGACAAGTCCCCGCTGGGAGACCCCAGGTTTGGTCCCGCTCCCGGAGAAATCAGCAGGAGCTCTCCCATCCTGCAGACTGCTGATGAAGAAGTGACCACCCAGTCAGTAAATCCCACCCCTCATCCCCCTGACCACCAGAGCATCCCCCAGCGCTGTGAATCTGGGGAGGTTTCGGAAACCTCAGCACAAGCATTTTCCAGCCCACTGGGATCATCCCGGGCCATCCCTCACTCCCAACGAGTCTGATTTAGCCGTGTGCTTCCACGGGGAGCCAGTCAATATATTTGTTTTCCTGTAGATGTGCAGCTGCAGAAGCGAGCTGTGCAGGAAGTTTATTAAGCTTGGTTAATTTTCTAATGGCCTCGGTGCTGATGGATGGGAGCCACGCCGGCTTCCTGCTCGACTTGAAAGTCAAATAAAAATAATCACGCTGATGGGAAAATATATTTCTTGTAGCTGCAGCAGATAATATATGGGATGTGAGTACCTGCCAAGCGTCTCGTCTCTGGTAACATTCCCAGGGTCAGGGTTCAGCTTGTGCTGTTCCATCCCAGGCACCAGATACGGGGATTTCAGTGTAAACAACCCGCCAGGGGATCTTTCAACATCTGCATTGTTCCCAGGGTAATTCCTACTGTGAGGCTCTGCTGTGATGAGGGTGGGACACAGAGGGTTCCAGGGTGGGCACCCTCAGGGTGGGCGCTGGCTGCTGGGTTTGGGGGTCTCACCTGCAGCTCTCCCACCTGGAGAGGAGGCCCCAGGGTGAGGGGCTGGGTGAGGAATTCCTTCCTCAATTCCTGCCGTGGATCCCAGCGCTCCCAGCCTGTCCCAGCCTGTCCCAGCCCTCAGAGGTGGCTGTGCTGGAGCCCTTGGCACCCTCACTGCCCCAGTTCGAGCAGTCTCTGGAGTGGTGGGACCTGCACCCCTGTCCCTCAGGCCAGACCCAGCCTTCGTCACTCTCCAGCCCAGAGCCACTCAATTTACATCGAAAGGCATCCCAAAATCTCCTGCTCAGGAAACCACAGCAGGCGGGGATTATCCAGGAGGAATTTAACTCACTTCTCTGTGATAAACTCTGCTTAGGGAGATTACGACTGTTTACCCAGGAAGTAAATATTGCTCAGGGCTCAGCTGCTGCCAGACACCCGGGAAAGGGCTCGTGGCAGGGCTGGGCTGCTGGGGATCCTGCAGCACCCCAGCCCCTGTGCGCCCAGGAATGGTGTCACACTCCTGCCATCCTTAACTCCTGTCCATCCCTGCCTGCTGTGCCTTTGCCTGGCTGCTGCAGCCTCCTCCTCGGGACAGAGCTGGCACGTTAACTCCACCTTGCACATCTGTTTGGGAGAACGACATGGTAAACTTGTGCATTGTCCCATCCCTGGAAGCGTCCGAGGCCGAGGCTGGGGCTTGGAGCAGCCTGGGCTGAGGGTTGAAATGAGAACGAGACTTTAAGATCCCTCCCAACCCAAATCATGCCGGGATTCTCTGATGTGCTCAGAGGTTTCTCTGTACGGCTGGAAATCAGGCTGAGGTACCAGATCCAGCACTGAAGGTCTGAAGCCACCAGACCTCCTCAGCTGTGACCATGGAGACACACCAAGGCACACCCTTGGTGAGGAACATTTGCAGCCCCCCAAGTCCCTCCTAGAGAACTGATGCTGGGCTTTGTCCCAGCAGGGAGTGCAGTGGGCACGGGGCACTGCAGAGGGACCAGCCCGCAGGGATGGCAGGAGAAGACAAATAGACCCTGTTGTCTTTCTAATTCCCCCTCCCTGCCCCATGCTCTTATCTCCCCTCCAGGTTTCAAAGCCCCAGTTAATCAGATCCATGGAAGCCAGGCCAGCTCGGGGCTGTCACCGCCCAGCCTGTGCAGATGTTCCCTGATTTAGAGGGGACCATTCACATTCACAGTCATCGCTTCAAATAAACAGGCTGAGAGTTTAATGATTTCAAGGTAAAGCTCTTTTATTAAGACAACACAGAGAACTTTTTTCAACCACAGCTGACATCACTATAATAAATCACCATCATGTCTTGTGGGATTGAAAAAGCCAAAATACTGTCAGAACTGATTTTTCTGGCTACTCGTGCCTCCAGAACAAACCATGTGTTTTTAATCAACAAATCTTTGTTTTGCATTTCTAAGACCCTAGCACTCTTTAAATAGTTAGCATTTACCAGAGGGATATTTTAAATTCAACACACTGCTTCCTTACTGGAGAGATTAGGAAACAGGACACCACATTACAGCCTTACCGCGCCCGGCCCGGGCTCTTGGAAATTTGTTTTTGTTACATCCATGCAGCATGGAGAAGGGCTTTCCCATGCTTGTCTCCAGCTCCATTAGACCTTTTCTCCCCAAAATCAGAACATTTTACTGCTTGTACGAATCAAACCATCTACTGAGACATCACGGGAACCATCTCTGTGCAAAGCTGGGAGAAAAAGCAACGGGAGCACCACCAGAGCCAGGGAGCCTCCAGCAGCCACGAGGAGCCCTTTGCCCACCATCCCTCGGCCATCCTTGTCCCTGTTGCCCAGGGGAGGGCAGAGCAGGTTCTGGGCTGGTCAGAGCATGGCTGGGGCTGTCCCTGCTGTCACCCAGCCTGGGGCGTGCCAGGTGTTCCCACTGCGCTTCCCCTCACAGCAGCAGTGTGGTTCCCCACCCGTGCTGGGGCCCTGGGACGCTCAGGGAATGCTCTGCCTCTGCCAGACTCACCCCCTTCCACAACCCCAAAACTTCCCCAGGGCTCTGCTCCACTGCCTTCCCTGCCTGTGGCAGGGGGGGCTCAGCTCCCTGCTCTGCTTTCAAGGTCAGGCTGAAAGCAGAGACGGTGGGATCCTCTTTCAGGCTGCACAGGGACCCCTCCCGCGGCAGCACTGGGCACATGCTCTGCCTGCTTGGCACAAATGTCAGGCTGAGAATAACCCGGGCTGGGCCGGGGTGAAGGTGCCCACGCCAGTCACAGGCAGGGGCAGCTGGCAGTGCCCACAGGGAATGACCACAGCCCACAGGGAGCAGCCCTGGGGGTCCTGGGGGAGGCCAACCTGGACCAAATCCCTGCCTGGAATGACCACAGCCCACAGGGAGCAGCCCTGGGGGTCCTGGGAGACCCAATCCTTGCCTGGTTCCCGGTGGGTTTGGTCTGGAATCCTGCTGGGAAGGGGCTGGCTGACCTTTGTCCCCACAGGGGACACCTCATAGTGCTGCTGCCTGCTCTCCTCCTGGCACCACAGATGTGGCACTCGGGGTAGGGTGTGGCACTCAGGGTGATCATGGTGGTGCTGGGTTGACAGCTGGACTGGATGATCCTGGAGATCTCCAGCCTTGATGATTCTGTGCCTCTGGTTGTGCCAGCCCCCCAGGAGAGCAGTGAACCCCCCAGGATCCTCCCAGGACAGCAGTGAACCCCTCAGGATCCTCCCAGGACAGCAGTGAGCCCCCCAGGACAGCAGTGAGCCCCCCAGGATCCTTCCAGGACAGCAGTGAGCCCCTCACGCCCCTCGCATTGGGGATGAACTTTCCCCTTCCGACGAACCCGGGCTGGCCCCGGCAGCTCCTGGGCTGACCCCGGGCCGGGCCGAGCCCCCCTCCCCACCCCACAGCCCCCCTGCAGGCGGCACAAAAGTGACCTGGGCACAGGGATTGCTCCAACACCCTCCCACGCAGCCGGGCCGGATCAAAGGCTGCGCCGGGAATCAAAGCATGTGACAGGCAGGTGTCCGTCCCCTCGACAGGGCCGCGATTAATCACAGGGTCTATCCCACAAGGAGATCAAACCGGCCCTCCTGCGGCTGCTGCTTAAAGCCTTGCCTTCAAGTTACCCTAATTAAAGTTTTCCCCCCCCGGCCTCCCCCGTGCTCGCCCGGCTGACTGCTGTCCCATGACCGCCCCTTTCACTCCCTAAAACAAAGGCTGCACTGAGGAGCTGCGGGCACGGCAGCGCCCGGCCCCGGCCATGCTTGGCCGGCCTTTTCTTCTGGCCAAGCCGGAGCCTGGCAGGAGACCCCTCCCCACCGCACCGAGCCCTGCGCCCACCCGGGCACGGCCAGGCCCGCCTCCCCCTCCTCTGCATCCCCCCGAAATTCCCAGGGTTTATCCCAGGTCTGCATAAATCGATAAGCGGTCTCCCCGCTTTCCCTCCTGCTAAACTGGGAGGATCAGCTGAAAAGCATCGCTGGAAAGTATTTTGGGAGCCCCGCGGAGCAGCGGTGGGACCTCACGCTCTCCATCCCCCCTCCCCGAGATCCTCCTCTTGCCGTGACATCAAGAGCGGCGTTTTGATGAGGAGCAAAGGAATTGCTCCTCTCCAGCGAGGCTTTGAAATGCTGCAGGGCCGCATAAAAGCGATCCAGGGGAGAACCAAACCGTTTTTGTAACCAAAAACTCGGGGAGGGCGGGGGGGGGGGGCTAAATGCACATTTTAGACACGTCACGGAACGAAGAAGTTTTGGAGTTTTCCTCTCCCCTTAAATGCGCGCATTATTTCGCTCACGCAGAGGGGAAAAGGGAAGATCACACGGTTTCACGGAGAGGCCGCTCGCAGCTGGGAAATCGATCATTTCCATGGCAAAAACCGCTCCGAGCAGCCCCGACACGGCCGGGGCTCATCCCCCGCTGCAGCCGGGGGAGGAGAGGGGACCCCGGCAGGGATGGGTGTCCCCTGGTGCAGCCGGGGGAGGAGAGGGGACCCTGGCAGGGACCTGGGGGTGTCCCCTGGTGCAGCCGGGGGTGCTCGCTGGTGCTCGGCGGGGTCCCAGCTCCTCACTCCCGTTCGCTCCCGGGCAGCGGGGCCGGGCCGGGCTGTCGGGGCTCGGGGATTGATGCCGGGCAGCGGGGCCGGGCCGGGCGGTCGGGGCTCGGGGATTGATGCGGATGAGGCGGGGCAGGCAGGACGCGGCACAGGTCGATTCTGGCACCGGGACAAGGCAGCTTCTGCAGCCTCCCTGTGCCCGCTCTCTCTCCCTCCGCGGCACCGCTCCCAAACGCGACCTTCCTTCCCACGGGAGCATTTCTAAAAGCGGCGCTTCGTCCCGAGCCCCAGCACGGGTGTTTGGTGGCCGTGGCGGGGACACGGCCCGGTGCCGGTGCCGGTGCCGGTGGAGCTCCGCGGGGCCAGCCCCGGCTCCCCGCTCCTCGCTCGGGTTTGTCAATTTGCACAGCTGCTTCTAATCCCCGCTTTGAAGTCCCCCCGCTCTGTTTTCCTGGCCCACGGCCTCCCCGCGGGGTTCGGGGGGTCAGGGCAGCGAAAAGGGTTCACCGGCGGGTTCACAGAATCACAGAATGTGGAGGTTGGAAGAGACCTTCAAGATCATCGAGTCCAACCCAGCCCTAAGACCTCAACTAGATCACGGTGTCAAGTGCCACATCCAGTCTCTTTTTAAACACATCCAGGGATGGTGACTCCACCACCTCCCTGGGCAGACTATTCCAGTATTTAATCACCCAGCTGTTCAGGGCAGCATCCCAAAGTTCAGGCTCTTCCCAGTCCGCGGCAGGCGCGTCCTCCCCGCCCGGGGCTCCTGCCAGCAAAGCCGCTTGGAAATTTGGGCAGGGGGACTCCCTTGTTAAAAAAAAAAAGAAAAAAAGCTGGGAGAACCAAGGCAGGGTTGTCCAGGCCCGTCAGCCTCACCCACACAGAGCCTAATGCAGTGTTGTTCCAGTCTTGGCCTTACATTATTAATAATAATAACTGTAAAATTCTGTTACCCACAACGCGGATTTAAGCAGCCAGATAAAGGCCTGTGAGCTCCACAATCTGCTCCTGGGGGAAATTGTTATCTAAATAAGATTTTTTTTTTTTTTAACAAAAGCCCAAGATAATAATGATAATGCTAATAATAATAATAATAGTAATAATTCCTCTTTTTTAGCCTGCTTCGAGATCTAGATCTTATCCTAAACGAGAAAGTCATTCTAAACCCTGGAGAATGCATTGAGAATTAATATTGATTATTAGGAATAATATTCGTACTAGGAATGGCACTGCAGTGTCTAGGGAAAGGATTCCTCCGGGGCCAGGTAATAATCACAATCATATTTAGTGTCTGCACTGTACTCCGTGTCCTCAAACCTGATTAACCTCTTGTGCGCCACCTGAATTACCCAGCGCTGGAGGCAGCGGCCGTGCCACTGGAACACCTTCAACTGGAGAACTCTCCAAACTGGAAACACCAGGCCCTGCAGCACACACGGCCACGGGTGGGCTGAGAGGGTCCCCAGGAGGGCTCTGAGGGTTCCCAGAAGGGCTGGGAGGGTCCCCAGGTGGGCTCTGAGGGTCCCCAGGAGAGCTGTGAGCGTCCCCAGGAGGGCTCTGAGGGGCTTTAGGAGGGTTGTGAGGGGCCCCAGGTGAGCTGTGAGGGTCTCCAGAAAGGCTCTGATGGTCCCCAGGTGGGCTCTGAGGGTCCCCAGGAGAGCTGTGAGGGTCTCCAGGAGGGCTCTGAGAGTCCCCAGGAGAGCTGTGAGGGTCCCCAGGAGGGCTCTGAGGGTCCCCAGGAGGGCTGTGAGGGGCCCCAGGTGGGCTCTGAGGGTCCCCAGGTGGGTTGTGAGGGGCCCCAGGTGGCTTGTGAGGGTCCCCAGGAGCCAGGAGGGTCCTGCTGCCCCTCCAGCCACCCCGACCCCTCCGAGCTCAGCCCCCACCCCAGCTCTGGCTGTGCCAGGTTCTCCAGGAGACCACACAACGTGCCTGACACGCCGTTTAACACAACACAATGAAATCTTGAAAGGGCTTTCAAAACCCAACGTGTCGAGGCAGAAATCTACGGAAGATGTTTCATACTAATTCTATTAGGCATCTGAGTTAATGAATCACAACTGTAAGAAATCATGATAATCCGGGAGGCATTAGTGACAGATTAGCTTCAAAGCTACCATAAAAGTGCCATAATGCTTTACCTAGCGGGGTGATTAATGCCAGCAATACATAATGGCATTACGAGGGATGGAGCGGCCCGGGCTGACAGCCTGGGCCACCACCCCGAGCGTGGCTGCCCCTCACCACGGCCCTGCCAGCCCCCAGCAGGCTCTGGACAGGAGAGACCCCCCAGGCGTGGCCCACACGGCTCTGCTCTCCCCCAGCCCCGAGGGGCTGCAGGTGGTGCCTTGGAAAGCTGACCTGAAACAGAGACCGGACAGAGCTAAAGAATCAAGTTGGTATTTGTTGAAAGGTGCTGGCACCCCGGCGATGGCGTGTCCCAGTTTAGGAACACTCGAGGGAGGCTCGGGACACGGCTGTTGTAGAAAAACTCTCTCTTTAACTTTATTTTGACTCCAGTATTTTATACATGTGTACAGAGGTCAAGGGATTGGCTACACAGGTCACTCTTTCAACCTGGATGGTGGGCATCACCATCAATCGTTTCTTCTCTCACAGGAGAAGTGTGTAAACATTCTAAGAATAGATATTATTTACATGAAGGCTGCGTGTGAAACTTCTACAGAAAGACAAAAGACAGAAAACTCAGGGCAACACAGGCAATGCTGGGGAGGTCACCAACAGGAGCTCAGCAGCACCAGTCCTGCTGTAGGAGCTGCTCTGGGGCAGGGCTGGGGGTCTCTGGGGGGCTGGAACAGCAGGACGTGGTGAGGGAGGTGCTTACAGGGGGCAGGAGAAGCTCCTGTGCTGTGGATATTCCGGCTGTCCCTTCCTCCACGGCATTCCCAGCTGAGACTTTGAAGTTTGGGCCTGATGATCTTGGCGGCCTTTTCCATCCTGAATGATTCTGTGAGTTGGCAAACCCTGCTGCCGCCTCCCCCAAGGCTGGGGCTGCCCCAGCTGGGCTCACTCTCCTTTGAGGATCAGAGCAGCAGAGCCTGGATGTCTCTGGGCTCGGCTGGCACCTGCCTGGGCACTGCGGTGCCCTCCTGGCCAGGCCCTGCCAGCACCACAGCCCTGGGTGTCAGCACAAGCACAAGGGGAACGAGCTGCCGGTGAATGGAACTCGACGTCTCATTACGGCTTTTCAGGATTGTTTTCCTACATCTTTATTGCTCAGGTTTGCTTAATTCTGGAGTGGATGTCTGCCAAATTGTCTATCAAATTACTTTACTGGCAAGTAAACCGAGATTAGTTCACTTGAGTGCGGCCCTCTTATATTTGACTTATAGCCAAGGAAAATATGGGTTTAATCAAGGGATAAATTGGACATGATGTTTCAATGAAAGATAGCAGGGTCCTCTCTGCTCAGCGGAAACAGGGCAAGACAGCACCTGAGGCAGGAGCAGAGGAGGCTCCACGAGAATGAGCTGAGGATGACGATGGCTCCGAGGCTGTGTGAGCAGCTTGAGGACGCTGAGAAACTCCTCCCTCACCCAGCAAACTGCTCGGCCGTGTCCTCCCTCTTGCTTTGGAGAGCTCCTCTCCTCGGTGGAGATGAAATGATGTGGTGACCCTGGCTGGGCTTCCCAGTCGTTTTGTTCCCCACAGTCAGGTGGCCTTCTGGGAATCCCAGGATGCTGCAGCAGCTCCAGCTGTTGCAGGTGTGTCCTGTACGGGTCTGTCCTCCAGAAAAACCCCTCCTGTGCCAGGAGATGGGTCAGGAGCAGATCCTGTGACGCTTGCACATGGTAGAGCAAAGTTGGTGAGCTCACCCTGACTCTGCCTCAGCTGTTGTGGTTTGGAGTCTGAGGGAACAATTTCAGCCCCGGCAGACCCAGACCCCAGCTGTGGTTTGGGAACTGAGGAGGAAGGTGAAGCTGCAGAGGTCTGGGAGGAGAATTTGGGGTTTGCCCAGGATGTAGGGCTGGCACGTCGGCAGGTTTGGGTAAAATCCCCATCCGGTTTCTTGTGCTTCACTTTGAGCTTCCTGGCTGGAAGCAGAATGGGACACGGGGATGTTTCTGTGCCCCAAAAGCTGTTGGCTCTGGGATGGTTCTCCTATGGCGTCACTTTAAATGTCCCAGCTCCTGGCGAGAGGAATGTGGGCACATTCCTCTTCTTTTCTTCCTCCTCCCCTCTTTAATTTTAAGCTGTTCCCAACAAGCTCAAAAATTTAATTCCTGAAGGCTAAAAACTGGAAGGTAAATAAAAATAACCCCAAAAGTTAATTATATACTTAACAAGTCATGATTTTTTTAAACCCATCTCGTTCCTTGTGGGGGTCTGACTCATGGCTCTGAGCACTTGCAGTTGGCGATAATATCTTGCTGTAATTTGAATTAAACCACTTGTAGCAGCTCTCTGTTCTCTAATTTCATTTAGGCCCAGTGGGTGTCCTGTCTTCCTGGAATTTGTTGGCTATCTAATGAGAAGCAGCCCGGCAAAGCCAGCTAATGAACCAAGCCCGGCGTCTCCTGGGGTGAGAGGGACGGGCAGAGGGGCTGCTGGGGACCTTGGAGGGGTTTGTGGAGCTGCTGGCGGGAGCTCCTCGGGCGTCAGGGGCTGGGTGACCCGTCCCTGTGTCCCCACGGTCCCTCCAGCAGCCTCCTGACCCAGCGCTGACCTCAGGCTGAGCCCCCAGCTCGGCCCTCTGGCCCCAGAGGTGTGTTTGATCCTCGCCATCTGCCCCGGCTCTCCCTGGGAAAGGAGCTCCTTGCCCTCCAGGGCTGTCCCTGCCACCTGCCCAGGAGCAGCTGTGCCCCAGGGGCCACCAAGGCACACGGTGTCCCCCTGCAAACCCTGTGACAGGCGTGGGACACTGTGGGACGCTGCGTGACAGTGGTGGGACACAGGTGTGTGACAGTGGTGGGACAGAGGGAGGAGCAGAAGGGCACACGGTGTCCCTCTGCAAGCCCTGTGATAGGTGTGGGACACTGTGGGACGCTGTGTGACAGTGGTGGGACAGAGGTGTGTGACAGTGGTGGGACACAGGTGTGGGACAGGGATATGTGACACTGTGTGACAGTGGTGGGACAGGGGTATGTGACACAGGTGTGTGACAGTGGTGGGACACAGTTGTGGGACAGGGGTATGTGACACTGTGTGACAATGGTGGGACACAGGTGTGTGACCCCGTGTGACAGCAGCAGGACAGGCCCGTGCTCAGTCTCTCACTGACTGTGCAGTGCAGCCTCTGCTCAGGGCCAGGGCCCAGCCAGGGCAGGGCTCTGTCCCCAGGCTCTGTCCCCAGGCTCTGTCCCCAGGTTCTGTCCCCAGGCTCTGTCCCCAGGCTCTGCCCCCCAGGCTCTGTCCCCAGGCTCTGTCCCCAGGCTGTCCCCAGGTT
Organism: Cyanoderma ruficeps; assembly: GCA_008694505.1. Taxonomy (NCBI): domain Eukaryota; kingdom Metazoa; phylum Chordata; class Aves; order Passeriformes; family Timaliidae; genus Cyanoderma; species Cyanoderma ruficeps. The sequence continues at coordinate 770,776 of VZDJ01000032.1, read as the reverse complement.
CTGTCCCCAGGCTCTGTCCCCAGGCTCTGTCCCCAGGCTCCAGCAGCCCCCAGCGGCTCCTCAGCCCTTCCTGGGAGCCTCCACTGCAACCAGAGCTGCTCCGTGTCCCCCTCGCTGCCACCGTCACACGCGTCCCGCTGTCACACAGGTCACACAGCCCCAGTGTCACACAGCCCCAGTGTCACACAGGTCCCACAGCCCCAATGTCACACAGCCCCAGTGTCACACAGCCCAAGTGTCACCCAGGTCCCACAGCCCCAGTGTCACACAGCCCCCCTGCCCTGCCCTGCTCCCCTCCACCCCACTGTGCCCAGCCCCAGATTTGAGCGCCAGCCCCGTGGAGCTGCCAGCTCCCCTTACCTCGGAGGAAGCAAAGGGAGGCAGCAGCCATGCAGCCACCGCTGTTCCTTCTGGGGGAAAAAATAAAAAAAAGAAAAAAGAAGGAAAAACATTTGGATTTTTATATGTTAAAAAGAGCAAGGGGAGAAAAGAAAAAAAAAAGAAAAAGAAAAAAAGGGAACAGGCTTGCAAGGAGTTGCTGAGTTGAATTACGGGGGCTGGGGTCGGATGATTAACAACCCTCCCGCATTTCAGCATCGCAGTCATTACTCACTCCAAACCTGAGGCTTCTCAGTTACATACCCCGGCACAGCCCGACCATTTTTTCCATTGACTGAAAACACATTCTGACTGAAAACAAACTTTCGATCCCCGAGGCTTGGCACGCTGCGGGTCCTTCACCGTGTTTAATCAACGGGAAGCTAAACACTTTCAATCTGTGATGGCTCATTTGGAGAGGGAGCTCTGGGCCCTCGGTAGGTGCCAGATATAATAACTCTCCCCTTTTCTTTTCTGAGGCCTACTTTTATAATTTTGCTATTTTTCAATGTCAGACCCATCTTTTGAAGAAATTTTATTGGATTTCCTGCTAGACTTCAGCAAGGATTTTTCTTTTTTTGGCAGAAATATCAAGCAGAACAGGGGGAAAAACTCAATCATAATCTTGGAACGAGGATTATTATTAGTTGGGATTTCTTTGTCTGTTTGCACAAACACATTATTTAAGAGCTCAGCAGGTCAGCAATCCCCCAGCCCTGGTCCCTGCTGGCTCTCTGGGGGGGGAGGCAGTGCCAGTGTGTGCAGGGCACAGCAAGGGGAGGCTTGGGGGCTGGTCCCCCCCCTCGGCCAGGGTATTCCCAAAACCTTTCCGAGGCTTTAAATCTTTGCCCAATCATTCAGCTCTGCTAAAAGCAGGGTCTGGGGGCAGCCAGGTGTTTGGGGGCTTCTCTCTGCAGGCAGGTCCTGGTGGGTGCAGGCACTGCAGGTGCTGGGATCAGGGGTTTGTGCTGACCCTCCGTTCCCAAGGGGAGGATTTGGGCTGGATAAAGCCCGGGGGATCTGCAGGGACGAGCTCATTTCTTCTCTAGTTCTGCAAATGTCTCAGGTCACTGGAAGCTTCTCTGCCTCCATTCCCAGTTCCCTGCCTGTCCCAGTTCCCTGTCCATCCTGGCCTGGGGGCTGCTGGAAGTCAGGACACTTTTGGGACTGGACCTGGCCGTGAGTGAGGAAATGGGCACCAGCCCCACCTGGGGCTCTGGGGGTGTGAAACCCACATCCCACTCCTGCTCCCCCCTCTCCCCGCCAGCCCAAGGCGAGTCCCTGCTGCTGGAGTGAGCTCCAGCCCCCTGAGCTGAGCAGCTTTTGCTGCCTCAAGGTTTTCCAGGGGCTCTCAAGGCTTTCCTTCTTTTTTTTTTTCTGCCGGTGTTTGAGGTTAAGAAGAATGCTACAGGATTCAATAAATCGCTTGGCATGGCGTAGGCCAAAACAAGAAAATGTAATTCAGATTAAAGTCACCCTCTGGCTAAACTGATAGTTTATTAAATAAACTGCAGCGCTGCCAATCAACTCTGCTGGCAAGCAATCCTCTGACATTAATCTTTTCTGATGTGATTTAGGGTACACCTGGGCCTTTGTAGAGTATCTCCCATAATTTCTTTCCCATCTCTCTGGATCAAGCTGCTGTGCTTGGCTCCGTTGACAAATTCCCCAAGTAATCCCTCAAAAGATTGGAGAAATGCTCCAAACGCTCCATTAAATTTATTTTCCGTGCTTTAAGAGCCCCAAAACTATGTCCAATAAATAAGTGTTCGCCGTGATTTATTGAAATGCTGCTCTGATTTAGAGTTATAGGAGGGGGAAATATGTCACCCCTGGGAAAGTGGGAGCCCAGCCCTGCGAGCGAGACCAGATGTGCTGGTGCTGGGCAGGGGGAGGCAGCCAGGCCAGGGGGGCTGCACAGCCCAGAGCTGGACCCCGCTCCCAAATCCTGGCCCAAAAGGGCCCCCGCTTGAGTTTTCTTGCCCGAAAAGAAATTTATTGTGGTTGTAGTTATTGGGAGAACCATCAAAAGAGTAATTCTGGCCCTTGTTTTTGCACAGGCCTTTTGATAAATATGATACTTAGAAATATGCCTCCCCCAAGACGGGAAAGCCATAGAGTTAAAATGAAGTAATCTGTCAGTAAACTCGCTGGAATCGAGGCCAAACCGAAACCTGCGCGAGCAGGAGGGGGAGAAGGGAGCCCGTGCTCCCTGGATTTGTACCACTGCAGATAAAAGTGAGGATTTATTGCCAAAGGGCTCTGCTCTGGCTGCTCTGCTGCTGCACGGGCTCGTGCTCTGCGCCCTGGGGCCCCCCAAATCCTCCCCGGATCCTCTGGGGGTTCTGGGGCACGGTGCCCCACTGGGTGCCCCCTCATTTTGGGGGGGCTCAGCCTCGGGGATGTCTCAGCTGTGTTCCCATGCCCAGGGCGTGCAGAGCCCCTGCAAGGTGGGCAGGAGGGAGGCAGGGGACACGTCCTGCTGTCCCCGGCCGGGCTGGCTCCAGCGAGGTGTCCTGCACCGCCCGTGCTCGCCGGGGAGAGCTGCAGCTCCCAAATCACCCAACAGGGTCAGAGCTCCCTCGGCACGGGGAGCCCCGGGGAGAGATGGAGCCGATAACTCCAGGGCTGCTCCCAGCAGGAGGCAACACGAAAATCCAGCCCGGAGCTCCCGGGCCCGGTGCTGTGAGCAGGCAGAGAGCACCTGTGATCCACGGCCAAGCTGCCTGGGTGGGAGGGCACGGGCTGCCTCCCGGGGCTCCCCGGGTGAGGATGGGCCGTGCCAGGAGAGCCCGTGGGATGTGGGGATCCCAGGAGAGGGATGTGGGCTTGGCTCTCCCGGGTTGGCTCCTGGTGCTGCCCGGGACCTCTGGTGTGGTCCTCACTGTGCCCCCCTGCACCACTCCCCTGCTCAGGAGGTGCCCGTGGGGTACCTGTGCCCCAAAATCAGCCCCGTGCCCAGCACGTGCCTTGTTCCGCTCTTCCATCAGCCAAACCAAAGGTGACGTCCACCAGTGATGAGGCCTCATGCAGAGGGTGACCTGAGCCCAGCCTGGCACCCAAAATATCCCCAAATCCTGCAGCCCCAGGTGCTGCATCTGCCAGAACAGAGGACAGTGGGTGCTCTGGGCACCCTGACCCTGAGGGGGCCCGTGAGGAAGAGGGAAGGATTTGTGATTACAGGCCTGAAAGACCAGAGCTGCCCCACGGCCCCGGGGTGCTGCAGAGCACAGGGGGCAGGCAGAGGGACGAAGCATTTTATGGGGGTGCTGGGACCCTCTGCAGGGTGTGGGTCCCGCTGTGGGGAGAGGGGAAGGCGACCAGAGGGGCTGAGCAGGGAGAAGGGGGAAGGAAAGGAGCGAGGAGGCGTGTGTGTGTGACTGTTGAGAGAAACAGGATTCATGGTAATTTCCTGCCAGATGCCTGAGCTCCTCCGGCACGCAGACGTTTCACATGAGAAATATCAAAGCGTTCCCAGTAACAAATGTACTTCCTGCAGCTCCTCAGATCTGCCTCGGTGCCAGGGAGCGGGGACGCCCGAGGAGCAGCGCTGCCGCCGCCGCCGTGGGCTCCGGCCCGGCCCGGGGGGCTGCGGGGGCTGCGGCACCGCCGGCTCCGGGATGTGGGCGTCGGGAGTGGGAAGAGCGAGCCCAGATTTTTGGGAAAGCGCTGCCCGCACCTCCCCGGGCGCTTGTGCGCAGATTGGTCCTGACAGCTCGAATTAATCCGTCAGGGGAGTGATCCGAGCTGGCCACGGCCCCTGACCCCGTCAGCACCGCCCGCCCCGCGGCTCCCGGCCCCAGACTGAGGCCGAGATTTATAAACATCCTGACGGCGGGGCAGGGCAGAGAGGGGAAAAACCCTCACCGATGGGATGGGATGGGATGGGATGGGATCCCCCAGCCCCTCTGTGTCCCCTCAAAGCCACCCCCAGAGCTGTGGCTGCTGCTCACTGGCCCCCACCAGCCCAGCCTCGAGGTGTCATCTCTGTCCCTGCTCTCTGGTGTTTTTTCAGCAATGTCTCTCTCACAGTTTCCCATTTTTCTTTGCAATTCCTTTTAATGCCTTAAAATGTTGGTTCACAACCCCAGTGTAAATAAAATCCCCCTTGTGAACTTGATCTGATGCTGTTTTTCAAGCTCTTCCTAGTCACTGCTCGTGGGGAACCGGAGGATTTCACAGAGATTTAACATTTTTGGTGTGTTGTTAAGAGCTGGAAGATGCTCCCAGTGTTCTCCAAGCAGGCAGAGGGCCCTGCCAGGTGCCTCAGCATTCTGGACCTTGCAGCAAACTTCTCTCCCTCCTACTTGTGTCTCTCAGCACTAACCAACGTGGGAGCCTTGTGGGCACAGAGCTGCTGTGCCTGGGAGAAACTCATGCAAAAGACCCAAATAATCATAAATCGATATTAACTCTGCATTGCTTATTATTTTCTGTTTATTGTCTCTTGGCCCGAGAAGTTGGTATTGACCCAGTCAGAACAAAATGTCAATAACTGCAGCCCTTGAAGGTCGGGGAAGATTGATGCCAATTAAACTCCCCGGCCACTGGTGTGGGCTGGGGCAGGGATGAGCCGTGGTGGGACTGAGGCAGCTCCTGACGGGAGAGGTTCAGGCAGGGAGGAACTTGCTGTGCCAGAGCCCAGGAATCCTCCACTTTCTCCCCTTTTGCTGTTTCTGGGAGGCAGAAAACCTTCCCCAGGTGAATGCAGCAGCACGAGCTGTTTGTGCCCCTCCTCTCCCTGAACTGTGTGGGCCAAGGCCACCACCCACCACCCATCCCCTGCCCTGAGAGGGTGTCCCCACGGTCCCCGCCCTCCCACGGACACTTGGCACACAACGGGCCCCCAAACTGGTGGGATTCAAGGTGAAAACTTCACTCCTTCCCTCCAGCCCATCCTCCTTCTCCTTCTCCTTCCCTGCGGGTTCCTTCGTGTCTCTGCTGTCGGTGTCCAGCCCATCCTCCTTCTCCTTCCCTGCGGGTTCCCTCGTGTCTCTGCTGTCCGTGTCCCTCCACCTCCTGCCAGACTGCCCAGATTTCCGCCGGCCCACAGGATCGCAGCAAAGCAATGTCACTTCAAACGCGTCCCGCCCTCCTTCCCATTCATCCCGTCAGGCACAGCTCCATGTGGGAGCTTCCCGGGGGCTCCGGGCAGGCCCCGCACACCGAGCTTTGTCAGGCAGGAGCCCCCAGCCCTTCCCCGCCACGCGTGGAGCTCCTGCCCTGGCCCTGGTGGCTCCCTGCGGGCTCGGTGGCCCACGGGCCGTGGGTCCGCGGTGTCCCGGGCACCGGGGCAGGGCTGGGCAGAGCCTCCTGCCTTCGGCTCAGCCGCAGGACGGACGGAGCTGGCGCCGAGCCGGCCCGGGAAGGGAGGGGGGGGACGTGTCCTTGGGGACCGCGGTGTCGTTGCTGGAGCCTGCCCGCTCCCTGTCACGTCTGTCACTTCTCGTTAGTGCCCGTCAGGCGGGTAACGCGACCTGACTGATGTAATCGGGGCCGACACAGCGGCGGAGAGGGGCTCTGGAAACTTTACACCGCTCGCTTTTCCCAGCCCGCGCCCGCCCGGCTCGTTCCTGGAAGCCGCGCTCTGCTCGGAGGTGACGCCGTGCCCGGCACAGGGGACAAAGCGCGGCGATGCCACCGCGTGCTGCCCCGCCGAGCCCTCCCTGCCCAAAATGGGCATCCCACACCGGCCAAGGGCGCTGCGGGCCGGGCTGGGCTCCGCCGAATGACTCCGAGCCCGGCGGTGCCGCTGCCGGGCGGGGCTCGGGGCGCCCTTTGAAGCCGGGCCGGGCTCGCACCTCGATCGCTCGCGGCGTTTTGGCCCCGGGAGCTCCTCCTGACGCACCGTCTGCGCCGTCCCGGCCCCGCGGCACACCTGGGGCTGCCAGCACGGCTGCGTTTGGGGTGTTTTCTGGTCGGGGTCTGGCGGGGAAGGGGGATGATCGGGTGGGGAGTGCTGCCATCCCTCTCAGCCCTTCTGCAGCCCCGTGCCAGGGCACCGGTTTGGACCCTGGGAACACCAAACTTCCAGGATTTGGCTGGAAGGAGGAATAAAGGCGTTGGGATCTGGGCTGAGTTCCACGTGTGTGGCAGAAGAAGGTGGGAGAAAACCTCCTCCAGCTGTGCCAGGCCCCATGGCAGAGTCTCCCGGCCGACTCCAGTCACAGCCATGCAGAGATGGGCTGGGGCCAGCATGGGCTGTGGGAATGGGTCTGGGGGATAGGAGGAAAAGTAAAAAAAGGAGGGTTGAGTCACCCGAGAGTTTCTGTGGGGTGGGGAACGGCAACACTGAGGTCTCCCAATCCCTCCTGCCCACCCAGGGCTCACAACTCCAGTTCCCACATCTGCAACAAACCCCCAGGAGATTCAATTCCATTAAAACTGCATCGTGGCAGTGCTCCCAGGGAAATTCCCCCTTGCATGGGGAATTCAAGGTCTCTATCCCCATCCCAGTGCCAGGGGAGGGCTGGGGGGATGTGGGGCGTCCTGGAGCAGGGCAGTGCCCACCTCCCTCCCACCACTTGGCACGGTGGAGCACAGGGATGGCAGCCAGGGCCGGCGGTGGGGACAGCGCCGGCGCTTCCCCCCAGCCTTTCTGGATCGATTTCCACGGCAGGTTTTGGTGGTTTGTTTGCCAAAAATACTTGATCACCGCGAGCGTCAGGGGTGAGGAGCGAGCGCATCCGGCACTTCGGGGAGATCGATCCCTCTGCGGTTGTAAATATCCCAGCAGATCAATGGGGGATGGAAAATGGATTTCGTCCATTTTCGCTTCTAACGTCTCTTTGGAATAAAAACGCTGTTTTAATAAATGGAGATGGGGAGATTCGCTGCTGGGCAGCGGCGGGTTCCGGCAGCGTTGGGGTTTTGTCGTTCCCACCATCATTCCCTGAGCTCTGCCCGTGCAGAGCCCCTGGGCGAGGCTGAACTGCTCCGTTCCATCCCCTGTCCCTCTCCACAGAGCCAGAGCCGCCCATGGCCCTGCCCAGCCCGGCTGGAGCAGCCTTGGCTCCCTCTGCTGCTCCGGGGCAGTTCCCTCCTTGTTTCCAAACCTCCCCATCCCTCGGAGCAGGGATTCAGCCCCTGGATGTGCCCGGATGTGTGGGTGGCACAGGGTGGGGTTTATTCTCTCTGATCCCACCAGCTCTTCCCTTCCTTTCCAGGTGGGTCCTCACCCCACAGAATGAGGTTCATCAAGGCGGGGATGGGCCTAAACAAAATTTTTTCTTCCACAGATGGAAAAAAGCGCCTCGCTGCACCCTGGGCAGCGCTGGAAATGGAATCTTCACCTCTTTGTAATTGCCGAGCAACAGCCACTTGTTAATTACAACATAAAACCTCTTACCATGTGAGGGATGGATTTATGGATGAAGTTCCCTGATCAATATTCGCAGCAGCGCCGGGAAGAAATGTGTGGGGTAGCAGGGAATGTTTTTTTTAATTCTTTTTGGTAATTATTTCTCTCTGGTTTAATATTGGCTGACCTTGGAGAATGTAAAAGGAAAACAGGAAGGCTGAACGTGGAGCCTGTCCCGTGGGGATCTGCTGAGGGAGATGCTGGTTGCCCGTGAAAGAGCAAGACGCCAAAAATCCCTTGTGGCACCGCAAAATCCTCTCTTGTTGCCCAGGCAGATGGGGCTGTGGCAGAGTGGCCGGTGCAGGGCAGCTCCAGGGTCCAGCAGCACCTCCAGGGTCCAGCAGCAGCCCCTGGCGCTGCCTCCATCCCTCTCCAGGAAGGATGGCAAGGGCTGCGCTCCACCCCGAGGGTGGATTTGGGAGAAGAGGTCGGGAAGAAGGAATCCCAACGGAGCAGCCAGCCCTCCGGCATTCCCCCGGATGGGTTTGGCATCCTCCCTCGCAGACCTGCGGCGTTGTCCCGCGGGGCCGGGGCACAGCAGCCGCCTGGGCTGAGCCGCCTGCGGTGCAGCTCCTGTTTGCCCGGATAATGATCGGGTATTGGGCGGTTTCAGGCGCTTAACCTCTTACCAAATGTTTGTTAACCGGATTTATCCGGTGGCTCGGCGTTAGCAGGGCACGGGCAGGCTGCTGGAGCAGGGAGGGAGCGGGGTCGGAGCGTCTCCCTTTGTCTGGGAACGCGGGGCCGCTGCCCGGGCCGGTGCCCGCAGAGCCGCACCCACCCCGGGGAGGGCACGGACGTGTCCGGGCAGAGTCCCAGACATTCCTGGGAGACTGGGAGACGTGCACCTGAGTTTTGGGAGTTCCCAGGGCAATTAGCATCTCTGTGCTAACCGTGGGTTTCTCCTCTGTCTAGGCAGCTCCTCCATCAAGGTGTGGATCTGCCGTGTCTGGGCGCTGGCAGTGACGCTCGGGGAGTTTTAATTAGCGACTTGGCACGACGACGGGCCGATGCTTGTGCAGCCATCCCACCGGCCAGGCCGGCAGCCCCGCGCTGCCCCACTGCTTCCTCCTCCGAGAGAAAAGATCTTGGGCTGCCTCCAGCGTGCACAACATCCTCGCTGTGTCAGGGAGGGGTCACCGGAGTGGGGACCGGGCTGGGTGCACCCCGGGACACTCCAGCACCATCCCAGCTCTCCGGACACCCGCCGGTGGAGCAGCAGCCCCGTCCCCATCACCAGTGGCACCTGGCAGGGACACCTTTCACATCTCCAGGAGTGGAAGTCAGCACATGGATAATTACAAGGCAGCGCATCTCCGTGCCCTGTGACTGAGGCAACATGTAGAGCAAAGGTAGGAACGAACCACCAGAAGAGCAAATAAATAAAGGAGGCAGCTTTAATAATGGGGTAATTACCCAGCTTAAGTACACAATCATCTCGCATTTTGCTAAACTTTATGACACATGATGACAAGTTAATAAATGAGATGTCTTACCAGCAGTAAAACAGCTGTTACCAGCCACCTTGTATGTCTGAGTAGCCCAGAGCAAAAAAACCCACCAAGCCATATGAAAAGAAACTGGTTATTTCTGTTTGTGAAATAGCCCGGGTAATAAATCACCATTAATGATGCTGTCACTTATCAAAGGGAAAGCTCTTGTTGCAAAAGCCTTTGAAGTCATGGCACCTATAATTTCCTAACTATAAAAAGGTACCTTTGTGTGTGTGTCATACCTGGAGCCGGCGGCAGCCGGGAGGTGCCGGGAGTTCAGCCCCGCCCAGCCCCACACGAGCCCGGTGGTGAGGAGGGGGAGCCTGGGCTGGGGCTGGGCTGCACAGAGCCCTGGATCTGGCAGGGATCGATTAGTGATGGTTTAAAGGTGGTTTTCCTCCCTTCCCTGCTCCTAATAGCTTGTTTACCCAGGAATATTAGGGTGGTTAATTCGTATTAATTAACAGTGATCTAATGTGGTTAAAATAATCAACTTGACATCTGCAGTGGTGCGCTGGGCCCGGAGCAGGACTCAGAACTGCAGACAGGGCAGAGCCCCCTCCCTGCCCCGGCCCTCCTGCCCTCCCGTCCTTGTGGGGAAGCACAAACTCCATTAATGGTGGCACAATCATCACATTCCGGTGAGAATCCTCATCCACACCGTGTCCTGGAGCAGCAGCCTCTGCCGGGGCTCCAGCAGTGCTGTCCCTGCTGCCCCGGCCCTTCCCTGCTGCCCCAGCCCTTCCCTTCCTTGCTGCCCCGGCCCTTCCCTGCTGCCCCAGCCCTTCCCTTCCCTGCTGCCCCAGCCCTTCCCTTCCTTGCTGCCCCGGCCCTTCCCTGCTGCCCCGGCCCTTCCCTGCACAGCTGCTGAGCCCAGGGACAAGTCGGGGCGACGGTGACAAATGCAGCCCTGAAGAGGAGCAGTCTGGCTGTCACTGGAGATTAAGTCCTCTGTCACCAGAGAGCAGGAGGCGCCGGGCTCTTGAGTGAAAGGAACCTCTCCCTCAGGTGTGAGGAAGCAGCAGGTAACGGGAGCAGAGCAGGGGTGACAATCCTGTGGGTGTGGGGACACTTGGGACCCAGCAGGGCTGTGGGGACACTTGGGACCCAGCAGGGCCGTGGGGACACTCAGGACCCAGCAGGGCTCTGTCCGAGGCTGCAGAGGGGCGGTGCAGAGCAGGGCAGTCCCCTCCCTCCTGCCCCAGTGCCCTCCCAGATGGGGAAATGGGTTCCATGGCAAGATGTCACTGACCTTGGGGCCACCAAAGCTGAGCTGGTGGAAGCCCAAGGCTGAGCTCAGCCCGGCATCACATCCACCAGCCTCCAGCCAAGCCCACCCGGTGCAGGGTGAGATGCAGCCCTGGGTTTGGATGCCTCAGGGGTTTTTGGCACTGCCAGGGCCGGCCAAGCCAGGGGGGTGAGCCCCTGGGGGGAGCAGGGTCAGTGCAGGCTCTGCCCTGCCCTCAGCACCTCCAGCACCTCCCCTGAACAAAGAGGGGAGGCTTCTGCTCCCCACAACATCCATCTCTTGAGCAGGAATGCGTTTCTTTTCTGGAGACCTAAGGAGGGTTGTTTTTTTTTTTCCCTTCTCCTTGACTACTAAATGAGGCAGCTCCTCTGTAGCTTTGTCATTTCTCTCCTGCTGAAGACACTTTCTTTTCTTCTCATCTGAGCGGCAGGCACCTCACCCGCCTCATAAGCATCTGCTGCAAGAAGTCTTCACCTGTCACCTCTTCCCAACTGACTTGAGAAAACAGGATAGGAAAGCTATAAATAATTAAGGCCCATCCAACACAGGTGCAGCACTAAATATCAAACCTGCCTGAGCATCTCCAACACTCCCTTGATAGCCAAGGGGAAACTAACCTAGTTTGGAAGGAGGAGGAGAAGAGAGGCAGGAGCCACACGATAAAATTGTGGCCAAACTGGTTCCAGCCCCCGTCGAGGGCTCCTGACCCAGGAATAACCCACTGGAATGGTGCAGCGTGGTGCACCAGGCCAAAGGTTCCCATCACCCCAAAAACACCCGGACAAGGCACCCAGGAGAGAGGAGGGTGGCCTGGGGGAGGCACTGCCCTTTCCCCTGCTGTTTGTGGGGGGAGAGAGGAACCTCGTGCCTACCTCGTGCCTGCCTGTCGCTTCTCCCTATTAACATGCACGCTTTCCCCAGCCGATCCTCCTGCCGTCTCCGAGCTTGTAAGAAGTTAACATCAAAGCCGTGGAAAGGAGGGAATGGCAAGTGCTGGAGAGAGATGTCACATTAGTGTCTGGCTCTCCCAGAGCTGCTGCATTTTAAACTTCGCTCGTCAAGGCTTCGACTCCGCGGCCCTCCTTCAGGGAGGGAAGAGAGGCCACATACAAAGAATTCTCCTCCTGCTGGGGAGCGGCTCCGGGGCAGCCCTGGGATGGTCCTGCCCTGAGAGAGCTGCAGCCAGGGCAGGAGTGGCCCGGCCGGGGCTCCGGGGCGCCTCCGAGGCTGTAAATCTGCTGCCATCAGGGCATGACGAGGCTGAGGGCCAGATAGAAACTTCCCCTTTGGGCACTTCTGTAATTGTTGGTGAGGGCGGCAGCTCAGCAGAGCGTGATTAAATTCCCAAGTGAGCAACCAGGGAGATAATTAACTTTTGGAACAACTTACCTGTGAGACAAAGTATCCATCACTCAAGGTCTTTACCCTGCTGAGAGTTCCTGGAGGTGACCCCGCAAGCCCAAGGTGGGAAATGTCCTCCTGGGAGTGGAAAACGCTGATTTACCTGAATCCAAATGATCTGCAGGAATACTCCTGGCTCCCACTGGCAACAAAAGATCGGCGAGATGCATAATGTGCAGTCTGCCCTGCCGGGGCTGGGGACAGCAGGGTCACCCCGAGCTGGGGACAGCAGGGTCACCCCAAGCTGGGGCTGGGGACAGCAGTGTCACCCCGAGCCGGGGACAGCAGGGGCACCCCGAGCCGGGGACAGCAGGGGCACCCCGAGCTGGGGCTGGGGACAGCAGGGTCACCCCAAGCCGGGGCTGGGGACAGCAGGGTCACCCCAAGCCAGGGCTGGGGACAGCAGGGTCACCCCGAGCTGGGGCTGGGCACATTCTGCATCCCCCACACTCTGCCTGGGAAGGGACATTCCAGCTCTCCCACCACTCCGACTTCCCACAGGGCTTTCTCCACCCACACGCCTGCATGCCTGATATTTTATTTATTTTTTATGTTTGATTTTACCCTGGTTCAAGTCGAAATGAGCATTTTGGGGGCAGAGTGTGCTGGTTAGAGCTGGGACGTCTCCTGTCAGTTCTGAGTTGTGGGAGCTTGGAGGCAGCCCGGAGAGGTGGGATTTGTCTCCCCGTTTTTGCCAAGTGCAGAACCAGGAACGTTTTGCCCCGGGGTGAAGTGCCCAGGCCCGTCTGTGTCTTGGTGGGAGAGGTCAGGCAAAGGGGCAGGAGGAGGCAAAGCACCCCAAAACCTTCCCAAGTTTTACTGCAAAACTGCACCAAGAAAGGAGCTTGGGGCTCTCCCCACACCCAAAGGCCCTTCTGGGGTCACCCAGTGCTGGTCTGTGCAGGGAGGTGACCCCAGCCCGAGCCCCCTGCCCTGCCCGAGGGACCCTCAGCTGCCCAGGGAGCTGCTTTTATTTGGGCTCCGAGATTTACGGCCGGGGCTCCTTTGATGTGGGCCCCTGATAAGCATCAGGAATATTTTCGTTTCATGACAATGTCAGCCCGTGGCTCTGACTGGGGGGGTTTATGGGCAGCGATGTTTCCTGCAGCTATTGAGGCTGCCACATTCCTCGGCCAGGCCAGCCAGTAAAAGAGAATCGTAAAACCCCCTCTGGAAGGGTTTATAAACAGAGGGAAGCTTCTCCTTTAAGGGAGAGGAGCGGGGAGTATTTCCATTTCAATCAGGGGCATCTCTGGAACCAGAGCACAGCCCGGGCTGCAGAATTTGTCAGGGGATTAGCTCAGGAGCAGAGCAAGTGCAGGTTTTTCCCCCTTCGCACTCACTCGCCTGTTATTCCAAATTAGGCTCTCGGTGCTGGGC
>VZDJ01000030.1:5025917-5058184 GCA_008694505.1 Cyanoderma ruficeps | reverse complement strand
CCTGGCCTGGAACACTCCAACCTGTGACCCATGGCCACCCTGGCAAGCAGACTGGGGCCCTGAGTGCTACAGCCAGGCTTCCCTTGAACACCTTCCCCAGTGGTGACTCCACCAGCCCCCTGGGCAGCCCATTCCTATATCCAATGCCTCTTTCTGGGCAAAAGTTCTTCCTAATGTCCAATGGAAGCCTCCCCTGGCACCGCTTCCAACCCTTCTGGCATCTGCTCTCTCTGTCCTTGGCCATCTCTGAGAAGGCTGGCGCGGCCTACTTGATCACTCTCCTGTATGTGGGTGAAGGGGCTGTGCCAATGAGGGCTGCTCAGCTTCCAGGCCATTCAAAGGAGTATTTGATTGTGCCTGCTGTGGAAAGGAACTTTTGTGCACATTGCCATTTTTTATAGGTTTTACCCCAGATTTTCATAAACAGCTGTCCTAGTGAAAGCAAGTCTGTTTTTGTGAGTATTTGAAGGGTAATAGAACACAGCGTCATCTCGGGGAGATTCTGCTGCTTGAGTTTCACTGAGGTTTTGAGATGAGCTGCAAATCCCCAAAATTTTCTCCTTGGGGAGGTAGTAATTTCACAGTTTAGGTTGGCTGCGTGGTTTCAGATGTGAAAGATCAGCAGTCTTGGCAAGCAAGTGTGCCAGTTTACAAGGTGACTATGCAGAAACACTTGTGCTTCAGCTGGAATATACAGTATTCTAGTTCCCTATTGCTGAGGTGTTTTGTTTTGTTGGTCTGTGAACCCATATTCTGTACACTATCATTTGTCTGAACTCTATTTCACTTTTACAGTCCCTCTGTATTCCCAGCTCTGAATTATGGTTTTCTCCATGCCTATCATATGGGGAATTCTTGCTGATAAAAATAATACAGAGTCCATAATGTTTTATGTTTCTGATTGGGGTTTTTTTTCTAGTTTGTAAATAATTTCCTTTTGTTTCTATCCTGGGGCAAAATGCATTTACTGTTTCAGTGGGTTTTTCCAATTGCTAATCCTACTCAAGCACTAAATGAGGGAAAAAAATCCCATAGTTTCATAGAAAATATTTAGTGTTCTTATGTACCCTTAAATTAATTAAAATATGGTTATATTGCTCTCCGTTTAATTTCTTAACTTAATTTGGTAGAGTTTAGAAATCTCTTAATATGTAATAGGTAGTGAAGAGTGCTTGCCTTCCTGTGTTTAACTGCTGGGCGAGCATCTCAGGATTAGTTTAGAGATTGGCTTTTAAACATCTCTTATTCTTTATAAAATCTCTCATTTTGCTTGTTTGTAGTTGTGTTAGAACAGAAAAAGGAGGGAGATCACCCTGGAAAATTTTTCATCTGAACTGAATTTGTACCCTACAGTCCAACAGTGACTGCTCTTCAATTTTCTCAAGGCATGAAGGACATTGGGAGTTCCTCACAGACTTATTTAGGGACAGCAGCCATTTCTCCATCTCTCTTCCTTTGGCTCCATGAAATGCTTTGCACAGTAGCGCTGGAGGGCAGGGAGATTCCACGAGGATGAATAATAAATACTTCCTACACCTTGAACTGCTTCAAACCTAACACAACAGAAGGAATTGTTTCCCTAATTCTAAGTATAATGGCACTCCTGATAAGCTTTGCTGTTCAGGAGCACCAGTCTAATATGTGTAAGGGGTTTCTGTGGAGGAAAAGCAGCCTGGGAGACTGGACCTTTGTCCTGTGGACAGCCCTATGGTGTTAAGCGGGAGTGTTAAGAGGCAGAGGGATCTGGAAATTCATGAGGATTTGGAAGATTAGTAGGTTTGCTTCTAGAGGTGTGAGGGGGGACGAGTCTTCTATGGTCATGGAGCAATTATTCGATAAGGTAGGGGAGAAGCCTCTGAAGAGGGTGTTGGTGCTGCACGTGATTTTCCTGGAGCTCAGCAGATGCACACAAGATTTGTTATGACTAACAGGATTGCAAGTGAACAGAATTCAGCCATTTTTCTTGTCATTTACTGAGGCATCTTTTGATCCATGATGAGCTGAGGGCTCACTGTGCAAGGCTGAAAGTAAATGACACGCTTTAAAGAGATTTTGGTCTTTGCGGCTTATTGAAGGTGGATAGGACATAATTCCTTTGCTCATTGGGACAACATAGTTTAGTTTTATCTCCTCTGTTTCTAAGCAGTGCTAAAAAAGTGTTATTTCCCTCAATTTTGGTGGTAGCAGAGACTCACATAATTAATATGGATCTAAGTAAGGTTTGTAAAACAAAGTAAAATAAAATTGTCTGAAAACCTGTTAGACAACCCTACAGTCAGTCTTGACAGAAAAGGAAGAGAATTTTGGAGATATTCCTCTGTTCTGCCTGCTTTTCCCATACTGGATGTGTAACCACCAAACTTCATCTGATCCTTACCCCTGACTGCACCAACTCACCTGCCTTCTGCTGCTCACCTTTGCTTTCTTGTCAGATAGAGTCACTGGAATAGAAAGGATGGTCTCATTTCATTTACTTCATTAAAATGTCTCGGCAATTTTTTTAATCCACTTTGCACTTTTGTCTTTGGCTGAATACTAGTGCAGGCTAAATGTAGATGGAAAGGCTGTACTGAACATAATTATGTTAGGGAGAACAGTTATTGCTGCACTGCTAGGACAAAGATTAAATTGAGCCTGTGGGACAATATGCCTGATTACTCTAATTGGTACCTGTGTTGGTAATGTTTAGTTACTTTTTTCCCCTCAAAACTGTGAAAGAACACTCAGCCATCTAATGTGGCCACGCAATTACTGCAGCTACATGTTGCCATGCTGGGGCTTGCATGAATGGCCACTTCAGCACTTGACTCTCCGTTTCTGCGCGTGGCTCTTACAGCCCGTTGTTATGGTGACGTCAATTTGGAATGAGAACACATCCATCTCAAAAAAATCATTAGCAGAGTTGTTAAGGCTTTCAGAACACTTGCTTTTCCTGGGTGGGTGCTTTCATGAAATCTAATGATGAGCTGCCTTTTGTGTGAGAGAATTTACTTTCTTACACTAAGAAGGGAACTGTTTAGTGTCTCTCACACACAAGGACATTCGCTTCAGCACAATTTCATGATATCTGAATGAGTCCTTTAACACAGCAGCATTCTTTCAGATGAATTCATTGTTTCTGTATTCCTCAGGTAGATTACAAACCCCAGCAAGTCATTGGTGTTTTTTGATTTTCCTGCAGCCAGCAGCGCAGCTTACTCCTCTCAAAGGGGTTCCAGCAGGACAGAAGCACAACTCATTCTTTCCACCCCAACACATGGACAGGAAAACCTTTCACAGCTCACATCCCAATTGCTTATGTGGGCCAAAACAACCTTGTCTCATCACAACAGATGTTCTCTTCACCAAAGTCCCACGGACAGCTAGACAAAGCCTCGTTCCCATGCTTGTTAAGTACCAAGGTCAGCATCTGCTTTAGCACAACATTGACTATGAGGTGGCTACATCTTGCTCCAGTTACAGTTTATCTGTCTCACTTGCTCCTCTAAAACTCATTTATTCAAGAAAATGAAAAAAAGTCCATTCTTGCAACTGCTGCCTTGCCTTTCCAACAGATTGAGAGATCTATTTTAAGAAGTTTACTCACACAGAGTATAATTAGCTATTATACCAGTAATAAAGTTTTCATTGTGTTCATTTTGTATTTTTATCTCTGATTCAACCTCCAATTAGCCAAAATTACTAGAAATCCATAACAAATCACTGACTATATCAGTTATTTATATGTTTCAATACTGAACCAACTGGCTAACAAAATCCCATTACCTTGGTCCTCCATTCCTTAGTGCGAGCCTTTAAGTTTCTTTAATGAACTTTGCACAGGCAAACAGAGCCAGCTTATTGGGACTGGCATCTTCTGTCCCTAGACATTTGTCACCTTTGGAGGTAATGCAAAGAGGCCTGTGGGAACTCTGGTCTGCTTTAGGCCTCCCTTAATTCATTTGCTGTGAATTTTAATGATAAAGCTTCTCAGATTGCTAGTCTGAGTTGTGAAGGGAACTGGGATGATCAGCTTCAATTAATGCAGCATCTTCAATTTCCCATTAGTTGCTGACAGCTTCATGCTGAGAAGTTCTCTTCATTTGGGACCAAAGGTATCAGACACAAAGCAAAAACCACCATTCTCATTCCTAACTCCAGGAAAAGGACACTTGGCATAGAGGGAAGGAGATCTTGTCTTAGACTGAGCCAGGGAAGGTATAATCTAGTGAGGCCAGTTATCAATCTTCTCACTGTAGCCCTTATGCCTTAGCTGGCTGAAAAACTTTACTTTTTTCGTACCTGACTTTCAAAACAATTTCCCAGCTGGTTGCCTGTAAAATTCCTGTCATCCTGGGCATCTGGCTTTGTATGTATTTCTGTCTAGATGCTCTAAATCATCGGGAGGCATTCCAACTACAACGTGGCTAGGAAACAAGGCCATGAGAGATTTATAAGCCTCGTGCAGCAGGATGCCAGCCTTATTTCTAAAGCTTGTTTTTATTTTTCTTTTTTTTCACTGCATGCATTATGGAAGTCAAAGTGTCCATTAGAAAAGGTTGCCTTTTAAAAACAAACACTCCTCCCTCAAGATACAAACAGAGAAACAAAACCCAAAACAAGATATTCTGAGAATGTGTTGTAATTGTTTATTTGTTGAAATATTACCTTTCCACTTAACATTTACGGAAATAATATGAACCCTCCTCAAAACCAGGGAGCCTACAGACTTCATTGCATCTTCAACTAGAAATAAACAGAGGGAGTAAGTGGATGAAGAAAAGATGTTCAGAAAGGTTAAATGAAGTTAAAAGGAAGCAGTCAAAAAGATCTGGATTATTGTAGTGATGTTACTAAAATGTTTACTGTGTCATTAGTAGATAAGTCTGTTAATGTCTCTTGAGACTATTCCTCATATCAAACTGAGTATTTAACTGCTTTTTCAGCATAATTCATTGCTAAAGGATAGCATGAAGAATGGGAAATTGGATATATGAAGAGACCCATCCTTCTTTAGGACTTGTAATACATTTACTAGATCTTTTTTCTTCTTGCTCATAACACAAGGCTTACAATACAGCGCCATTGTACATTCCTTAAATTATTACTTCAGCAGAGAAGAAAGAAAGAAAAACCATTGTAGATGACACGTTACAGTATTTCAGGCTGGGTTAACTGCAGGCAAATCTGGATCTCCTCTTCACAGACATACCTCTGAGCAGTGGAGTTGTGAAGTCTGGCATCAAGTACTTGAAATGTACGTCTACACTTCCCTGTTTTCTAAGGGCATGGGTTCAACTGAATATTCCTCAGCCCTTTCTTTCTTCACCATACACTGCTGAAACCTTCTGGGTGTTTCAAACAGTTTGAGGGTGGGGTGGTTTTTTTGCCATTGCTTGTGGTTTTTGCTCTGTTTAGTTGAAATAATTTTAAGCAGCCTATAGTGGTTTTTTGCAGAAGAGAAATTAAATTGATGGGAAACTGCAATTTTTGATAATGTTTGCAGTCTGTGGCTACACCAGTGTGCAATATTTGCGTCAGATTGTTTTTAAGCAGTTAATTGTCTGCTCAACTGAATGCTAAAGCATAATCAGGCTGATTATGTTCAAGCAGTTGAAAGTTCAACATAGAGTGAGAAATAGGATAGCAATTATCTTCTAAATTCCTTTACATGAGCCACAGGAGGTACTTTTGCTCAGGACTGGAATCCTGGATAATTTGTATCATCAACACAGTTCTGGTTTTAGATTCCTACCATGTTTTCGAGAAAAAAATCAGCATGCAAATGACTGAAGTCAATTTTTATGTTAATCCTCAGGCAGCTATGAGTGGGAGACACCTGTGATTTCAGGCTTCTAAAACAAAGAAAAGTTCCGTAGTTAAAATTCTGAGCCCTGAAAGTACAACCGCTTGTTCCAGGTATTCATTAAAACTACATTCCAGTACAGCCCAAAGAAGGTGCCTGTGCATTAAAAGTATGGGATTACATTAGGCTTTTTAAACACTTTGTTTTATTGGCCTTTGAATATATGTGATATTTCAGTATCAGGCGTATGTATCATTGAAATACCTAGTCTTTTATCTTTTAAAAATATGTTCTTAAGAAGGGTCTTTTCAAAAATGTATTTGGTGCAAGGAATATGCTATCAGAATCAGTAATTTGATATTAAAAGTTCTTCTCTTAGTTTTCTAGAAATTGTGTGCAGGCAGGTAAGTTAGGAAGTTATGTCAAATGCTCCCAGTCTGAAGGGAAATGTCTCCTCCTCTGGGTTTTGGGCACCTTCATATAAGGTTTTGAGACCTTATATGAAATACACAATCAACTTCTACTTAATCAGCTTCACAATGGGGGAATATATTAAACTAACAAATATGTGTAAACATTACTTTTTCCCAATCAGTTTCATTTTCTTTTTCCAGCAGATCTACACCTGTTGATTTAATCTAGTTGAAATTCAATTTTTTTCCAATCAGAATTTTAAATAGCTATCATTTTTTCCAGTTTTCTTGTAAAGCAATATTCTCTTCAAAAAGATCATACAAATGCTCAGAAGCACTGAGGTCCCTATGCATTTGGATGAATACAGTGGCATTCTCATGGTGTTCTTAGGTTAAATCATAGCCATGTGTTAATTTATTTTTGGTTTGATCCACTTTTACTCGGTTCACTTGGAGTCTGATAGAATTCAGTTTCAACACAAAGCTCAGGTAAATCCAAACTCTGCTTTTTTGTCAATACACCTTTATGATCTATCCTCCACAAGAGGCTCGTGCTCCTCTAATAATGTGGGATGATAGATAATGGAGGAATTGTTCTGCTGCCAAGCTGATCACAAAAACAGGAAGAGATTAATGAAACCATCAAATAGGTTTAAAACAGCAGCTTTTATTTCACAGCACCTTTAACACAGTGCTTCAGAAAAACTGTGAAACCTTGCTCCAAAGCCTCATGATGCTGAAAAAGTGCATTGCTTGAGAGGTTTAAACCCAGCACTTATACTGTGTTTTCTGGACTGTTCTTCATGTGTTTTCCTTATTCTCCCTCTTGATGGCAAGTGGCTTGGTGACAGTAGGTGATGGCTTATATGGAATTTTCCCCTGAAATATGTAATTTAAACATTACCTGTAATAGACACGGACTCTTGCTGGTAGATATTAATTCAAAGTAGAGATGATATCCATGCTCAACAACAAGTTTACTTGTTTTAATTGGGGTTTCCTCTTCAATTTCACATTATCCTAAGTTCTCCTTCCTCACCTATTTGTATTTCAGATGGGTCATCCTTCTTTCTGAAAATGAATTTCCCAGAGTCTTCTTATTATTTCTCCAACCTGGGAATCTCCTAGGCATAAATGACTACTCTGACATGGGTGTTCCCATCTGTTCTAAAGCTTTTTTGGTTTTGCATTCAATGCGAGATTTATTCAGTGAGGAGAAAATACCTTCTGAGGACCATTCAGGGGCTACCCCAGCACCTAGAGAAAGGGCACTCCCCTTCTGAACTGGAAGAATCTCCCTTCCTTCAAAGAAAGCACCATCTTAAATTGTTTCCCCACACAAAACTTGCCCATGCATTCTCCATCTCACTTGACAGGTTCCAGCACCCGCTGTGGGTAACACGAATGTGGTGAGAATACCAAGCACCCCGTGTTCTCAGTCAAAAAGACACTGTCAAAGACTAAATGGTCAAAAGAAAATTTGTTAAAACATGTTGATAAGTAAAATAGCAACAATCATGACGGCCAGATGGTGCTCCCAGAAAGCTTGAAAGAATTAATCACTATGTTCTGTAGGCTGGTAGCAAAAATATGTTTGCTATATTTAAATGAAGATACTTTACTGAAGAGTTTCAGAGTAATTAGAATTTTCTTAAAACTCTCTGTCAAAATTATATTGAAAGAACTGTGGGCCAAATGATTCAGACCCAAATAACTGGGTTCAAGCATTAGACTTGTCTTTCCTGTTGAGTATTTTAGCCCTTGTGGCTTCATCTGGTGAAGTATTCGATAGAAGATTTTAATTCAAGTATCAAAGAAAATAATAAAGCCACACTGTGCCGTAAGTTGCAAACAAATATATTTTAGTATTTTATAAATTACAGCTCTGAAACCTGATCTCAGTGACATCCCCAATGGTTTCAGCTGAGACATGATTCTTTAAGCTTTATTAATCTTATTTATTCACTGTTGCTTTCACTACCAGATTACAGTTTAAGTGGCTGTGAAAAACTTCATGCTTTGAGACAGCTTTCTGTGTTTTCACCTTTAAAATATATTTAAAGACTCGTTAAACAAGTGTTTAAGGGCTTTGCTAAAATAATTTGTATGCTTTTGGTGCCTTTTTTGCTCCTGCCACATTTCCTTAATTTTTAATTTTTTTTTCCATCATTACTCCATTGTCTCATTTTCCACTGAAATCAGTGAGCCTTGCAATGAACTCTGCATTTCTCGCAATTAAAACACAAACCAAAACCATAAACCATAACCAACCACCACCAGCCAACTCCAACCATGCCACATCTTCCTTTCCATAAACAAATGTGAGTTTCTCGAATTTACTGTACAACTTGCAGGGGGAAAAACTAGAAAAAAAAAAGGCAATAGCTGATCATTCTTCCTTTTCCTCAAAGGAGAGGACAACAAGATTTCTGATAGGTTTTCCCTCGGAAGACAAATGAGAACATCCCAAGCTTTGTGGATTGGAAATCAATGTGCATAAAGCAAGAAAAATGGGCAATGGTATCAAGCACAGAGTTTGCACAGTCACTGAACTCCAGAAAAAATGGGCCATTTTCCCATCTCTGTCTAAGCTGGCAAGCTCCAACAAAAGTGGCTCCATCTGTGATTTCCCTTCCTGCCCCAGGACACGGTGTTTGTGCTGCCCTAGACTGACCCACCTGTAACCTGAGGAAGGTTCATGCATCTTTTGGTTTTGTCTAGTGTTGTCTGGGGTTTTTTAAAGCGCGGTCATCAATAGTATTTGTCTTCTGTATATGGAATGGTTGCCCACACCTTGTGTGTTGAATTTTAAATCTTTCTTTTCTAGAACTTTCCCATAAATTCTCTCTCCCTGCTACAGTGAAGTTCCATAATGGCAATAAGTATTAGGGAAAATTTTTGCAGCTAAGTGCATACACCTAAATGCAATTGATTTCTGTGGTGATAAGTCCCACAGCCAGTTTTAGGACAGAGCATTAATTGTCCTTTTGATGTCAGGGACATGACATCAGCAAGGTTTTGTACCAATCCATTGCACTTTTTAGGTAGGAAAGTGGCTCTTCTAATTCTTAACTATTCTGCCCTGGCATATTCCATGTGTGGAATGCAATTAGGTTTATTTGGAGAACTCTACAGAATGTCTGTGAAGGGAAAGTGTGTGGGTGGAATCCTGGCCCTATTACAAGAGATGAAAAGTTTCCATTGCCTGGAATGAAGTTCCAGTTTTTAACTGGGGTTTTGTACACAATGAGATAAGCAGCAGGCAAAGCTCCTTGGCTGTGGATATTTCTTATCTCAGAGGTAAGTTGTCATAAGAAACTAAGCATTTAGAATCTTCTGACACATACATTATCGTCAGTTCTCAAAGTGGCAAAAAAGATGCCACTTGAGTCAGTGAAAAATCTGGATAGAATCAAGGTTACATCTTCAGAAAATATTCCTTACAGTCAAAGAGAGCAAGATTTCTTGGCACTGAAGCTCTCATTCTGTATTGGAAAATGTATTTCTTCATTTATATGAGATAAGAATTTAATGAAAATCTCTTTCCCTGGAGAGGAAGTTCTTTCATTAGTGCAGAAGTAACTGCAGGTTAATTTTAAAGGTTTTTGCAGTCAAATTACTTTAATCTGCCAGAAAATTTACCTGGATATATATGAAGATATTACCTATTCACATTCATTTGAATAACAGAAAGTCACACTATTTTCTTACTTAATCTACAAAGCAATATTGAGTTTAAATCCCTAAAATTGCACTGCTGCCTTAAAATGTTAACATTATACAAGAAATCAGAGATAGCACTGAGGAAAGTTCTGGGCTATTCTCCATGGAAACAGCATCAGTCATTATCCATGGGATAGTGAAGATTTTAGAGCTAAACCAAAGAAGCTCTGCCCTCTTTCAGTATCCCAATTAGGCTGAAAAAATTATGGGATAATATATAGATAATCAGTCAACGTTATTTCTTTGCTTGTAAATAATGCTACAATCAGCTTCACAAATTGAGTTCTATTCTCAGCCTCTCTTCTGTTGTCAAAAGAATTTAAAATCTGCCAAATTGAAAACAAGCAAGTAAAGCACACTTAGCTTATTTTGCCTTGAGTATATAATAACTTTCCTCAGTCTGCTGGCTGTGCCACTCTGAAATAAATTACGCTTGTTTTTGCAATATAGGAGAGTATCTGTTGATAGCATACCATCTTGTCATCCATTTCAAAAACATTTGTGGCTGCTGATAGCTCTGGAGTCTTGAATTTTGATTAAGGAATTCAATTTTGAAATGACTGCTTCCCAGTTTCCTTAAATGCTCCATTACGAATGCCTTTACTGCAATTCGATTTTCGTTTCCTTTGATCACCTTCATCAATTAAAGGTAAAAATGCAAATCAATCACTAAAGGTCATTAGGAAAGGGATAGAGATTGTGCAAATACATGTTGACCTCGAGAACAATGTGCAATTCCAGTTTCTTTGCCTCAAGAAGTGCATCTGAAGTATGGAGCAGTTTCTCCTATGCACATAGGACATGGATATGTGTCTGTGTAAAGTGACTTTTACAGACATTGAGGGGAATGGGAGATGGGAAATGAGCAAAGAACAGAACTTGAGTCAGAGTGTAGAGTGATATGCCAAGTCCAGAAATGGGGACGTCGTGTTGTTAAATAAAATCATGCCTCCACCAAAGGACGATGCAAACAGCAGTGACCAAATTACTGTAGCCTTCTATGAGTCAAAGAAAACAGATTTCCATCAAATCATGCCCGTTCTTCCTTGACTCTGAGGTTCTAGCCTGCCTCTCATCCTGTTGGCTTCTTTGGTCAGTTTGGTATACTTTTTTGCATACTTTGCTGCAATAATATCAAGATGGAAATAGCAGAGATGGATATTGCAAAGATGATCATCATAGCAGGCAGCTGGTAAGAGACAGCACACAGGAATGAATAATGATGAGGAGAGAAATAAAAAGTAACAGAGAAAAATACCAGCGCACACAGTTCAAACCATGGGTACATCAAGGAGGAAAACAAATCTTTGGATATTTTCCAGCTGTTGCTGTTCTAATTTAATTCAATTCTCTTCACCCAGTGTGTATATGAAAATAGAGTATCTAGCACTGGCAGAAATGTCCTTTGCTTGTGTTAAACATTTGTGTAAAAAAAATAGTCAATATTTTATCCGGATTGTCTTGTTCCAATTTAAAAAAAAATTGTTTTCTTTAAAGGGGAAAAGTTAGGTTTTACTGAGTAATCAAACCAGACAATTATCAACATTGCAAAGAAAGGAATCATTCTAAGCAGAATTTAGTGGTAAAGGAACCTAACAGTGTTGTTTCTCTGGTAACAGAAAAATTGTGCAAAGAGATCAATGTGTTCACAGGAAAGGCCATTAAAATTCTCTTATTGCAGTACAATTTTGCTTTGTTGCTGATATCTTTTTCACTACTCTTCTCACTGGCTTTCTAAATCATAGTGTAAAAAGTAGTATTTTTTACTTTCACAGATAAAATTTTTTTTTCAGCTGTAAACTAAACCAGGATTTCTTCCAGATAAAACAGCCTGAAGTTTGCTGGGTTTATTTGTAAATGCCACTTTGAACTGTGACTTTGGCCTGATCAATGTGCTGCTGAGCCTCAAGCTCTGCGCTCCTGCATGGCCCCACATCCCTGTTTGTGTGACTGGATGTCAGCTCTGAGGAACGACCTGTCCTTGCATGGGGGCTGAGGGCTATGTGCCATGTTTGGGGATAAAGGCTGGTAACTGGGAAAAGCTGTCACTCATTTTTGTACTTGTTTATAGGAAATTAAACATTCCTGGATAAAAGCAACATGGAAACAGAAAAACCTGTTAATGGTGAGAATGGTAGCTGGATAAATAGTCCCATCAGTGCCACCAGGAAAAAGAGGATGCTTTTTAATTCAAGGAGGAAAATGGAGGCACTTGGTAAATCCATGAAAACACATAGTATTATACTACCAAAAAAAGCAACATGGTGGAATAACATCCACAACGCTTCTGGAAGGTTCTGCACAGTACAGTGCAGGAAAATGAGTCAGAAAAGTATACAGAATCCAGACAAATTAGGAGTTGGTTCATCCTGTGTGAGAACTATAGGCAAGAACATATCTGTGACTGAAGCTGTCACTTTTAATAGGGCATTTTTTGATTCACAGGAGCTCTCAGTGTGAAGCGAATTGCGTAGATATAAACAAGGAAAGACTGGAATTCCTTTGACTTAAAAGAGGAAAAATCTATCACTAATATATATAAAAAGCAGGGAAAAGGGGAGGGGAAGTGTCTAAAGAACACTAAAAATAATGAGAAGATTATTTCCAGAAAAGTGTAGGACTGAATAAGAACACCTGAAGACTAGAACGAATGGATTGATGAAGAAAACAATCATATTTTGGCGATCGAGGAATACAGGGCTAAAAGCAGATTTGACAAATGTAAAACAAAGTCGGATTTTACACACATTATCAAAACATGTTTTCAGGTTGTCTTGGAGTGACTTCTGATGGCAGCCCACTCCATGATCCTCAGCTTTATGCCACGAAATGGTTGCTGGACAACCTTTAAGGCCCGGGCCGAGTGTGAGGGGCCCGGGAGGACTCTGGGCTCTTTCGGCGGGAATTTTGGAAGCCTCACGGCCCAGTGGCGCTGCGCGGTTCGGCTTTGCTTGGCTGGCTTGGTTTTCTTGACCCAAGCAAAAAGCTTTTCCCTCCCCTGGCTCGCAGGAGCTGCAGTAGTGATCTTCCAGCTGCCTGCAGGGAGCAGCGGCACGGCGGGAGCGCAGCCCCGGGCCGGACCCGAGCCTCTGGAAAGAGAGGAGGGGAAGGAAAGCACAAGGAGAGCCTCCGGCCCGGCTGCTTCGCCTCCCGTGGCTGCCCTGGAGAGCAGAGAGCCGCCGGCTGTTTGCCTCCTGCTGGAGCTCCATGCAAGCTCCGCTTCCCTCAGAGGGAAAAGGAAGGCTCCGTGGAAGCTCGCTTCCCTCAGAGGGAAAAGGGAGGCTCCGTGCAAGCTCCGCTTCCCTCAGAGGGAAAAGGGAGGCTCCGTGCAAGCTCGCTTCCCTCAGAGGGAAAAGGGAGGCTCCGTGCAAGCTCCGCTTCCCTCAGAGGGAAAAGGAAGGCTCCGTGGAAGCTCGCTTCCCTCAGAGGGAAAAGGAAGGCTCCGTGGAAGCTCGCTTCCCTCAGAGGGAAAAGGGAGGCTCCGTGGAAGCTCCGCTTCCCTCAGAGGGAAAAGGGAAGCTCCGTGCGAGCTCCGCTTCCCTCAGAGAAAAAGCCGGCGCCATCTCGCACCACGAGTCAGGAAGGGGGATTTCTTCAACTTTTGCCTCATTCTCCGGGCATTTTGGGGTCTTTGTCCTTCTGTGTGTGTGGGGCAGGGGCTGAGTTCTGGGGATTTTCTGTTCAGCAGTGTTTGTTTTTCTTCATTGCCTTGTGGGCATTCTGTTGTTAATAAAAACAGTTGGGTTTATTTTTTGAGGTCCCCCCCGCGTCGAGGGGAATTGTTGAAACTCATTAGAGAAGAGTGAGAAGAGTATTCATTGCAGTGTCTTCTCTTATGCTTGTCTCAAAACTGAGACACAAGTACATTTTAATCTACATAAAATAAGAAGAGAGTAAAATCTGGGACGTTATCAAATAGAAAATTAGCAAAAGATTCAGAGAGAACTGAATTATCTTCAAAACTAAGATGCTGGGATTTATGAAATGAGGCAATATTTTCTTGGTGACAGGTAACAAGAATTTACGTGATAAACTGAAGACATGATCCAGAGGAAATTGTAGAGATGGAGAAGGACCTGCTATAAATAATAGAAGGTACACACCCAAACAGTGGTGAAAAGGCAGATGTGGTTGTAGAGCACGTCCAGCAAGGTAATTCCAACAGAAAAATATTCATACTATTGGAAAAGAATGATGGAATCTCAGTTGGGAAGCCATATACAGTGTGAGTCCTTCACACAGGAAGGATGGGGCTGGAGAGATGCAGAGGGCCTAGAAGGGAATGGGAAACGAGCAGCAGAAAGAACAGTGTTTGATGTAGGCTTAAACACAGAGGAGACAGACAGACAATGTGATATATACATGTTAAAACTGCATCAGAAGTGGGGGTAGAAGTGGGAGGCAGAAGAACAAACAAATATTTTTCAACTAGTTATGTATAAACTCTGAAAATTAGAAGCGGGTTTCTAATCATTAACTGTGGTGAAGTTTGCAGCAGACCTCAAAAAAGAGCAGTGAAATAATTGCAACCCAAGTCTGAAGCTTGCAGCACTTGAAAGATTTTATATTTTGCTAAGTAATTGTCAATTTTTTGGTTTAGCTTCTCTCACTATGTATATTAAACCTTTTATGAGGAGTGACTCAAAAATTAAGCTTTTCGTCTTCTGAGACTCATTTTCAGGCCCTGCAGTCAGACATTTATTCATTAAACTCTGTGGCGCATCAGAGCTACTTGTCTGCTCTTGGATGTCATGAATACAAACATTCACCATCGGGTTGTTTACAGTGTCAGCCCTGAATAAACATGCAGGAATTACCAGGTGGTTACATTGTTTTAGGTATGACAGATCTATGGCCTGCTATTCCTGCTTTATTATCTGTTTATTTTAAGGCACTTAATTTAGTGCTGGGGGAGTAGACTCCTCCGAAGCAATAAACATCTGTTGCTGTTGTTACTCTGAGCGTTTGCAGCCCATAATGTTCTTGTCCCCTCTGGCAGCTGAAGGTAAATAAGGGAACATCACTCAAGTGTCGGTGAGGAGGGGACAGTGTAGTGTGGCTACAGAATTGGGTCAGAATTTTCTTCCAGACAACATCCTTTCCATGGGAGTTCACATATAAATTATATGAAAATTGGAATTTAAATAACAGTCTTGTATCAAAAAATAAATTTCAAAATGCATACATTAGTTTGCATATTTCTAAAAAAAACCCAAGCAACCCTCCCAATAAACGAGGAGTGAATATTGCTGCCTTTGGGTCAGCGCTTTGTAAACTGCACTCAAATTTCCCCTCAGTTTAGGCTATTTCCTTTCAGCCTTTAAGTTTGAAAAGACTGTGAGTGGAGATGTATTTACATCAGGTAATTGGTATTCCATAGATAGGAAAGATGGACCTGCTAGTGCTCCTTTTTGTCATGATCCCCCATCATAATTTTACTGTAAGACCTTATTTTCAGGTACGTTTGTAGCTCAAAGTGCACGTGACCTTCCCTCCTTCCCCTGCCACTGTCTCCTTTCAGATAACTTCCTCCTGCTATTCCAGCTGAAATAGCCATTTTCTCAAACTGAATTAAGGGAAAATTCTTACTAGCCATGCTAATAAAATCACATAAGCATTTAATCCAAATGATCTCGTATCCTCCGTGTGATGGAGCAGAGGCTTGAGATCAGAGGAACAATCTTTTGCCTGGGATGAGTTCTTTCCCTCTCTGTGAAATTTGCCTATCAAGTCACTAGTCTCTGAAAAATCCCATTTTACGGACATTTACTAGAAACATGTGGATTTTGGGAGCTGAAGGCTCTGAAAACGCCCTGGGCACTAAACCTTCTGCACAAATACAGCTTCTAGTGAAGCGGTGCTGTTATCACTCCTGCCCACTGCAGCTGGTTTTCCTGCAGGGATTGGGACCGTAGGGACCATGACCAACCTTGGCTGTCCCTGCTGTCACCAGCTCTTGACTACAAGATGAAACATTCAGGGTCTAATTTGGATAGCCTTGGGTACCCTTATTGTTTTTATTTTTCTTCTGCAAAACGTTTCGAGGGAAAGGAAGGAGGAGAACTAAAGTGTGTTCTGACTTTATTAGTTTTGGTTTTTTTAAAGGAAATTTATTTTCTGTACCGTTTTGATCATAGTGCTGAAGGTTATAGAAGAACTTGGAACGACTAGAAAAGAAATGGTGCCCTTTGAGGAAATACGAGGCCTTTTATTCAGCCCTGTGTTTAGCCACAGAGTGAGGGTAGGTAATTAAACAGTGGATCAGTGCTCACTTACCACCTCAGGATGTACACATGAAAATACTCCTGCATTCAGAGCACCTTCAGTATGCACCTCTTCACACTCCACAGCTATCACATCTTTATATCATGTTGTGCCATAACAAATGAGAAGACAACCTCACTTTTCTGCCCATTCATTTTTCTTGTCTTCACCCAAATTATTAAACAGAAAGTGATAAACACAGCAATTTCAGCATTCAGTGAAACTAGCATTTTTTCTTACTCCATCTTTCTTTGAGGGATATTTCTCAAGTCCCAGTTTCTTTATACATGTGGAAAGAATGCAAAGCATAAGCCCTTCTGAATCATATTTTCTAAGCCGTTTTGTCATCTCTGTTGTTCTCATCTGCTTGGATTTCAATTTGTCTTTTTAAAATGTCATGTCCCAAACTGAATCAAATCCGTCCTGCTGCCGAAGCCTGAGCATTGCTGAGCAGAGGAGAAGGATTATTGTGCTGGTTTGACACACGCTGTTATTGTTAATATAATCAAGTGTAGCATTTGTCCTTTTCTGTGTAAGCATCCTATATGTGAATTGTAAGCAGTTTATGATTTAACTTCTAATAACTGTGTCTGTCTTTGTAGGAGTGTTCCTTGGCCCACATTTCTCATAAATATTTGCTTTGGGTTCAATATTCACTAGCATTGCAATCTTTTGGACTGCAGAAAAAAACCCCCAAAACACCCTATTTTAAAGAGTACATATAAAATGCATTAGGCAGTGGAAGACTAAGACAAAGTGACTCTCGGTGGCTGGGGATATACAGGGAATATCACAGAATCACAGGGCTGTTTTGTGGCAGCCCAGCAATCCAAAGATATTTTTCCATCGTTGTTTAATGAATCTGAAGTAACTTGATTGTCATGGCAAATACAGCCAGCCGTGAGTGCTGCATTTTAATCATCCTGACATACTGCAGTAGGGCTCAGTGCTGTTGCTGCTAATTCAGGGGAGATGAGCACAGTGCTGGTGACATTTGAAACAGAAGGGACAGTAGGCACTTCATGGTAGAGTGCAGAAATGTGCTACCAAGATGTCACAGCTACAGATACCACCTCCTGAGTGTTGAAATGGATGTGGAAATCAGTAGCTGAAATAAACTGAAACCACTACTCTAGATCACATTACTGTTTGACTGCCAAATATCCTGCCTTCTGAATATATAAGTTCTACAGATGCCACAGTCCATCTTCTGTTTTCTCTCCTGTGACCACATTGATCACATCTTCTCAGAGGGAAAAAAAAAATACTAGAGCTCTTCAAGTCCTTGGTACCTCTCAGAGCAGATTATATACAATTTTAGTAGTTTCTCCACAGATCAGAGGAAAAAAAAAATCAATCTTTTCTGAGACCCTCAGAGTTCAAAGTGGTAGATCAAGAGCATGTGCTTGGCAGGGGAAGGTAATAAGACAGTCAGTGCTCAGGTGTTAAAAATATCAGGTCAGAAATATGAGGTAACCATTCATTATGACTGCTGCTGATGGAAAAAACCCCACAATATCTACTTGGAGATTGATCATGTTAAATAAACATGTTATCCAGAATAAAATGGAATTTGTGCTACTGTAAAATATGCTGAGCAGCCCCGGTTCCCATTGTGTGGCAGTTCTGCAGTAGCTCCACTGTGGGCACAGTAATTTCCACACCAGAAATATTTTTTGTGTGGACTAAATGTGGCCACATATGGGGGTAGTGGAGAACAACTACTAGACTTGAAATTCCCTCCCTGATTTATCCCACCGTGGCTTCCATCTGCAGACAATCTGGTCTCATTCTTGATGCCTCATTTGTGCAAACTCCTGCAAGAGAAGTCAAGAGAAGAATGAGAGCAGGTTAAAATCTCAGGATGTGGATGATTTCTCTGAGAGCTGTGGGCACTGAGCCCCCGCAGGATTGAGCCTCAAGGCACTTTTCCTTCATTCAGACGAGTCTTCAGTTCTTGAGAAAGGGATGCTCAGGGTTCCTGTTACTGTAGTTCTCTTAGGTAAAATGGCTGGAATATTAGGGAAGCCAAATGTTGCATTAACACGTTAACTAGTCCTAGCACTGTCCAGCTTCCCTTACTTTTCCTGGCAAAAGTAGTGAAGCTTTCAGCATTGTGGAATGACATCCACTAAATCCTCCACTGGACCATTTCCTCTGGGTGAAATTCAAGACAATGATTTTGGCAGAGGAAGAGAATCCTTGAGAGCAAAACCTCTTCCTAGCAGTGTACTCAGCTTGATTTCAGTGGGGAAGGAAGTGCATGTAGATTGGGAAAGTGGGCAAGGATGGGTGACTTGAGAGCTGCTTTTGGTTCTGTTGTACACAGTCCTGCAGCCTGGTGGAGTTTTGACCTCTGCAACTGCAAGAGAAGCCTGGAGAAGTCGTGGAAAGTCAGATGAATTTTTCTGAAATATACACAAAAAAAATTCTAATTATTTATTGCAAATGCCCAGCCACTGGATTACATGTGCCAGAGCCTGTGGTCAGTGATGAGAGGATAAACACCACTGTGGCAGAAGGGCTAATACATTTCCATCTGAATTGATTGCAGAGTTACAGTACACAAAAGTCCAAATTAAGGTTTTATAATCTCAGGTGTGGTGTGCCCAGTCAAAATTCTACTACGTAATTACAGTGACAAGTAAAATTTTATTATAAAGAGAAAAAAAAAAGAGAAATGTTTGTAAATGAATCTATTTTGATAAGAATGCAAATATCCTGATTTTGGTGATGTTAACCATTTAAATCTCCCATTTTTGATGGAGATTCATGTAAAGTCAATACACACTCAGTGGCAGTTTGGAGGTCCTGAGCCTGGACATGTGTTTTCAAATGCAGGTATCATGAAATAGACTATAAAATACAAACACTTTTTTCTGTCACTAAAACTGAAGTTGCACACAGTGACAATTTGAGTTGCATCTTACGAGTTGATTTTTTTTTTTTAGATTATGATTTAAATAAATCTTTTGCCATTACATTCTGTGTACTTTGAGGAGGGATTATAGAGTAATGGGAGAAAGTTTTAAAATAGAAATTGATAAAAGGCTTTCTTGGTGTTTGGGAGTCCTGCGCTAGCAGCTAAAAAAGCCTTTTGAACAGAACCAATCTCTGTGAAAGCTTTATTGATTACACAGAGAAAAGTCCATTTTAAACACTTTCATAGCCCTGTGTTGCCTCAGGAAGCAAAATCTATTACACTTAGATTATGAACTTTTTGTTTATGAACTCGGCTGTCTTAGTGGACAGCTGGAAGAAACTAGCATTATTATTTCTTCCCTCTATAAAGCAGAGTTATCCAAAAGCCTCCATTTTCCCCATGCTGCTGTTTTCAAACCATCCATAGTGTGAGGTGGTTTGTCAGCTGGAGCTGGAATGGCTGGCTCCTGGAATGGCTTTCCAGGTCAGCGAGCTTCTTGGGTCCCCCCACACCTCCGGTGGGTAAGATCTGGGCTGTACTCCCTGATTAGTGTTTGTCTAATTGCTCTGGTTGCTCCAGGCATTTTTCGGGCTCCAGGTTGTTGTGTTGTGTTAGGAGAATGACTCAGATCTATCCATGGTTAAATAGGCTGTGAAATGAGCTGCCCAAACAACTATCGCTCATCAGGGTGATAATGCTGCTCCAAGGAAAGGATTTCCACCTCTCTTTGACCTAAGGAAAGGTCTAAGCCAGAAAGATGAGAGAAAAAACAAGGGATTACTTTTCTTTGCCTTTCCTTAAAAGGGGTGGACGTCAGGCTGCAGTGAAGGAGAGTGTGGGTTTGGAGGGCGCAAGAAATCTCCACCTCCTGTGGAGAATGCTGGAAACTGCTGGAGGGTTAGGAAGAGAGGAGAGAAGGGCACGGTGAGGCTCAGAGGCACCGCGGGGTCTGTCTCAGCTGCAATCAGCGATGGCTGGGAAACTCCTGGGCTCTGCCCGTGGTGTCTGAGATTGCAGCCAGCGGGACTGAACTAATTCCTGGAGGGCTGGAAAGGTGAACTTTGTGTATGCCACGTGCTCACAGATTTCTTCTGGCCTCCAGTGCTGGGGCTGACATTTGGCATCTCGTTGAGGGTGAAATGATGTGACCTGCCTGTTTTAGTGCTGGGTCTTTTATCAATTTGGGCTCATAGCATCAATCCAGCTGAGATTGGTACCTGTAAGTTCTTGAAGTCTTAGGAACTGTGAAGTTGATTAAATTGACTCTGAACCAGCATCTTCAAACACTTCTGCCTGTCCCCTCCATTCCCCCAAAGCTCAAAGCATGTAGAGAAAAGGGTAAAAATGATAAAACGCCTCACTTACTTCCACCTATATCTTACCTTGGAGCTCACAGTTCTTTTCCCTCCAACTGACCCTCATTTCTGACTGTGAGAAACAGACCGTGCTGTTCACAGCATGTTTTCTTTCTCTTGTTGTGATACTTTGCCAGCCTGACAAATTTTAATGACTCCTTGAATTTTTTTTGAAATTTTTTTTTTGACAACAAAATAGAAAAGGATCTGAGAAAGATTTCTCGCCTGTAATATCAAAAAAAGTTAAAGCCTGCTCATTTGGACAATAGCACCGGGTAGCTGCACTTTTACATTGATTTATGTCTCATAGAAGATGTGGATAAACACAGAAATACTGGGAAAATGCCTCAAAGCACTCACAGTTCTATTCTCTTTTGCTCAGCTTCTCTTTTTGATATAATTCTGAAGGAAAGCTTTAGCAGAAGAGTTCTGGCAGATTGTCAGGCATTCAAGTAGATTAAACTTCTTCCTTAGACTGAAGACTGTAGGAAGGCTTTGCTGGAGAATTAGAAAATAATGCAATGAAATGATAGAATTCTTACAAAAGTAACAAACTCCCTACATTTTAAGATCTGGGAATACCAGCTTTAATTTCTGTTAGCTGTGGTCTTGGAGGTTTTCATTACAGTTTTACAGTGGTATATTTAAAATAAAAAACATTTAAACTTTCCAAAAATAGCGTGTTAGTGTCAAAATTAATCAAGATGTTTGCTCTTGATATGAGCAATGAGGGTTTGCAAAAATTGCAAGTGTAGCAAAAGGTATGACTGGATGAGTGGGAACTAATTTTTCCTCAAAATGGCTTTATTTTGTTGAGTTTTTTACCAGCAGAGACTCAGTGGTGAATGTGCACTAGTATCTGGGAGGAGTTTAGAAGAAATTGCAGATCCTCCATAGTAGGCAGTAGGGGAGTCACTGATTTTTTAGGGAAAGATCAGTCCTGATTTCCATGAATTAGACTTTTCAATTATTAAAAAATAATAATAAAAATTATATATATGTATATATATAATTCTGTCTCGCCAAATGGGTGTTTGTGTTTGATTTCTGCTACAAGAGTATTTGGGGAAACTGTTAATTTTATTAAGCCATGTTTCTCTAAAGATGTTTTATTCCAGTTTAGAACTTACCAAGTGCTTTATAACTGCTGAAACTGCTCTGTGATTAAATAAGGGCCTCTAAATAAATGTTTGTGATCTTTAAACAAAATCCCTTGATTGGAGGTTTCTGTCTGAAGACACCTGATGTATCTGTGTTGTCTAAAACTGTGCTGCCTGAAAGGAGGGATGCTATTGACACGCTTTAAATTGGTCTGTTTGGTTTTACTGAATTTTAATTAAAAAAGAATTGGAGTTCTTTAAAGCAGACATTGGAAAGGAAGATTATATTGGTGAAAATTTTCCTGGGTAATTTACAAACATGTCTTCCAATACCGGCCAGACATTTTCAGTGCAAACCAGACTTAGCAGGCTAGGTTAGTCAAATCTAATTAATTTGCCTTCATGTATCTTTTGGCATATTGTTAATCTTCTTATGTTTACACAGGCTTTAGCAACCAGACCAGAAACACAGCTCTGTGAACAGGTGCTGTGGGCTGGAGAGAGCTTTGAAATCAGCTGTGATTTCAAATCAGGCTGACAGGGAGTTAGAATGGCTCCAATTCCTTCTCTGAGCCTTTCCTGCTTCCCCTGTGTTTAGGGACAGGAAAAGCAGTTTTGAAAATAAAAAAGCATCTCCCTTCCTTCAAAAGTGGGAAGGGAGATACTGGTCTGGAATATCAGAAACAGGCAGAAGGGGGTTTTACCCGTCCTTTCTGCTCCTTGTAGTCACCTCATTCATGGAACTAATTAATCACAAGTTTTTGCCTCAAAATTATGGGAGCAGAACATGGCATTCCCCAGAGCCACTCTGTGCAGGTGTTAATGTGAGACTCCTGTGATTTAAGAACCAGTGTCCTGAAGATTTCCTGTCTTCTCTAAGAACCCTTTTTTCCCAAGAAATGCTCCAGGTTAATCACTTTCAGCTAGTATTTTTTGTTCTATTTGTAATATTAAGACTCCAGGTTAGAGTAAGTAAGCAATGACATGTGTGCCCTGATTAAAAAAAAGTCCCACCAGATTCAAGAGATGAACAGCAGCAATGTAAATAAGTAAGGTAAAAGGAAAAACTGGGTTTCCATTCCTCTCTGCAAGTTTGCTTAGCTTTTTGTCTGGGCACACTTTTGACAGATTGTAGCCCTGAAATTGTAAAAACAAAACTTACTTTTACCTGTGTTATCAGCCATGTAAAGGCTTGCTTGCCCCCTTCACCTACCTTATCACCTCTCTAACTTATTATCAACCCAGAACAGTCTAGATCTTCCAAGTCAGTATTAAGTTTCTGTAGCCATGCCAGTTTATGCAGATTCTTAAAAAATAACTTCAAAAATTGAGAGCTTGCCTCATTAGTCTGATCTGCAGGAAATAGAGCATTATCAATTATAAATAAAATACTTTAAATACAGCTTAATTAGTTCCATTTGTGGAGCATTCGCTAAATATGGTTCTGCTATTATAAAAATAACACTAAGATAGCCATAACAAATTTAGCTAGATAAGCTAAATGTTTCAGCTTCCCTCTTAAATGGGCTCCTTTGTACCTCATCTCTGATCCCTCTGAGGCTGGACATCACTCAGCATCTTTATTCATAGTGTCAGTTCCTCACTCTGTCATTATTTACTGCAGGAATTCATGAGGAGGCTGGTGTCTTCAAGACACCTTTGTCTCACACGGTTTATCAACATTTCAAAAGATCTTCCTTGGAGTCACAGATAACATCATCTGTGGGAGAAGAATTGGATTTTTTGTATTTTTATTGTTTGCTCTGCTCGGAAGCAGTAACGGCTTTCCTCTGAACCAACAGCTTGGTTTCCAAATTTCAACTGTAGTGATTCATTTAGAGCATCAAAAGTGAACTCTCTGAGTTGGAATTGTCAGAACTGACATCCTTGTGCAAAACTTTGGACAAAGGGATTACAGGTGCTATTGGTGTGAAGAGGGAAAAGGTGCTCAGTCAGAGATTGGGGCTAATGAAACAGAGCCTCACTTCCACTCCTTAGAGAAAACTGCAGGGGGAATGAGACAGGTTCTGCACAGGAAGAGATAAAAGAACAGCCAGGCCATGGACTGAATGAGAAGTAAAGGGTGAGATGGGAGAAGTCAGGCTAGCAGAAGAATGGAAAGAAGTATAAATAAGGTAGGAAAATGTTAAGGGTGACTGATGGGTCAGAGGGTACGGAAATCGAGTGATGGATCAGAGCCTGGAAAGGAGAAGGTCACTGCAGGCTGTCAAGAGGAATTTCTATTAACAGCTGGATTTTGGCTGGTGTGGAGGGGAAGGGGCCTCTGGCAGTTTGTGTAAACAAGGAGCTTCCAGGTGAGAGGGAGAAGAGGGATATTTGGTCCATGGTGAGGCTGGGGCATCAGTCCCTGCATCCAGAAAGGCCAGTGAGATCACACAGGGGGAGCAAGGAGGTGCAGGTTGGAGGAGAAAAGCTGATTCTGGTGCAGCAGTTCATCTTCACTTCCCATTCCAGCCCAAACAGAACAAGGACTTTACAGCCAGGTTACAAAATACGACTGGGAGAATACAGAGGTGGGGAAAATTCACCAGTTTGCTTTAGTGTCCAGGAGACACTGCCATCATCAGCTGCACTTCCACACTTAGGGGAAGGTGATCCATAGAATTTGATTATTTTAGGGGAAGAATTTGAGGCTTTAAATTGTTGGGTCCTGTAATCCATGGACATACATTTTATGTGTTGTGAATATATTAAATGCATTTAATGATGAAAGTTGAAGAAATGGTTAGGATGACAGGCCAATATTTCTGTATGAAATAGGTTTTTATCTTTCAAATTAGTATCTGAGATTCTGTGAAAATAATGGTTTTTTCTTGTTGCTTCTTAGTGATAGATTCATTTTGGTGTGGTTTTTTTGTTTTTGGGGGGGTTTTTGTTTTTGTTTTTAGTTTTGGTGGTTTTTTTGGTTTTTTTTAATGGAGTTTTCAGATATCAAACTAGATTTGTGGAGAACTGTCGTCCTCCTTCATTATGTGGATTTTTTTATGAAGGTTCTAGGTGGTGAGAACTCTATCATATCTGCATAACCAGATCACATGAAAGTCTAAAGGGCTTTTTTTATATATTTTAGTAACATGATTGGAGCAGGAAAATGCCAGAGCTATATTTGTCCTTTTAGAAGACACCAGATACTAAAAGAAAGCCATCTTAGCAAATGAATTTTTATGATGTAAGCTGGGCATGAATTCAAAACACTATTACACTTGGAACATAAATGTGTTAAACTGAAATAACAAAATTAGAGCAGACAATAAATAAAACTCGGGGGGGTGTGCTTTTACTGCCTTAACTGGATGAACTGCTCATAATCATGGAAATGATCACAGTATCACTAATGGAAGGATCTTTCTGGGAAGCAGACCAGACTGTCTCATTCCAGCACGTTCACACATTATCCGTAGGGTTCAGCCAGTGCCATTCTTTTATCTGTTGCCAATTGCCACATACAATTGGTTATATTTATACAGTGGTTGTGATGAAAGCATCAGCCAACAGCAGCAAAGCCCCAGAAGTCACCTCCAGAGCAAATCCCTCTCAGTTTATTCATGCCACTGAAGAATGGTACTACCCTCCTGAACAGATGGGGAGCATTTAATATTATAGTACAATAAAAAAAAATCCTTAATCAAAGAACAGTACATTAAAAGAATTAGAGAAGGTTAATACTGGTGGCTTAATGCAGGGGAACAGCTTTTTTATTGAATTCCTTTGGAACACATCTTGCCTTTCTGCACACTTCAGCATGCTGCATTAGCTGAGGAAAATTGTGGTTGAGTACAGGACAAGGACAAGAGAGGCAGAAGGTGAAGAAAGAACTGATGTCAAGAGAGATCCAAACATCATTTCCTGATCAGACTAGGACTTGGATGTGTTGTTTGATATTTAATTTTAGAGCTCTTACTTAAAAGCATCCTCACTCCCATACCTTTGGATGCTATTTGCAATGAGGATGTTTAAACTCCTTCTAGTTGAAACCGGCAGGGCTTCCTGATGTTTTTGTATATGGTTGGAAAATAAGAGCCTATATGGATCCAAATTCTTAGGAGGTCTATTTGAGAAATGATCAGGACACTGGAATATGTATTAAAGAATTTCCCCTGTGAACATTTTGTTTGTGAAAGCAAGAGGGCAGATGTGAGTGTAGATTTAAGAGGTGCATTTCCACTGAGTTCCTGACTCCTGTTCTGAATTTCTGTACTGTTCCTGGCAAATCACATCAAGTAAATATATTCCTTACATTGTTTCTCTTATTTCAGCACTAATCTATACCTTTTCAGCCTCCCACAGCAGTAAAATGCTGTTCTATTTTTAGATTCTGCTTCCAAGCATCTGCTATTTCTTATTTTCGCAATTTGGATGCTAATGGCAAACACTAGAAATAACAGTCCTTAAAGATGAATTTATTCTAGTTTTTAAATTTTTCTTATGACTTTTATAGTGCATTCTTTAGGAATTAAAAAGTCCTCTTTTGTTGCCTATTTCATTTTTTATTCCATAACAGCTTTTGCTTAGTGTGTGCAGGAAAGTGCTGGAAATTTGAGTTTATCTATTAGATAAATGAACCCTATTGATTGTTTCTAATGCTTTTCAAATGTACCAAGCATGACTAAAATCAGGTCAGTCTACATCTGTATTATTATTTTCATTAAACCCAAGTTATTGTTCATCATGGTTTTTCTTAAATTTCTCCAGAGAGCGCACATAAAAGATTAATATAAAATTTACCTTTAATAGCTAGATAATCTGAATAATACCGGAGAAACATTGTTGAGATTTTTTTCTGTCATTTTTTGTAGTGATTGTGGATATACACAAAACTAATTGCCAGTGATTTTTTGAACTGCAAGAATTAGATTGGGATGTGTGTTCTGTTTCTCATCTCTGTCACTGATTTTCAGAGAGAAAAGGCAAAATAATATTAGTTGTGTCCACCGATACTAAATTGCAGTATTTTGCAGCTAAAAGTTGAAATTCAAGGAACTAATTTCAGTATTATTAACTCTGTAGGGTTCTTTGCATCTGCGCCTGATCCTGAGGACAGAATTTGTCTTGAGTCACACAGAAAATGGCTGTGCCATTTCCAGGGTTTCCATTTGTTGTTTCTTTCCTGCATGTTGCCACCTGTGAGCTCTCAAATACAGAAAAAAGAAAAATCCAAACAACTACAGATAAAATAAATGATGTTTAGAATCTGTAATTCTGTTCATTCCTCTCTGAAGATCATTAATTTTGTGATCTAGTCTCTGCTGTAAAATCTCTAATTTGCAGTCAGTTCTGAAGTCCTGTAGAGGTGCTGGCAACAGACTGTGACTTTTGGCTCAGTCTTGTCTGTGGAGATGCAGCTTGGACCAGAGTCCTGCCTGGTTTTTTGTTGCCAGTGGCTTTTTTTTCCCCATTCACCTGCTTTATCCAGAATTAGGATGGTCAGGAGTTGATTAATACCATACACAGTGTATAATTTCCATGTCTGTGTGAAGCAATCCTCACCAGCTACATTTTTGAGCTGCCATTGCTAGATTCAATTTGGAATTAAGACCCAGCAGCTAATCTGCAATCCTACCCAAAACAGATGCCAGCTCAATTGAAATAAACTGCATAACAGTGTGGGGGAACTGACATACCTGTGCTACTCCAAAAATCACCAATCTTACATGCAGCTACTTAAACCCCATGAAACATGCTGACTCTGACTCTAAAAGGGTATGAAGGTGAGCACATTTTGTGATAAAGAAATAGCCAGAACCCTGGTGAAGAGGAAAGTGCCATCTGAAATTTTGGATGAGGCCGAGATTTAAGATGCTACACAAGAGTGATATTTCACATGAGTGGGAGATTCAGTGTATGGGCCTGATTGACACAAGTTTGGGGTCTTTTTGCCTCTTTATCAGGACAGCCTGGAATCTCAGTAATCCATCTGTTGCCTAAAATACCATTCTGAAAACTAAGTCAGTACAGAGCAAATCATTTTACTTGACCTGTGGTAGGAGAGTCCTTTCTCACAATGTGTTAACCTTAGGAGCTGAACTTGCAGCCTGCATTTGTATATGTGGAAAAAATAAGAAATTTACTTCAGGCTGCTCGGCACCCAGAAGGCAAAAGGCACAACATCCCACAGGCCCATGGAGCTGATCTCTCCTCACAGACAGGAAGGGTGCCTGGGGGGAACAGTCCCTGCAGTATCCCGAGGCCAAGATGCAGCCAGGGGAAGAGCAGAGGAAATGTGCCCCAGGGTCTCTGCCCAAGCCCCTGCCCCGGCAGGGCTCGGCTGCCAGCACAGGCAGAGCTGTACTGCTGAGAGGAAGGGAGAATTGCAGCTCTAAAGCTTTATTTCCCCTTGATCATAGCGGTGTCTCTCACCATTAAATGAACTGCTTTTCATGCATTTTATCACTCCAGAGTTGCTGGTGGGGGGGAAAAAAAGAAAGGAAAAAGGAAAAAGGGTGCCTGTGATGTTTCTTGTTTCTTCTGTGGAACAGAAAATAACACCACCACGCTGCCTTCCAGGGGTTCACTGAGCACACTTTCCCGCAGGGGAACCGTGAGTCTCCATGCTGCTGTTCTGACAGACTTTTTAGCGTGGTGTCCTATGGAAACTAGGCTTGTAGAATCATAAAGGGAAATGGCAGAGGAGATGGAGGAAAGAAAGCGACGGCAGGGGAGATGGAGCAAGGGAAGGGGTGCGTCTGTCTGTCTGTCTGTGTGACCCCATTGTTGTGCCACTGGCTGTTCTTTCCCTCTTGGTTGAGAGAGGTCCCTTTTTGTTCTCCAACAGTTGGGAAGGTGTTAGCCAGACCTACTCTGACACAAGGAACAAACAGACTAAACTCATAAGAAACTAGACTTCATTAATTCATGTGCTAGCAGAACTTTCACTCTTTAATATTTTTTTTCCCCATGGGAACATTTGCAAAATCCCTATGAACATGAAAAAAATTTGTTTCTTTCTGAAATAGCTTTCTCAAATGAAAAGCCTTCAGCTCTTAGACTGTATACAGGCATGTACACATGTGCACACAGACAGGCCAGGTTTTTTTTGTTAAACATATGCACACACATAGACACAACAGATGTTTTTATCTATGAAGAGACTTCCGTGGTCTAAAGTAGCGTAATAATCCCATTATTTTCTTGGTAGGCTTTTCTTTCTCCATCTGGTAGACTGGCATTCTGCAAAGTGGTTAAAATAGCCTGGCTTTTAAAAACATTTTGAATTGTCTGGTCTGATAGACTCGAGCTGAAGGTAGAATTATTTTTGAGATAATCAATTACTGTGCTGAGGCACAGCTGAAATTCAATCCAAATGCCTGAAAGTCCAAATCTCTCTAGACCATCTTGTTGATTATAAACACATCACATTCAGAACAGCTTTTTCTTCCTATAAATCAACAGGATTTTATAAACAAAGGAAGAGAAAAATAGCCAAATTTTAAACGGTTAGTGTTGGAAATCCCAGGCTTCTCCCCAAAATAGATCTAAATTCAGTCATGTAGATGGCATTTCTTGAAAATGGATGGTGTCCAGATGCAATGCCATATTCCACAGCTACTATGCTGTGTTTTTTAAACACTACACGGCTGTTTAAACTGCAGAGATAATATATAGGAATGGAAAAGAAAAGCAGTCTTCCCAGCCTGTGATGCTCTGCTCTATCCTTGCTAAGAAGAGAAATAAAATGACAAGTGAATCTCAAATATCAGTAAATCTATTTTTTTAAGTTGTAGTGCAACAGTGTATGTTATTTCTGTTAAAAAAAAGAAAAATTCATATTGTTTACCTTCTGTAGTTATCCATCTAGTAAGAGTGAAAGTAGAAAACAATTTTGTAAAATCGCTTTGAATAAATAGTGAGCCTCTGATCCAGTGAAAAATGACAGACAGTCGTTGCATCAGGTTTGTAGGTGACTGGATGGACGGACTTGCCTACATAAAAAAGTTCATAATGCAGCAGACATACTGCAAATGCTTCTCTGCCCTATTGGTAGCATTGAAGCAACATCTCATGTTAGACTTAAACCCAGAAGCATTTTAAGTGGAAGAATAACCTTATTGAAACCTTTACAAACACCTACGAAACCTGGTTTGTGATACAAATGACACCTCTTTGTGTGACTGAATTCTTACACGCTCTGTGTTTTGCACCTCTCTAAAGAGGGATGGTGGGAAAATACTAAAATGAGTCCATGAAGTTTTGAAATTGCAGAATTGTGTGAGGCTTAGGACCCACAGAGTTGTTGGCAAGTATTATGTCATTGCACAAATCCCTCATGCCAGAGTTACCAGCGAAGCCAAAAACGAACAGGGTTAAAAAAACTCCTTCCTCCACACAAAAGATGAGTAACATCTTAAAATAGGATAAAATCTCTTGAAGCAACCCAGTTCTCAGGGAAGCTTCCCATTTAAAAAGCCCTTGTCTAAAATGATGAGGGACACATGTGAAGAGGGATTTTTTACCCCCCCCAGATGTCACTATGCTCCTCCTTGTTTGTTGAAGTGGCTGAGTGGCCATGAATCAGGACCGACATTGCGGGTTCTGCATTCAGGGCAGGATTGCTGAGTAAAGGGAGCCCGGGGCCGCACATTAAACACAGGGAAGGACGCCGAGCGCTGCCTGCCCGCCCATTTATGTGAGCACTGAGCGCTCCCTGTGCTGAGCGGAGCACAATCCCACTCAAAGGGTTTGGCCCCGGGCAGTTCAATTTGTATTTAGAGTAGCACGGGCTGGCCACACTGTGCGTTTCCCGGTGTCTCAGCTTGTGTTTGCAGCGTGTTTTATACCTGGATAATGTGTGTT
Organism: Cyanoderma ruficeps; assembly: GCA_008694505.1. Taxonomy (NCBI): domain Eukaryota; kingdom Metazoa; phylum Chordata; class Aves; order Passeriformes; family Timaliidae; genus Cyanoderma; species Cyanoderma ruficeps. The sequence goes on along the minus strand of VZDJ01000030.1, from coordinate 5,027,810 downwards.
GGAGGGAAAAGGGATGGGAACTGGGTTGTGGTACTTCCTGCCAGACTGGTGTTAGTTGTGTGCTTGGGAGATTTAGGCTTTGGGAGACTTAGACCTTCTGCAAGACAAAGAGGGGCATGGGACAGCTGTGTCCTGCAGGAAACCTCTTAGCCAGGAGAAAGGTTTAGCTGGAGGACAAATTCACTGGCAAAGCAGAAGGCTGTGATCCTCCTCCTGAAACTTCTCAGTACTTGAAGGAAAAGTCACTTCAGGAAATCTTAACCAGCTCTGTGACTGGCGCGGTGAGTTTGCTGATCCTTTGTACAACGGAATTCATGGACTTTTGGCTTCATGATGGAATTTTGAGTGAGGCTCAGAACTGGGATGCAGAATTATCTGGAGTACACCATTCTGTTGTTAAAATAGAGTACACTGATATAATCTCTCGCACAACTAGTGAAATACACATATATATCACAGTCCAATCACACTTGTAGGCATCTAAGAGTGACTCTAGCATTCCTTTAAGAGCACACCAATGATATTTCTCCTTTTCTCCTGAGTCATTCTCCTTTCCTATGCATGGTACAGCGTGATTTATAGGAACTGGGATGTCTTCTAGTGATATGTAGTAACACACCATTCAGCAAGGAAAAAGAAGCTTCATCTTGTTAATATTCCATATTTCATTTGGTTGGCTCAGTGAACCCTTACATATGTATTCAGAGATCGTGCCTGTAGATGAATGTGGAGATAGAATTAGCAACGGAACCAAATGCAGACTGTTAAAAATGAGCTGGGAAAGGTTTCAAATTCCTCATTTCTGTGACAAGAATCACGACCACATGGGAAATGGGAAAATGGCACCAGGTGAATGAATTGTGGTGACACTTAACTGTGACAATGGAGAAGGAAGGTAAAAATGTTAGTCATTATTTTTAGAACTTCAGGGTCATCGTATGTGAGTTGCTGTCAGATGTTGCAGCGTGGAGAATTAGATGATTGTACCGAAACTACACATACATCAGTTAATTTTACTTGATTTTTTCCATTATGGTTACAATTCTCATTGCTAGAATTGAAATTTAAGAATATATTTTTTCTATTAATTTCCTTTTTACGACTATCATGCAAATAGTTTATGCTGAGCCATAATAATTTATTTCCTTTCTTTCTTCCTCTGCCTTTGTTTGAATGACAAAAATCATAACCAAAGTAGAAAGTAGTGCAGAGGTAATCCATTCTTGTGTCACAAATCATAAAAAGAAAAAAAGTAAGGCAACAATTTATAGTTTTGACATGCCTAAATTACTCATAGGAGTTAATACCTATTTTTCCCTGTCAAGTTCTTGTTTGACTCTCACAGTGGTTTATAAGTAATTTATGTGGAAAACATTGTAGCAGGCATACAAGATAGTATCTAATTATTCCAGTCAGAGAAATTTTAAAGCTGCAAATTTTAGGCCTTCAAATGTGCCACATGTTATGGTCTGGCTGCAGGGTACGGCAAAAATTTTGGAGATACTGATTTTATAAGTTCAGGTTTTCCAACACAAAAATGTTGCAGGATACAGGGTGTAAAAAAAAAAAAAGCTGTTAAATTTACAGGACTCAACACAGAGAGGTCTGGGGGATCTTTTGCTGTGTGCCAGTCAGAACTGGGAGATTTATCGAGCCACTACTGTGACTTGAATTAAAGTGGCATAGAATACGCATTTTAAACAGCCTTACATTAAAATGTTTAAATGCTTCACTTGAAACAGCAGAAAGCGTCCATTAGATTGCTCTTGAGCTCTGTCATTGCAGTCACTTTGACATCACTCAGATTTACATGGTCTAAGTGCTGGCTGCTCTTTAATCCTAATTTCTCCCTAAGTGCTGTTTTTAGTGGAACCTTTTTTTTTTTTTTTTTTT
>VZDJ01000030.1:4961499-5025877 GCA_008694505.1 Cyanoderma ruficeps | reverse complement strand
CAGTTAAATCCTAAAAACGCTGTCAGACACAGTAGAGAGAGAGCAGCAGGAAAGCAGGCTTTGGCAGTTGTTGCCATGTCAGAAATGCCATCGTTGGGGTGGGGAATACTCTCTAAAACATGTCTAAAATACACAGGCTATGAGAAGGGACTCTCTGTTTATTTACAGTGCTCCATGGCAGAGTGTGACTCTGCCTGGGCACAGCATAAAGATGGCATGTGCTTGCATGTACGTTGCTTACAGTGACTCTGCTGTAATATATTTTTAATTGCCAGAAACAAAAGGAAGAGGAGAAACCTTTGGAAGCTTTGTCTGTGGGCCTGCAAGCCAAAGCTCTGCCTTTCCTGCTTTCTGCCTCATCAATCATGAAGATTTTGCAGGGACAGCTGAGTTGATGCCAGTGCTGGTAAGCCAAAATTGAAAGCAGCTCCCTTTTCTAGGACTCCATTAGCTTTGCAGCACTAGCAGGGCTAGAAATGAGCAGCCATTTATTTCAGTTACTGGGGGAATCAGCCATGCCTATGGCAGCAGCTCAGTTACGTAAAAAGGCACATAACTGAGGGAATGCAGAGTGGAATTGTGCTTGAATGTTGGAGGAATGCTGCTCTGGGGCTGTTGGCTCTCACTTCTCTGCTCCTGTAGGTACATGCAGCCATCACGAGGACAAGATGGGCCATGGGGCTCCTCCACCTCTGGCAATGCCAGTGTTTGGCAGTGCACTGACTGTGCAAAGCTCAGAAATGTGTGCACAGGGCTACCCACCAGCACTGTTTACAGGGTTCCCATTGCCAAAATAGATCTCCTCACCCTTACTTCAAGTAACTTGTTTAAAACATCTCCTTTGCAGCCATAGGGAATGCTAAGCTAACAACTGTGCTTCTAACAAAAACTATCTTCCACTGATTCAGCTTCTCCAATGTGCACAGTCTGTTCTTCATATTACAGGCAAATATTTGAGGATGTCTGTGTTGCAGTCTGTAATATTTAGTCAAGGTTAGTAAGAAAGTAATATCAAATTAGAAATGTGTTGCTCCAATATGAAAATATTCTTACTTCACTGAGGTTTCCCAATGATCACTGTAGGCTTCATCCATTATCTTTCTGTCCCAAATTAAAGGTTGCATTTGATCAGGCCAGGGAATTCATTCTGAAAGACATACCTGATTCATTTTTTTTTGCTGGGTATGTTTGAATTTTGCTATCTTCTCACAAGTTCATCTTATAATCACAATATTCTTGGTCTATAAAGGCTTGATTTCGGCAACAGAACAAATCAGGTCAGGATCTGTGAAGAGGTCCTAATTTGTGAAAGAGTTTTTCCCCCCACATTTACATTATAAAAGGTCACCTCCTTTCCTTCAGTCTAAAAGCTCAGTAAAAGTAGTATGAACTGCATCAATTTATACAGCCCTGTTAATCTACTGCAAGAATGAAAAGAGAAGAAATTTAAATTGATTAAGGCACCGTTTGCTATACTGGTAAATCAAATACTTCAGTACTTTTACATTGTTCTAAGTGAAAACCAGTCAGATAACTCATTTGCAGTTTGAAAACCATATAGTTTAAATCCTTATCACTCATCTTCTTGGCAAAAAGTTAAATCAGCTAAACCACAGTGCCCAAACAGATATTAAATCAAATACATTTGAATCTGAAGGGCTACATCTGAAGAGCACGAGTTTCTCGCAATAAAATATGTATTTCTGTGTTTTCTGGCATCACATTTACCATCTGAATTTGGATTATCTATTATACTATTGTACATATAACAGCAGAGCTCAAAATATTTTTATGTCTGAATAAGTCATTTATTCTATAATAAACGTTAAAGATGTGGTGCTGTATTTAATTTCTGGAGAAAATGAAAGGCAAGCAAGTAGAGAAGTGGTTGCAATAGGTTGTTTAAAACTGCTCATGCTAGGCAGAATTAGACAGGAAACAAATGAAGTTTTATGGAAAATCAGTTAATAGTCAGTGATACAGAAGTTGGCTTTGCCAAGGACACTTCATCACTCAGAAATATTCTACACCTCATATTGGATGTGCTGAAGCTCACCCCAAAGGTAGGCTCTTGTTTCAACTGAGCACTGTATTGGGTTTAAAAATTCGGAGTGTTGGGCAGAGGGGAAGTGGACTCAGAGCATTTCCTACAGACAGCGTGGGCTGCCCAACATCACGTCTGTGTGAGAAGTAAGGGAGCTGCTTTCAGACTGGGACATCAGGATTAATTACCTGGTAAGTCCTGAGACCCTTAGCTCAGTTCTATGTGTAAAGCACTTTGTGTTTTATTTATTTGTGGAGATTTCCCACAGCTGCCTGAGATTAAGAGCACCTCTGAGGCTGCTCTTGGGTGAGTTCACTCTGCCCAGCCCAAAGTTCGCTGCCATGCAGAAAGGTTCAGATGCTCTTCCCTCTCTGCTCCACCCAGATCCTCCTCACAGCAGGAAGCCTGACCAGGGAGATGAGGTATCAGGCTGGCCTTTCCTCAGGTAACAGAAAGCAGGTTTAGGGAGCAGCTGCCACTCTCAGAGGCTGAGAACTAAATTCTCTGGGGGGAAGAGTGAAAAAAGGTGTTTGTTAATAGATTATTAGATTAGATGGGGAAAATCTAGCGGGGCTGGAAGAAGCAACAGAGAGATGAGAAAAGACAGGAGTTCCCTTGCAGGCTTTTGTCGCACATTTCCTAAAATGGTGCTCGCTTCTGGAAGGGACAGATGGGTTGTAAAGGCTGGAGGCTGAGTGCCCACAGAGACACAGGAGCTTATTTATATCACAGCTTCTGCCTTGCTGATTGCACCTCCAAGGGAGACTCTCCAACCAACAGCTATTCTTAAGTGAATTATCTTCTCTGGTTTTCCCACATGGAAATCTAGCCACAGGGAAAGGAAACCCTTCCAGCTGGGCAGGCCCCAAACACTTCCAAAACTCCCAAGAATCTGTCTCTGTGTGGAGCTGCTGCATTCATCTCCCCTGTTGTAAAGGCAGCAGCTAAATCCACCCTTCTTTAAGATCCATACATCAGATGGAGATCAAAACAGACCTTTGAAAGAGGGATGATAAATCACAGGCACACCGTCAGTTTACAGCAGGGTGCTGCCTCTCCTGTTGGGATTTTTGTAGGATAGGGAAAGCTCCTCTTTTATGGCTCTTTTGCTTCTGCCTCTTTTTTTGCCACCCAGTAGAGCTGGCCATGGCAACCTGTCCCTAGACTTTCAGACAGGTCAGATTTGTTATCAATACTTTTGCTGAATGATAATTTGTTTATGATTTCTTGAAAAATTCCACTGTATGAAAAAAAAAAGTAGTACAGGCATATTTTAATGCAGGTGTTAAAGGTTCACTTTATAGAAGACCAGTTCTACAAATTGTGCAAAGCTTGAATTTGACAAAGAATTTATTCTAAAAAGATTTTAATGAAAACCTACCTTCAACAATATTGTATCAATTCTTTATTTTGAGGCCCAGGATATCATCAGCTGATTTAACATAGATTCAGATCACCACTTACCTTTTAGTTCAATAAACACAGCCATCCTGCAGGTCTTAGCTCTTCCAGTGTAACCACAAATCCAGAAGAGTGTGGAGGTCCAGTTCAGTGAACAACATCTATTAAGACCGTTGCACAAAGGGTAAGAAACCTGCCATTCTGGAAACTAGCGTCTGCCCGAATAATTTTTCCTCTCTTTGCACTTCATTTAATCATTTGCCGTGGTGGTTTTGGTGTTGGGATGTCAGACAGAGGTATTTCAGAGGAAGACTCTTTCATTGTGTTTCTGATGGAAAAATCAGCACTTTCTTCTCTTGCTGTTTGTAACGTGACATTGTTGGCCAAGCATTATCTACTCTGCCAAGGAGCTTGCTGTGGGCTGCTTTCTCTGCTAAGTGGAAGCTGCTTGGGGCCTTCCCCAAAGCACTGGTGAGGTAGAAGGTGAGGTTTGGTGTCAGTCATTAAGAGCCAAACCGTTGTGTGTGTGATTAGGTTGAACAGCATTTACAGCGGGATCAGTATTTACAACTGGACCTTTCCAAGATCCCAGCATAGGTTAACTTATTGGAGTGAAAACTCTACAGCTCCCTGTCCAACAATGACCCTGCAAAACGCAGAGCAGTACTTGTAAAACTAGTTTAAGACTCCTAAGTAAACGGGTACTAACCTGATGAATTAATATTCCCAAACATACATAGAAATCCAGTTCTAATTTTTATTTTATGTTTTTAAAAAGTTTTTTACATGGGTGGTATTTACTGCAAAAGATTTCATTAAAATACGTGACCACTCATGCATGTAAATGAAAACTGAATTAGTAAAAGCCGTAGAGATGAGTCAGCAATGTAGATTTATGTCTGTTTTAATGTGGTGAGAAGGATCTTCTGAGAAGACAGAAAAAAATTATTTATATTCCCATAATTTAAGAAGTGAAGCCCACTTGAATACCTTGAAGGATATACAGGAGCACTTTTCATAAATTACCTGGTGGATGTAAAATAAAGGTTATTCAGAGTAATTATGTAGGACAGTCTGATATAGTAGGGCTGGAATTTCCTTGAGTCCATTAATATCATTTGTGTCCTGTCAGAGAAAATCAATTAGGGCTATACATCAGGGGATTGCACTTTGTTCTGAAAAGGTGGAGCATGTACTAAATCCCCCTGGATGTGTGGGTCAGTTCCCCCAGGTCACTGTTTTTTACTGGATTCACCTGAACTGAGCTAACTGGGCACTGTAATTCGGTGCTGAGTATCTCAATGTCAGCTACAAATCAACTGATGAGTGTAGCACTTATTGTGGATTTCATCCTAAAAGGCCTAATAGCAAAAATCACACCAGAAGTCTGTGGAAAAACTGGGATTATACTTACTAAGAGATAATGCAATTTTTTTAGGGAGCAAGGAGAACGTGTCACTCCCTCCCTTCCATCCATCCCTCCATCCATCCATCCATCTTGTTTATTTCTTGCAGTGTACAGTGTATTTTTTGTGTTCAAATAAGTTGGTATAAGGATAACAGACAAGCTAAATGAGGTAATGCTGTTCTCTGGTCTGCTGTTGGAAAATGTCATTAAGACTATAAATGATTTCATAATATATATTTGCTCATCTTAATTCCATTTTTGAAGAGTCTGTAATAGAAAAGTAACTTTTCCAAATGAGGAAATAAGCTTGAGATAATGATATGATAAGAAGAGCATCCTCATATCCCAGTGGAAAATCCCTTCTGTTCTACTTTGGAAACTGCAGAGAAAAGCTCTGTAAAAAGTAATTGTCTTTCTCACTCTGAGAGTCTATATCACCTGCAGAAATGAATCTCTTTTTTCCCTAACCTATGCAGTACTTTCACTTGTTTATCTATGGAAATGCTCTATGTTTTACATGTCCCACTAGAGAATCTGAGTATTTCATACTATGTGGAGGGATAGGGTTTTTTTGGGGAGGGGCAGCCTGCAGGAATCCTAATCTCCTGGCAAACAGGAGCAGTTTATTCCAAGTTCTTGGAAGATAATGAAGAAGTGTGCGTCTTATCCTTGATCTTTATTCAAGGAATTCCTTTATGGGGTGTGGGCATTTGGTCAGCTCCTTAAGGGTTTCAAGTGAGGACTTCCACTCCATGAGAGCTGGGTAATGCCCAGCCTAGGCTGCTGTGTGTTCACCAGGTGATTTTCTGGAGCTGCCAAGAAGCTGTTTGCACTGCTGGTACAACAAAATCGGGCTCCTTGATGGGAGTAATCCATAGCTGGAGCCATTGATAGAGCTGTTCAGATCCATCCAGAGCACTGGGAATGGCACAAGCTTCTCCACTTGTCCACAGTCAAAAATGTACTGTTTGGCTGCCAAAACACACCTGCCAGAGAGCCAAACACTTTGTTCTGCAATCCTCAGCATGGTTCTTTTTTTGTTAACTCCTTCCTGACTGCAGTGGCCTTTCTCACTCAGACCTGATTCAGGTGGGGGCCAGAAGAGCTGCTGTTTCAGGTAAGTGTCTCTTGTTTACACTGTTTCAGAGTTGGGGGCCTTGCTGCTGTTCCAGGGTCGTAACAGAAAACCACAGGGGTTTTAAGAGTATGTGGCAGGTTGTGTTTGAAATCCTCAAAGGCAAATAAACAGTTGGCATTTGTCACTTCATGGGTTTTGTCTCAGGGATTCTCTCAGTTACAACCTTTGCTAGCGTTGGGGAACAAACCCCATTTTCACCGTGACATCTCTGTGAATGTTTCCATTTACATCTGTCAGCTTTGCGTGTTCCAGTTCCTGATTTTGCAATGATGTTTCCATTGATGTTTTTATACTGTCTTGGAGAAAATTTCCAGTTCTCCAGCCTCTTCCTGTGAAATAATGTGTTGTACATGCACTACACTACCTTGTATCTTGTTTCAGTTTAATGAAGCCTGCAAAGAACTTTCCTAATCTAGTGTTATTCCCATAAACCTCTCTATAAGTCCTTTTTTATAAGCAGAGTTACTGGACAGTGATTTAGCTGAGTTCTTATCAAAATATTAAATGAGTGATGAAATCCACAAATGTTTTTTACTCAGCTTTCTTCCTCTGTTTGATTAGTGGCAGCTGCCATGCTAATAAATACATGGTGACAGAGCAGACAGCAAATACCACCACACCTTCCAGCTGCATTTTCATTTTCTTACAAGTGTCTCCCATTTTAGCAGCAGAATTTTTGTCTTCATTACAAAGAAAAAAATATTAAGTGTATTTTTAAAGTCTCATTTACATATTCTTGAGGAAAGCAGAATCAAAGAAAAAGTGTTTAGGAATTACTGAAGCATCTGATTAATTGCAGGCCTTTTTCTTCCTTAGTTGCCCATTAATCTTGAATTGCTGCTTCAGTCCTTCTGGTGACTGAAAGCTCCCCATTATTCAGGGGACTTTTCCAGCTGTCTGTGTGGGTAGCAGCAAATGACACTCACAGGTCTTTGCTGAGAAGCTGCCTAAATCTGAAAGCAAACAGCACAACAGCACCAGGACATCCTTTGGGGCTGCCTAATCCATCACTTGCCTGTGAGAGGAATATAATCTGTCCCCAGATTTGTCTCCAGAAAGAGGAATTTGCCTGTAAAATCTCAGTGGGAGGAACTTGGTTGTGACTCACAACACTGATGGAACCCAACTGTGCAGTTAGTGCTGATTTACCCTGTTGTAAACAGAATGGGAATGTGGCTTTGGGGTGTTGATGTGGCAGAATGTGACATCATCAGTGTTTTCTTCAGCCAGCTGAAGATGATATTTCTGTCATGGAAGAGGCTCTTGGATGTGCCTCTTGGATGGGCACATTGTTGGTGGTGTCTGTGCTGGGACACAGGAACAAGAACGCATCGCAGGGATGTGCAGGGGAAAGGGCAATTGTGTGAACATGTGTAATTATAATTACCAGGGTTTACCAGGCAATTAGTTTTTACTGCTTTCATTATGGTGCCCAGCAGCAGTACATACTGTTGTTGTGTTTGTGGACTCCTGATTCTACATGCAGTCCATATGCACTGAAATAAAGGGGAAGATCAAGCCTTCAAATGAAGAGATGTCTCTTTAGACTAGTTAAGGCCTGCCCTAGGTTTACCTAGTTACATTAAAAGCAGCGTATTTGTGATCTTCTTGTTCCATACATAGGAAATTATTGAAAACAGTGGTGAATGTAATTTCTGATCCTTATTACTAGCAGCATAAATTCATTATTCAGTCCTGCTTCCAGTGAAATCAAGTGAAATTTAGTTTCTGCTCTCACTGAGAGCAGGATTGAAAGAATCTATATTGATGTGGGAAATGAAGGCAGCCACGTTTTTGAATGTGACTGAACATGTGAAATAAAGCATAGTACTCTCATTCATCCTAATAGGCACGACAAAAAAAATAGTTTTCATACAAGCCTACAAGTAATACAAATGAATTAAAGTAATTTAATTGCAGAATATTTTAAAAGTCACAATGGTAACTTAAAAATAACTGCTGCACCAAATTTTAATAAGATAATGACAGCTTCATTAGCTTTAAAAATGTGCATAATTTACAGGAATGTTGTATTAGCATTGAGGTGACATTTTCTATTTTATTCAGATTAAAATTGTGTAAATAGACCATTTGAAATGCTCCCACCGTATATTGAAATTAACTATCAGGGAATTAATTCTTCAGCTTCTAATGAGAGTTATCTTTAGTCACACAAGAAGTCCCATTGATTAATGACATTTTTCAAGCATAATCGGATGACATTGGGACAAGTATAAGAATTACTCATGTGAAAAATACCAACTCCATCCTTCTTTGTTAAAATGTTTGCTGATAATGGTTCTTTTCATGCAATTTGCTATTCCAGTGTTCAGTGCTGTACAGCAGACACTGGGAAATTCTAATCGTCTACCACGGGTTTGCTTGAAGAGTCGTGTGCTTTAGTTTTAGTCTCTTGACAAGTCATGCTTGGTTTTATGAGCGAGGTCTCCCATGGGACTCCAAAGCAATCCACGGACATCAAAGAGTCTCTGGAACACAGACTGGAAAACAGTGGTTTAACTGATGCATTGCAGCTGATTTCAAACAAATTGTATTCCTTTATTGACCTTGGATAAACTTATCAATGACCTAAATATGGATACAGAGCCCTCGCCTTTATTGCACATTTTATTCTATATTTCAAATGTTTTCTAGTTTTTCCAACCGTGCTTTCTTGCAGCTGTTGCTCCCTGCACTGCACTTCCTCACACACAGTACCCTGCTTGCATCATTGTTTCTGTGACTCATTAAAACACACATATGTTTGAAATGAAAACTTTCCTGAGCATTTAAAAATCGTCATCCGCTCCTATATTGAACAGGGTGCCTTGGGATTTATGAGAAGCACTCGATAAAATATGTCAGCTACTCATCCTGTAATTTATAAACAGATAATCCTCATCAGCAAGAGAGAGGGAAATGCTTCCTAAAGCAATTTTCTTGCTTTTGTAATAGATCAGATTTGTGCAATATGGTACAGAATTCAAGAGAATATTCGAAGAGTAAAGTAATAGATCCTCTTAAATGACTCTTTCTTCTCCATAAGTCTGGGCTGAAGACTAGTATCTGTCTCATATCCTTCTATAATGATATCTGGAATATATTAAAATACTTTTTAAAGATTTTTGCTAAAGACTAGCTTTCTGCTCTAATCCTATTTGCTCAGCCTTCGTAGTTGATCATGAGAAGAAAAGGTTTTGTTTTTATTATTTGCTTTTTTGTCAGAAGGACTTATTGCTTAAAAAAAGTAAAGCATTAGCAGCTGCTACTACCTCTGACTGCAGGATCCAGAAGCTCAGATAAAGAGATTTAGAAAGTAGTATCCAGAAGTTGAAATGTTCTCACACCACTGTGCAGCCCCTCTTTGTGTATTCAGCTGCTTAAATAGCACAGTCTTTCATTCAGCAGAAAAAAAACCCAACGTTTGTGTTGAGTTACTCCACGGAAGGGCAGTAACAGTGTTAATTCATTGCAACTTTATTCCTATGCAGAGTCTTGGTGTGAAGCGTTTGAAAGGAACCAGTGCTTTTCCAGCAACCTCGGAAGACTTTCAGAGTTTCCAAGGAGGTGATGCCTTCTTTTGAAACACAGTTTTCAGAATTATCCCTTCAAGCAGGAAGAGGGAAGGGGTTGTGATAGGATGAAAATGGCCTTGGGGCTCTGTGTGAAGAAATATCAAAGTCAAAACACAGAGCCTTGTAAGCAGGCCAAAGCTTACCTTTTAAACGTGAATTTTTATAAAACAGGACGGAATATCTCTGATGAGAGTCAAAATCACTTTTGTCACCTGAATTAATCTGCTCCTGTGTCCTGTAAATCATTTCATGCTGCATATAATTGATCAGTGAGAGAAATTTGAGCTGTGATTTAAAGGGAATTAATTCTTAATTAAGTTGGCTTACTTTGGATTTTCATCTTTAGGGAGAATAGGCTGCTAAGCATTCCTAATATCCGCCACTTAGTTTAATATTAGGAAAACCTTTCATAAGAGATTAAGGAACTCTTCACATGAAGGAGATGGGAATGAAGTACCTGAATTTAAGTCTAAAAAAGCAGAACTCCTGACAGTGTATAGGGGTCTGGTGTTATCTACTAGGTGAGCTTCCAATCTTCCTAAGAAGTGAGCTTCCAATTATCCTATGAAGTGAGGCAGAACAGCAAGTTCAGAATCCTGTGTTTGCAAGGGAAGCAGGCAGTTAATCCAGAAACCTTTACATGATGATCTTTCCTCCACGGTATTTCTCTGAGACAGCTCCCATCAGCAATTTCCAGCAAGAATAATGCAGTCACTAATTGCAGGATCTTAGGGGAACTTCTTCCTGAATATTTCTGGAACTGTCTATATTGGTTCAAAAGTGCTGCTTCCTTCTCTCCTGTGTTAATTGTTATTTATTCTGTCCTGCTCCTGGGTTATTTCCTTGCAGATGGATGTTTTCACAGTGCTTTAATACAGTGTGGAACATTAGTTCTGGATGTCATTTTCCATTTTATTTTTATGTTGCCTTAAGAGGTCTTTTTAAAAAAACAGAGCCTTTGTTTCTACCACTGGAACACTGTACAATCAATTGCCTTTGTACGTGTGTGTTGATAAGATTAGTGGGATGCTCTTCCTTCCCCAGTATATTTCAAACCCTGTTTCTACCTGATGACTTGATGTATTTTAGAATGTTCCTGGATTAATTGCATGAAGTGCCCTCAGAAGTCAGGAAATGAAGCAGTGTGGTCAGTGCTCATGGTTTTATTGCAACGGTTGTGAAGTCATGTAGTTAGATGAGTTTCTGCTGGCGTGTTTTTAGCCCTTGCAGCTACAGAAAAAAAGCCAGGAAATGTGATACAGAAGACTGACGGGAACAGCAAGCATCAGGAAGGCTCAAAATACACACACACGCCTCATGGTTTTAAGCCAGTCTTGCCTTTTCTTAGGGTCTAGCTTGCAATTTGTCAGTCTGAGGGAAGGCAGCCTTGCTGAAGATACAAAAGGAGAAAATTAAGGGGGAAAAAAAACGGAGAGAAAGTAGAGAAGGGCCTGCCCTTGAAAATAAAAGAGTGAGCTGTGCTATCTTTTTGTGTTGCTCTTCTGGCAAGGTATTTGTCCTCTTGACTGACAAAGTTCTTGCATTTCCCTTGGAGTGTATCTGTTCATTAGCGTCTCCAGACAGAGGTAGTTTAGCTTTTAATTAAAATACAATTTGCAGGTTTTTTAGAGTGTTAATGAGACAGCAGAAATGAATTCATTGAAAGAGGAAAAGATACCTAGGCCTTACAGCAGTGAAAGTTAGAGCCTCATTAGTAGCTAATTATGCAACACAGTATATAAATAGAGCTGTTATGGCATTAAAAACAGCCTCAGTGCATTACCTAATGATATAAAATGTTTACAGTCTGTTCTGAGTATGGTATAATGTCTTCCTGAAGTAATTAATGGCATATTTAACAGTGACACAACTGGAATCACAATTGCTTTGCAGGTACAAGTCGAGGGCAAGGGAATGCATTAAAGTCTTTGAGGAACAGATTCTTTGTCTGCTAATAAATATGAGAGTTTCAGGAGATGAAGGAGGAACGCATGATTTATGCAGGAGGTGGGATAATGTCTATTTCTGACAAGGACAGAATACACTGGCCTTTATTTTCAGGTTCTCCAAAAGTGAGCAGTGAGGTGCCAGAGATCCAAACTGGCACTTCCAGAAGGGGAATAAGAAGGTGGACAGTACTTTGAAAATTCTTCTTTTACGATATAAAAATGGCAATTTTTATAAATTGATAATACACAAAAAAAGGGTTTTGTTTCACTATGCAGGCCCATGTAATTAGACAGACACACTCAGAATAGTACCTCAATAGCAAGGTAAATTATGCTTTTAATAAACTAAAGCATGCATAGGAATTTCTGCTCTGCCTAATATGAACTGCACATGTAGCTTAACAACTAATTCTCCCAAGACTGGGGGCAACTTCCTGGCCTAGCCCACCAGAGGTGAGCTGAGGAGATGTTCATGCAAATAAAGCCTGTAAAATGAGCTGTGCATTAGTCATGATGATTCCAATTACTGTTGTATTGACCAGCAGCCACAGAGCCACAGAATCAATTAGTCCTTTAAAAATACAAAAAGCTATTTCCTGCTTCGATTTGTTCAGCAGTCGACAAGTTTAGCATTTTTTTCTGGGAAATTATTTTGATACGATGACCAAGTTAGAGACTGATGAATGTTTAGCTGGGGTAGGTGAGTTGAAATGACTTTGCTGTCAATTCAATGCTTTATCTTGTGGTTGTGGTGCTCAGGGAAGTAACACAGAGCAATGGAAAACATCATTATTGCTTGTGTTCATGACATTATCTAGTGGGAGAGGAGTTAATGATCTGCAAGTTTGTGTTACCTGTAAATAGGCAAACAAGCCACTTACTAATTGTGGTGGGATTACTTTAGTTCATTAATGAAAATAACTTTTTATTCATAAAGAGGTCTAGGTAGGCCAGTGCTGAAAGCCTGAGGAATCTGTTGCACATATAATGAGTGCAGTTAAAAAACATCAGTGCCATCATTGCTGAGAGCCCACCAAATTGTCTGATTCTTAATTTACAAGGAAGCTCTGTGTGTGTGCATGAATTATTTCTGCTGATCACTCAGTCTGAATATTTTCCTTACCATAGTCAGTGTGAATTTATCAGATTTGCTGTGTTAACAGACTTAAATTTCTGCCTGGGTATTCCTTGATAGAAATCCATAAGCCTTGTCCACAGAGAGATCTGCCAGGAACATCTTTCTGGATTTTAAAATAGTTTATATTTTGTATTTATAATCAGGAGGGCAAGCAGGGGACTTAGAAACTTTCAAGATTAAAAAATATTTATTACAGTGCTGCAGATGGTTTCTTTATCATTAGAACCCTGGGATCTTATTTGGACCTGCATGAACATGTTTTGAAAGATGTTATTAGAAAAAAGCTATAAAATTAGGGGAATAGCAAGTGCAGAAGAATTAAAGAAATGGGTAAGGGCTTTGTCTGATTTTTAGGTAACTAGCTGGCTGTGTAGCAGAATATACAGGAAAGAAGAATTAAAATACCCTGTTTTGTAGGAAAGCAGATGAGGGATGGAACATTTAATGTTCTTAAAACAGAATATAAACAGTAAGTGTGCCCAGTGGAGAATTTTTCAACAAGGGATAGAGAATGCTGTGTGGATACAAGTCGAGTGGAAATAAAGGAACCAAGAGTGGTTAGAAGGGGCCCAGGGGTCCCTCTGTTACTAAAATATCCATAATCCCAATCAAAATCTCTAGGCAGAGCCTCTTCTTGGATAATAAAATACAGCTTCAAAGCCAACCAACACAAGCCCTCATGTTGGATCTCATCAGAGGGACATGTGAAAACAGATGTTCTGTGGCTAAATTAATCCTTAGAATGTTAATTAGTTCATTCTCTTTTTACTTCTTTTTTTTTTTTTTTCATCTTGTGCTTTACTTGTTCTCTTTACCTTGCCAGTTTTCACTCCTGGATCCACTGTTCTCACAGAATACTTCTACTTCTTTTACTTACACACAGGAATTAGATTTTAATAAGAGCCCAGGAATATGGTCCATGAAGCTGTACGTAAGTTATGACATAAAAATAAATTAGAAGAAAGCAATGACATATGTTCTTTTCTTTTTATATTTTTCCCTGCTAGCTCAGATAAGTATCCTTGCAATTCCTAATCATGCAGGGGGGAAAAGAATGCTTTATGATTAGATTTCCTAAATTCTGCCTTAATTTACACAATCTGTGAATTCCTCTAATACCATTAGATTTCCATTAGATAGTTAAACTGTTTTACAGCTATTTAAATGTGAGGTTTTAGAAAGCCTTCAATATCAGTTTCTGGCAAGGTTTTGATATTTTTTTGCTTTCATTATAAAAGAAATAATCAATGTAATATTGTGGTTATTAATGCAAATTGCTTCATGTATCAAATCAATGATGGAATTATCCAGTGGAAATAAGGTCTGGTAGATGAATCTTGATTAAAACATTTATGGATCAGAACGGTTTGAGAGACTGTAACACAGTGGGACAAATCTTATCTTTATTTTTATAGGTATTTTTAATTGAAAATCCTACCTAAATTGTAATTCAGAAACCTACTTTTTAAATTTATTAACTCCTTGTATTAAGAAAAATATGCTTCTCTTACATGGCTGCGGAAAGTGCTGAATTAATTCTAGATGAACCTTTAGTGAAGATGGAGAAATGAGGACTCTGGGAGGCTGGAATGCAGTGTAGCTTAGTGTGTTGCTCAGAAGTTCCTGATGAAGGAACCGAACTGCACATTCTTGCTGAAACAGGTCCAGGAATGATCTTCCTTCAGCAGGGGCCAAAACTAGGCCAGTGTCCATTCCTTCTGTCTAAGAAATACACAAGAAATGCAGTTAACCCAGCTGACTCCCTGCCTGCCATTTCAGAGGAGAGGGAATAGAAAGTCTCTCTAGTCCTTGGCCTGTGAAACAAAAATATGCAGAGTTCAGGAGAGAGAGGCTGAAATTTCCTTTCCAGCCCAGCAAATAATTAATACCTTGTCACACAAGGATTGAGATTGCCTGCAACTGTCTGTAACTCACTGGAGCACTAGCTGGTTGTTTCCTCCCTTAACTGCTTCTTTTGGATGCGTTGCTGAGTGTTGCTAGTAATTGCCTGAAGACACAAAACGCTGTGGAAAGCAAACATTCATTTAAATTTGCATTCTTTCTTGTAGTTCACCTCTTGAAATATCCCAGTTGGTTCTTCCTGTGCCAATCTCTTGCAGGTCTGTCCTAATCAATTTATTCTCCATCTCTGTTATCTTTTCTGTTTTGACAACTGTGCCTACAGCCTGATGTAGCATAAGTGAAGTAGAAAAAAGCTCAGGCAGACATGGAAAATCCAATTCTGCCCCCAACATACGGACGGCAGTGAACTCAGTCATCATCATGAGCAGCCACAATTAATAACTTCTGTTTTGTTACTGATACAAACAAACATGCCCTTGGCTCATGAGCAGAGTTCTGAGCAAGTGTTCTTACCTTTTGATGATTCAGTTGGTTTGAATGTCTTGTACGTGTGTAGGTTTATGCTGCTTTTCCCTTTGGTTATAAATTAAATTGCTGCAACTGCCATTATATGAAATCTACTGGTGTCTTTTCTAGGTGGGCTTTTAGATCTTCCATTTGTGTCTTCCCCCCGTCCCCTTTTTCCCCTTGTTCTCTTTTTAAATCTGTAAAAATATTTCTCTCCCTGTGGTGACCCAGGGACAGCAGCGGAGCGGTGACAGTTCCATATCTCACCTGCTTTGGCAGTGGTTTCTGCAGAGATCCAAGCGAGTCACTTGGGACAGACGAGCATTTTTTACACCCTTTGACAGTAATGCAGAGCTGAATTGCTCCTTTGAGGTGAAGGTTATCACAGAGAAGTCTGACGTGTCACAGCTTCCTGCACTAAGTGGAAGGTGATCTGTAGCACCAGTGTAAATGCAGTCCATTTCCTGCACTTTCTGGATAGAATTTAGTTAGGAGTGTCAGCATCCTCTTCATCTCCCATGTCCCTGGGGGAATTGCACAAAAAATAGTACAGTGGGAGATGAATAAAGAAACAAGTGCTCATGCTGTTGTCAGGTTAGATGTGAGTAGCTTCCATTAACTCAGTGGAGCTACAGTGGTTTTCCTCCTTCTGTAAGAAATGTAAAATGCCAGCAAAATTGCTTTTTAATAGTAGCAAAATATGTTTAGGAGCTTTTTGTTCTTTTTGAAAATGGAGAATGCTTAGTGGCATTAATTAAACATGGTGCTAAAGGAGAGTTTGCAATTACTTGAGGACTGTCAGGCGAGATGATGAGATTTGGCTGGACATGGAAGAAACATAGGTGGGACTATGTACAAATTTGGAGGATAATGCAGAACTTAAAGTGGGAGAGCAAGAAAAGAGTAAATAAGAGGTTATCTACTTTCAGTAATAAGATATCCAACTAGAAGCAAAGCTAGCTGTAAAGAAAATAAAATATATGTAAGTATATTTCTAAAGTTTTCTTCATTTTGTAAATATCCATTGTGCTTTCCATGTTCAGCAGAGAAAGCTCTGGAAAACAAAGTGCATGGTCCCCTGAGTGACAGTGCTGCTAAACCCTAGTGACAGCCTGGGTTGTGCCAGCAAGAAGTGAAGGGTGCAGCACTGCAACCATTCCCATTTCCTCTGAGGAGACTGATCATGCCACCCGAAATGCCAAGGGTTAATCAATAACTTGTGCAGCATTATACAGTGTGATAGTGTATACCAAATGTCTTACAGCACTGGCATCATTCCTCATAGGAACCCCACAGCGGGGCAAGGTTTGTCACACGCCACACACCGAACCTTTTGGCCACCTGGAAAATGCTTTCACTTCAAAACAGCACCTGCCATCTCCAGCACAGGGAGCTGTGGCAACACAGGACTTTGTGACATACACGGAAGAGACTTCAGCTGCTTTATGAGCCGGATAAAAATATGATTAAATGTGCTGTCCACTAAGCAGGAGCAGCATTGGGATTCCAGCCAAACAGTAATAGGATTAATCTCAAGAACATAAAATGCGGTATTTTAGTGAAATGTGAATCCTCCCTCTCAGACAGCTGCAACAGGTGTGCAGCTTTTGCTTATTTCCATCATATCTGCTTAGGCTATTCTGGCAAACATTTGATTTATTCCTGTATATCTAAAATAAATTAGTGTCTTTATTTCTACTGATTGGATCATCTACAAATCAATTGGCATGGCAGGCTTTCAAGGGAACTGCTTTTGTAGGCATATCCCTGACTTCAACATTTTATCAGGATTCTTGACTTCCATAAGCAAAAGGGGAAAGGGGAAAACTGGGAAATACAAAAACTGCAGCGTGAGGTAGAAAACTTGGAGATAAAATGGAAGTTAATTTCCTATTAAATGTGACTGGATGTTTCAATTATTAATTGCCATCTATTGTTATTTCAGTCTTGGGCGCCCATGGAACATGATGAATGAGAGTATGAATGATAAAAGAGTTTGTGAGAGAAATTAGATGGAGGTGATTTCTTGCTTCATTTTTCCACAAAATATGTCTGGGGAAAGTCCACGAATTCAGAGAAGACTTTGACCCACTGAGGGAATGGGGATCAGCTTGGAGAATTTAGAAAAATCCAAAGGCTTTGCATGAAAAGCTACTTCATAGTTGGTATGACAAAGCTAAAAAGACCAATGCCATGCTGAATAAAAGAATCACATTTCTTAGAATGTAGATTCCAGTTTTAATAAATACATTTTTTAATATAAAGCAACAGTGCTACTAATCCAGTCATTACTGGAGTTAAATGAATTAAGATACAGTTAATAGTGTATTTCCTGTATATTACCTCAAGTAGTTTGGTTCTGGCTTTATTAAAAAATCTGTCCCTTTTTAGGGAAAAATTGTGTTCCTTTTTTGTTTGTCCTAAAATTCTGAGTTGATAACAGGTAGTATTGATAGCATTTAATGATACTGTCAACTGCTGCTGCTTCACTTGGAAAGAAGACTTGAAGTAATTAATTTTAATGTGTACTATGAAGTTTTGTGTTTAGCTGTATCCAAGTTATTCCTAAACAGGTCAAAAGGAATTATAGATGAGGGGGGTATGTTTACTTCTGCTATTCAGTAAATTTATCGCAAAGAAACAAGCACAGGAATTACAAGCTGGGCAGCAAAAGAATCACCAGAAAGTAGTCCTAGGCCAGCTTTTTCTTTTTCACTTAAAATCCAATTCATTGGGTCGGTCTTGCTGGAATCCCTTCCTCAAATAGGGCATGTGCTTACAATTCTTAAGCTTGGGACAGAAATTCTCTTGTTATGTGTAAGATTTATTGAAATATTCTATATTAAAAATAGAATTTCAACCTAACTCAGGACAGCAAACTAGAGAAAGCAAAGCTGGTGGTTTGCATTCCTAGGCAACTTACTTATATGAGTGTACATATACTATATTTATCCATGTAAAGAGGGAAAATAGATGTTCCTGCTCAGTTCAGAACAAGGTGAGACCTTTTAAATCGTGCCCAGCCATAAAGCACATCTGCTGCAGTGTTCCCTGCAAAACTGCAGAGAATGGACTGGAGAAATACTCTGTCAGTGCAACCTGGCTGTTGGAGGAGGTTGCTAAAGCAGACAACAATGTAGCCACTGGGATCAATTTTTACAATGGTATTCAATAAGTCATTAACAAGATTAATGAACTCTAATAAAAAATGCAGGCTCCTATGCCACATTTTACTCAGCTCACTGTAGCTTAAAATTGCATGTCATGATTTTATTAGACATATTACTTAATTTTTCTCAACCTGGCCATTTTATTTAGGTTAAAACATATTAAACAGATTTTTTTTTTCCCATGGAGAAATAGGATTTCTTTTTTAAAAAAATGTCTTTGTGTAGTAAAGTACCTTCATAACATAAATAGGTGTGCAATCAATAGGCTCATGTCTGCTTTGCTGCAGCAGCAGGAGGCTTAGACGAGCTGTGCCAGTGGGACAGTGCAGGATTGCACTGCCTTGCAAAAGTGCTGGGACTGTGAGGATTGCTACATCCCAACCATACCTCACCTAGGGAGGGTTATTTCTTTTGGTGACTTAAATGTTGGGGGGGGCCTGCTAAAGCTCTGGTTAACCCTCCTGCTGAAGAGCACAGGGTGACTGTCACAGGAGACCCATAGAAACACAGCTCAGGGAGCTCCAGCACAGAGAGGCCCAGCTTCCCACGGAGGGCAAACCCGTGTGCTGAGACCCTCAGCACAGCTGGTCTGGGTGACAGGGTGTCTCTGTGTCACATGGAGAGGCACAGCTCTTGCTCTTGGTAACAGCTGTAAGATTTCTAAATTAATGAATGGGAAGTGACTCAAGAGAAGTCAAACCCAGAATAGCACCAAGGTGTTCTTTGCCAGCAATCCAGCATGAAAGGGGCTTAAATTACCATGGTCTTGCATCTGTATTATCTCTGACCTTATTGCTTCTCATCTAATCCATTTTTGTGAGCGTTTTGTCTGGTCTAAATAATTCCAGCTTTGTGCAGCATCTGAGAAGCTGTCCGTCTTTCATGTCCTACTGCTTAGTTCTCTTCCACAGAAAATTTCTCCTCGGGATTTATTGCAGCCCTACTCCTTTCACATACCTTTGTAGCCTGCTCTCTCTGAAGACTATCATTCTTCTAAAAAAAAAACCCTAAGGAAATTAAAGAAGTCCAGGTAGGAGTAAGAAAAGTTTAGTGGCCAGTCTTTCAAAATGTGGTTTCCAATCAGTCAGTGTGCTGCGAGTTTGTGATGCATCCTTTCGTGCTCCACTGTGATTCTTCTGAGCAAACTTGATGGAGAGAAAGTGGCCTCTGTCAAAACACAGTTGGTTACAATTTATTTTTCCCTTTGTGCAAGTTTTACTTAAAAACTACCTTGAGTCTTTCATGCAGCTGTGCTCTGGAGACCAGATGCAAGATAGGGTACTTCTGTGATTTAGAAGTTAATTTAAAGGACATATAGGGTGTTGCAACATGCAGGAGCAATGCTTGGTTTTGATTCATAGAAGTCCTCGTTCCTGGATTGATCGGTTTAATAACCTTTCTTAATAAAGTAAACTGAATGCATCTTATTCCTCTGGGCTCGTGGGGGAGAGGAGAGGAAGTTTCAGTCTCTTTATAACTTGTTAGCTTTGACTTCACAAAGCATATTAGAGTGCAATGCTCTGCAATTATTGCTTTATGCACACACCTCAGAAAAGACACCTCTGTTATATTTGAAAATTCATATATTTACAGGATATAAGTGAGTTTTCAAATTTAGCTCTCAATTATTATTATTATTAAGTACTAGATATTTATTTGGATGATCCATTTGGAGCAGTTCTTTTGCACTTGCAGTGTTTTGTCTAAGGGATTTGTGGTCCTGAGGCAGTACTTCAGGAAAGCAATCTTACCAGGAGAAGATGATGAATAACACGTATCAGCAAGTTCCCCAGTTACGAGTCAAGCTAAATGTTTGTTTCTCAGTAAAATCTCACTAAAAAGAAATAATTTTCAACATATACTTAGATTCTTTATCCTATTCCATTTGGCTGTTTTGCCTTCTGAGGGGAAAGAGAGGCTTGCTGCAATGATTTAAATATGATGATAAGCCATCTGGGAAGCTGCTGACTTGTACCAAGTTTTAATTTACTCTGTTCTCAGAAAACATCTAGAAAAGTTTTTCTTTTATGGATTCTGGGGAGGCCTTTAAGAAGTGATAAATGTGGGCAGTGACCTTCAAACTAGAACTGGCTTGGGATCTTAAACCTCATTCATTTTCAGCAGAGCATATCCTTCCAAATGTGATGAGAAAAATCCAAATGAGAAAATCTCCTGTCTGCTTGAAGTCTGGATATGACAGGGACGTGTATTTCATCTTACTGAGAAACTCCAAAACAAGTTTCTCATTTAGGAACCTAAAAAGCATTAGATAGCACTTTTTAAATGTAGAGGGAGGGTTGTTTCTCAGTTTCTGGAGTTCATACTTGGATACTTCTTGAATATCAGAGGATCAAGGGAGACAGAAGAAAACCCCATGAAACTCATGGAACGTACCCCTTTATAACTTTTCTATGCAGAATTCCATTAAATTCTCCAGTTACAAGATTGAGGAAAAATTACTTTATGCTGTACTGAGAAGCAATGAAGGTAACATGTAGATAAGGTAAGATAGTTTTGGTTGATCCCATGTATTTAGGAAGGAAAGGTTCTATTGTTTACGAACAAAATTATTCTCCAGTGGTGCTAAGGTTTGGGAACAGAAATCATTAAGACCCTTCTGTCATTTAGAGAAAGAGAATTTAGGTTTAACTTTCTTGGTGTCCTCTGGAAAGCCTTTGGAGAATTCAGATACAAGCAAAAAGGTGAGAATTCCAAATGCAGAAAGAAGTAAACAGAAAGGGGGCAAAGCAAAATGAAAACTCAGGTTGAAAATCCTATGTATTGAAAAATACTATTGTAAAAAACCAATCCTATGTATTCTTGGTGGTTTTTTTTTTTCATTTCCACTGTGCAAAAAGATGAGTGCACAGGGGCATATGGGAACAGCAGGGTAATGCCAGCAGCCGTGGAAGGATGACTGTTTCCTTGTAATTTATTTACCAAAAAGGTCAGCTCCAGACACGACATCTGCTTTCACCGTGATCCCTGGTTCACCACACGATTTTGTATGCTGCTGAAATTTTCAGGGAAAAGAATATGAGATTAATTAGCTGTTTCAGTGGACTTCCAAAAATATTCTGAAGTACTGTTGCCATTTTGGGCACATAGCATTGTTCTGGATGAGATTCAGGAAGAAGCTTGGGAAGAGACGTCACGAGGTGAGAAAACAGCTGTCTGAAAGAAGAACCATTATGGGACAGGATGTATACAGTTACTAAGTTGGACAATAAATCCTTCAGGAAGAGAGGGATACAAAGTGAGTTTATAGCCTAAAAATGTGTTAGTTAATATTTTATCATGTGCATCCCTCTTTCTCTGTTCCTTGGCTGTGCAGTGGGTCTTGGCTGGTCTTGTATCAAGTAAAAATAATAACATTAAAGCGATAAATGTCTGTTTGAGACAATTGGAAGGTTATTTCCAGCTTTTACAGTGCTGCTTTTTGTGCAGCACACAAGCACAGTATATGAAGTACTTTGCTAACAACACAGAGAGATCTCTTATTGATCTCCTCCCATTCCACTTCACTAAATATGCCTATTTTCAGCCAGGCTCAGCACCAGGATAATCAAGTCAGCATCTGCTGCAGCTGTTTGGACAAGCTGGGTCTGGTGAAATCAAAGAAATTCTCAAACTTACAATGAAGGGAAGAGGAAGGGAGAAGAAACCCGTTTCTGAGGGAGTGGGGTGAAAGGGATTTAAAGCTAATTGGAGGCCTAGAAATAGGAGCTGTCATTTAAAATGGCAAATGTGAATTGTGCTCTGATATTAAAACAGATTTTGATGAGAGTTGTATGTTCNGAAAGTGCTCATCAAAACAACAGATTTTCTGCAATGCAAAAAAGAAGAGAGAATTATTGAGTAGAATGGTGAGAAATAAAGGGGTTTTTTCTGTATACATTTTCAACACTTTTATTTACTGGAAAAAATTATTTCTATATAAAAATATCACTTCTTGGTAAATATTGACAAAACATTAATGCCTGAGCTGGCTGGAAACACACAAAAAAAGAGATTAATTATTAAATAACAATTTTAGTAATATATTTTCCCTGTAGACTTAGTCATAGTTGGTGTAACACATATTAAGATAATTCAGAAAAGCATGTCTATGTACAAGAATATACATATTATCCAAATGGATTCAATTAAACCCATATCAGCAGTCAGTGCCTCAAAAATTAGGAAATAGCTGATATTAGCAGTTCGAGGACATACTTAATTTATCCCCACTTGGATTTTGGCAATATTAATTGATTCTGTAGAAAATATTGTAAGTGTACAGTAATTTTACAATAGGTTGAAATGCACAAAAGGGAATGAAACTAATTAAGTGAGCCAAAGAATGAAACAAAAGGCAACGAGGAACACTTCACTCAGGGAGTGACCTCATTCTGGTATCTCATGATCAACTCCTAGATCTCGTATTTATATTTTTCTTAACAATCCTGTGAAAAGCCAAAGGGAATATTAATTATTAATTAAATCCAGAGTTCATACTGTATTGCAAAGCACTAAGATAACACTGTGAAGAGAAATAAATCCATTAAATGGGACTCAATAAAATGAACAATAGTGAAATGAAATGCATTATAATCCATGATTTCCCTTATTATCATCACATCATGGAAACCACTTATGTAAATGTGCCTCACGTATCTGATTAGCTGACAACGGAACAGTCCCTGGGAACCATTTCTACCCCCTTTTTACTGAAGGCGTGCCAAAGACATGGAGATACAAAGTTATCAGCCTTTTTTGGATTACTGCAGGAGGAATTTCTTCAATAGCGTGCATGTTTTGATAAGAATAAGCCAAATTTACTCTAAATCGTATGTTCTGATAAAGCCTCTCTTAGAATAATGTATGATATTCAACACCCAATTCAGTACTTCCAAGATTAAAATATTCCATTCCTGTAAGTGAAATAAAAATATAAATTAGAAATTTAAGATCCTATCCATGTTAATTAGGAGTAGAACTTTGACATAGCTGGTCTATTCAGACTACAGATTTACTTTCATGACTGTCAGAACACTTACATTTAAGGAAAAACAGGACAAACTTGTCCTTGTTTGTTGAGGCTGATTTGTTTTGCCTTTTTCTTTGTTTTCAAAAGGTGCTGCTGCTCTGTGCTGGTTCATAGTGACCCATCCTTCATGGCTAAATGCTGAATTACCATTCTTCATGGTAAAATCCATGGATACAAGATGCTTGAGGCCATGTTTATGTGCTGTCTCCACCCTCTGCATTTTTGGGTTTGAGGACTACAAGTTGACAGCAGCCCATCTTGGAAAAAGTGCTTGAGAGGGAACATTTGTTAGGCATTTACACCATCAGGCTACCTTAACTGCAATTTTTTATCAACTGCACAGTTCATAGGTTGCAATGGTTTCCAGACGGGTGCAGATTTTTTTGAGATATGTCCAGTCTGCATTTTTTTAATATGTTATGCAAATACTCAACTTACTATTTAGCTAATAATGCTAAAAAGGGAACTTAAATAAAGGTGCTGGTTTAGTATAATTAGCACAGCCGTCTGTGGCTCTGACTCAGATACCACTAGTGTTTTATTTCATGACAAACGTAAGACAGAATGGAGCTGGGATGAGCTTGAGAATTCCACTCAAAGGAACTGCCTCAACAGCAGTTTCTTGTCAGAAGTCAAGCAGGAAGGAGGAATTCTTAAATAAACAAAGCAGACCATTGCGGCATCCAAAGATGCTTCTTATTTCTTAGGAACAAAAGGCCTTCATGTACCTGTATTTCTCTTTTTTTTTTCCCTTTCCCTTCTTTTTGGTCTGGGAAAAGCAGACTTTGTTTGTGATTGGAACCTCTAGCTCGAGTTTTGAAGCTTACCAGATTAGACTTGTCTATCTGCAATACCCTGCAGATAAAAGGCATCTTTTAGCCAGCCCAGTCTCCAATAAGTAGTACCTAAGTTTCATAAATATCTCATTTTATCACTGCTTCTGTCACTATCCACATGTGAAGACATAAGATGCTCTGGGTGTAGGCCATAAATGAACTGATAATAGTAACTGAATGTGATGTAAATCAGGGCCCTATAAAGCTCATCAGTGAGCAGGAATCAAATGAAGGAAATAGTAAAATTTCAGGTATTTTTTGCTCTGATAAATAAATTGATTACTCTGGGCTCTTCTGGGAGGAAGCACAGCACTGGAATGGAAACCTGGGTATGTGCTGTTCACCTTACTCTGCTATAAAATAGTCACAACACCAGTAACTTATATTGGACTGAAGCTTTATCTATAAACACAGCCCTCGTGGTTTTATATCCTTACATCTAATTTCAGTTATGTTCGTCCTTTACAGGCATATAAATATATCCTGGAGATACATCCTACGTACAATAAATAAATAGAAATATTTATAGTGACTAGTCCAGGGATTAGAATAGCTCTACTTTTTAATCCGTATTTCTCTTTCACACTTGTCCAGGCACCTGGAATTTCTCACCATTCCAGTCGATGCAACAAGGCATTTTGTCTTTGAGAAAAGAGCCAATTATTTCTATTCTGGGAAAGCTTATGGCCCTGAGGCCAAGATGATCAGCATTCTCAGTGATCCAAGGGCTCAGACACACTCCTGGTACCAGGTAACATGTTGTAACTTTTGTTGCTACCGTTCCTTTGGTTTTTTCCCCACTGTTACACTATCTTGCTGCATCTGGAACAGTCACATTTGTTGAACACATTTAGCATGGTTGTGGTACTGCTAGGACCTGCCAACAACACACCAGGATTTCAAAACAATTCTCCAGCAGCACCGGGATGTGCTTGAGGATCCAGCAGTCCTGAGACCTTTCCTTTGGTCCTGGGAAAAGTAAAAATTTGTTTGCCATGTTAAAATGACAGCAGAAAGAGCCTGCATTTTTTCATGGCTTATTTTCTTCCTCCATCTGTCCTGCCCTTTTCTACGTACCTGGTTGTTTGGCTTTTTTAATTTTGAATTAAAGTCCTGATTGTTATGGAGTTTTCTGAAAGGCTTTGGAGAAAACATGTGTTGGTTAAAGTTAAGGAAACTTGAAAATACAAGTTTTGAAGGTAGAAGTGGGTTTTCAGTCACTGTAAAAAAAAAAAAAAGACACTAAAACAATCCCAAAATACATTGTTTTAAGGGCAGTTTTGATTTCTTTAAGACAGTTCTTCAGACTTAGTGATTTCTCTTGAAAACAAGGAAAACCAGATTTTCTCTTTAGAATAATTACATAAAAAGGTGGTTGAATATACATTCAAATCACTGTTACATATTACTTTGAAGACATGAAGACTTTTAAAATTCATTTATTGAAATAGCCTGTCCTTTTTTTTTTAAGGCTCTGGCCTAAACTTAATTACAGTCAAAGGTGGAACTCCAGCAGTTGATAAAATATGCTAATCTACTAACTTCAGTTAAAATGAGTATTGGAAAGAAGATTTTAGACCAAAAAAAAANAAAAAAAAAAAAAAAAAGGAGCAAATTTCAGCTAAGAAGAAATTTTGGAACTTTGTGGTTCAGAAATGCCTGCATGCCAGCACTTTATTATAGTTGGCAATATTGGCACAGTTTAGGGGTATGAACCCCTTTTTAATAGCATATTCCCTTAACAGTGGATTCTGAAAGCCTGTCAGAAAAATCAACCCTTTTAGCAGCATTTAAATTTGTACTAAGCCTTCAGCATTACTGAAATCTCTGTGGGACTTAAATGTATCCTTAAATGCTGCCCTTAGGAGACATTTTACTGAGGAACTAATTTTCTGAAACATGGCCTATAAATGTGTGGAAAACCAGCAAAGCATCTTTGTCTTCCCATTTCCTGAACTTCAGATCAATTATAAAAACACAGATTTTTAAAAATTCTTCCAAAGGAGCTCTTTTCTTGTCAGCGTGTGTCAATCTGTCAGTCACATTTCAAGGCATGGATTTGAAAACCGACCTGCAGAAGCAGCTACCTTTGTCATAAATTTAACTTGACGGCTTCTCTGTGGGGCTTTCAATTAGGATTTATTTTTTAAGGGAAAAAAAAAAAACACTGAAAGTGTCAGTCCAAACACAGTGAGCAAATGTTGGTATATGGAAGGCCTACACATACTGCCTTGTACTTCAGACTCCAGGATGATCAGGAACATAAAATGCCCAGTTTTGGAGTAAAAGCACTTTAAAAAAAAAATGGTTTCAGGGAGATAAAAAGAGCTGCTTCTGCTGTTTGAGGGGCTGGGTGGCTCTGAGGCCTGATGGGCGCTGGTGAGGGCTGAGCCCAGAGCAGGCAGAGAGATGGCTCTGTGACGCTGCTCATAATCTCATGTTTTCCACCTAAAATTTGGTTATCTCGATGGAGAAAGTTTCAAAAACTCCATCATATTTCATTGCTGGTTGCTGGAAGCTTGGATTCTGAGGTGGTGGGAGCTGCTGTGGCTGGAAAGAGCCAAAGCCTCGGGCCGGGAAGAGCCTCCTCAGCCTCCCCTCCCGCTGTCCCTGAGGTAAAAATGGGATCGGGCTGAGGGACCTGCCGGCCCTGGCAGCTCTGCTCCGGGGCTGCCTCCCTGGAAAAACCTCATTCCTGTGATGTGGGGAATCCCAGGATTCTGTGAAAATCCTGGCTGCTGTTTAAATCGCAAATGAGCCCAGCTGGCCCTGCCTCAGGATTGCCGCCATTACCGCAGCCTCTTCGGCTGTGGTAAATGTTACAGTCCCGGCTCCAGAGAGGAAATTTCCTCCTGAAGTGTGGAGAAAAAACATGTAAAATAATAAAATATATAGCTCGAAAAGTGGTAAAACTACCCTTGAAGAACTCATTAAATGTGAATTGACTCAGTGATATCTGCCTGAATCATCAGTAAGCATTAAACACACGCAATGTGTGTGTGAGGGGGAAGGCAGGAGCCCCGGCCAAGAACTGCTCCTGAAATCTCATTGACTTTGTAGTTTTTGTTATTTTGTTTTATTTGTATTTGTCACCGAAACGTGACTGGAAAACTGATAAAAATGCTTTGGATAGACACAAGGGGTGAAGGTACAAAGGACCAATATTATTCCACACCAGCGTTCCTCGTCCATTGCCTCTGTCTTCTCCTGAAGCTGTGACTGTGACACCATGACCGGGTATGTGCTGCATTTTTAAAAGATACTTTATTTGTGTAGCTGTTAATTATAGATGGGCAACAACTGAGAAAGGAAGCAATTGTAAAAATGCACAAACTTCAGGAGTTTGTTGGAATTTTTCCGATCTGTAATTCTGATGTTTTTCTGTGATCTATATGACGACTATTTTGCAGTAGGAAAAAAGGCTTTTATGGAAGTGTTTCAGTATTATGTCTCCCATTCCGTATGGGAGGGTTTGAGCGGGACTAATGGTAACTTGCACCCATCAGATCCTCTCAGCAA
This sequence comes from Cyanoderma ruficeps, assembly GCA_008694505.1. Taxonomy (NCBI): domain Eukaryota; kingdom Metazoa; phylum Chordata; class Aves; order Passeriformes; family Timaliidae; genus Cyanoderma; species Cyanoderma ruficeps. The sequence goes on along the minus strand of VZDJ01000030.1, from coordinate 4,998,300 downwards.
CTATTCCTCTAAGTTCTTTTCTAATTCATGAAATGTGAACTTTACATCCTGGGTAGCTAGAAAATATCTCAGGCGTTAATTGCCAAATTATCTTCCAGCCCTAAATCTCCGATAAACAGCCAGTGTAAACTACAATTTAAAAGAGCCAGACTAAGAAAGAACATTCTCCTTTTGAAATATCAAGAGATCTTTTTATTTTTCCAGAAGTGATGTTAATCTTTAAACCGTTTCCAGATTACACTTAGGTTTTAAGAAGGGAAGCTTTTAAATGAAGCTTTGTTGTGTAAATTGTTGCTCTGCCCTTGTTATGTCACTATTTTGCAAACAGTGGTCCCTGCCGAGAGCCAGTGGTTGTGAGCCACCATCTCTCCTGGCAAGGCTGAGAATCACAGGCTGGAAACACAGGTCATTCCCTTATCAAATGATTGGTATTTAGGTGGAGTTCTGAGAACACGATAAGAAGGTAGAAAAAAGGAAAGATCATTTTCCTCTAATGAAATTATACTCAGAGAGTGAAATCTTACCCTTTGAGATTTAAGGTTATATACAGTGGGATCTGTAATTAGTGCCAGCTAATAGTTGGGGGAAAGAGGTGAACACAGGTAAGTAATTATATTTCAAATTAACTGGAAACCTGTCAAAGAATCCAGGCATCAAGGAGGACTTCAAAAAGGAGGAAGGCACTGAATTCGTGACTCTGCACGTCTTTTAGGTAAGAAATGCACTGTTTTTGTGTCCTCAAGAACACCTTTGTGGGCTTTTTAATCGAGTTGAAAGGAAAACAACTAGCAAAAATATTCATTTTTATTTTCTTTTGTTGCTGCATTTCTTGACTTTGTGTAACATATCGTTATGAAAGAGATATTCAGAGGCATTCAGCTGAGTGCTGCATTTCTGTTTGACCATAAAACTCTAAAAAATGTGAAGTAGCAGAGCTGAGATTTCTGAGTTGCAGAATTCCAGTTCCACTTGTTGGTACGGAGAACTTTGTAGCATTTTCTTAAAATGAAAGAAAAGGAGAAACTGAGGACGTGGTTGTGGATCTCGTTAAGAGAGCGCTGGGATACACCAGGTTTAGAAGTGTCTGCAGTTTCAGGAGCCCCGGAGCCCCGGGCGCTGGCGTTCCTCAGGGCTGGCAGGCAGCTCCTGAGAGGAGAGAGAAGGATGAGGGGAGGGAAGAATTCCTCAATGGCTCTGGGAGGGGTTTCTGGCCCCTGGAGGGGCGGGAAGGTGTTTGTAAAACCGCGGAGGGCCGCGGAGGTGCACTGAGCTGGTTCAGCCAGAGGAGGGAAGAACATTCCTGCTTATTATGGAAATGCATTTATCAGCTCTGCCCTGATACACTCGTGTAAGGGCTGCTGCTTCCGGCCATCCCAGCCGTGCTTTTCCATCCTGGCCAACTCCAGGCCTTAGGCCAGGTGAGGGGGCCTTGGAAAGCTCCTGGAGCTGCTCTGGAGCCGAGCCGATGGCAAAGTGTTCTCAGGTCTGACCCTCCCGCTGAGCCGGGAGTGTCCGAGGGCAGCAGGAGGGAGGCGCTGCGTGAGCCTCTCCCAGTGGCACTGCGAGCAGGATTGTCACCTGTCCCTCTGTCCCGTCCCTGTGTCCCGTCCCTGTGTCCCTGTGTCCCGTCCCTGTGTCCTGTCCCTGGCCGAGCTGTCCCTGTGTCTCTGTGTCCCTGTGTCTTGTCCCTGTGTCCCTGTGTCCTTGTGACCCTGTGTCCTGTCCCTGGCAGGGCTGTCCCTGTGTCCCTGTGTCCCTGTGTCGTGTCCCTGTGTCGTGTCCCTGGCAGGGCTGTCCCTGTGTCCTTGTGTCCCTGTGTCCTGTCCCTGGCAGGGCTGTCCCTGTGTCCTGTCCTTGTGTCTTGTCCCTGTGTCCCTGTGTCGTGCCCTGGCAGGGCTGTCCCTGTGTCCTTGTGTCCCTGTGTCCTGTCCCTGGCAGGGCTGTCCCCGTGTCCCTGTGTCCCGGTGTCCTGCAGTTCCGCAGAGGGAAATGCGGCACGAGGGGCAGCCCCTGACAAGGCCGGTGTTGAGCACACGGGGCTCTGGCAGCCGCACACGGTGCTCGCTGTGCCTCTCTCTGGGCTGTGAGGCTGGGACAGCTCCGTCCCACCACTGCCAGGTGTTATTTTGGATTCTGTACCGCGTGTTAAAGGTTTCCTGCTGCTCCACACCTCATCCTCAGCTGTTCCCCTGCCCTGGAATCAGCCTCTCCGGTCTGGCAGTGTCACTGCCTTTGGGGTTTCTGCACAGGCCAGCTCTGCTGGAGGGAGCTGTGTTGGATAACCCCCGTTATCAGAAGTGTTGCAGCTCTTGGAAGGATTTAAGCAGGGCCGGGTTGGAAGCAGTTGCACAGGCGTTGTTTGACAGCTCTCACTCCACATCCTTTTTGTCTCTGTTTGTTGGGGCACAGATTGGGGCCACCTCTGCCCTCCTGAGTGAGACAGGAGCTGTGGAAGGTGAGGTGTGGCATAGAATTTGGGAAGGAAATGAAGTGCTCTTGTCACATGGGAGACTTTCATACAGGCTGAGAGATAAATATAAAACAAAACCTAATTAAGTCGGTGAGGGCACTTAGAAGCATATCAGCATTTTCATGTTTACTTAGACTCATGCCTAATTAGTTTAGTTGCTGCAAATTTCTCTCAAGGGAATAAGTTACTGAAAAACATTCCTTCTTAAATATTGTATTACTGAGGAAAACCAGCATATCTTAAAAGAACCACAGTACTCTAGGAAAAAAATGGCATGTTCCCATGTAAAGGATCATACCATTTTTTTTTCCAACAAGAAAGTGGTTTTATAATGGCAGAAAGGGAGCAGAACTCACGTGTAAGTTTCTATGCTTTGGTGGGTACAAGAGCTGTTCCTCGGGCTGACAGCAGTGGCAGGACAAAGGAAAAGGGAACTGTGGGAGAGCTGAGCTTCTCTTTTACTTCTGTGTGTTGCGTTTTGTGGCTGTGTCCGAGTTACATGAACAGATGTTTTTTATAAAGCTCAAAAACAAACCTGAGAGAACTTGAACACCTGGGATGGGGAGCAGACGGGTGATCATCTGTTGGAGCCTTCCATGGCATTTTCCCTATAATTAGCTGTCTAATTGCTTGTCCAGAGCTGTTGCTATTGCTAATCTATTTACACATGTAATTAATTATGGTTTTAAAATAATCAAACAATCTTTTTAGGTTGTTTGTCCTTTTTTCTTCATTTGTGGAATGTCAAACTATCACGCTGGTGAACTATTGCTATTTTTATTTTTGGACTACACATAATGACTTCATTCTGGATGTGTCCATGGAAGGACATATGATAGCTAATTATTTCTCAGGTTAAATAAGTAAATAACAAATCTCAATTGCAGCTACGTTCAGCATGGTAGCCATGGCAGGAAAAACTCAGGAGTACCTCCAAGGCTCATGCTGGTTACCCATAATTTTGTTCTGGTTTTTAAATTAAGAAGTGGGACCCCACTGATGTGGCACATGATGTTCAAGTTTGTGAAAGGTGAATTTGCAGAGGGAAAGAGGACTTGCTAGTTCTGTAAGACGCTTGGCAAACTTGTGGGAGTGGGGAAAACTTTCCTATTTGCTGTGAGAGAAGTCTGCTGTGCTGAGGGGCCCGAGGAAGAGCTTTGCAGACGTGCCTTTGTGTGGTGCCCTGGTGGTGTTCGCAGCCCCAGTGACACTGACACCAGGGGACAGGGCCATTGCGTGTTCCCTGATCCCCAGGAGCACAGCCCCGTGTTCCTGCAGCCAGGGCTGCTCGGGGCTCTGTCTGAGCTGTTGTTTTTTCTCTTCTCAAGTTGTCTTCTCTCATCCATGTTTAAAGCTGTTTGTGCTTTCATTTTTGCTCAGCTCCAGGATCCCTGAAGACGTGCCCTTTCTCCCTTCCTAGCCATGCCAGAATGTGGATATCACTCACCACTCATTCCTCCCACATTTCCTCCTGTTTCCTCTTTTGTGGGGGATCTGTGGAGCTGCCACAAATCCCACCTTTCCTTCCCTTTGTCTAGGATGTGTCATCCTGTAGCCAGCACTGTTAACTCCAGTGTGACAGAATAGAGAGATGAGGCAAGCTGCTGCTCTGTTATTCAAGCTGCACAGTAAAATCACAGGCACGTAAAAGAGAGGAGCATCAGGAACCATTTTTGCAAGTCTGTCCAACGTTAATGTACCTTGAAAAGAACCACAGTTTTTGTTTTGGAGACCACTTCAAATGTTGATCAGGTTTTTCTGGAATTTACTGAACTTTGGGGGGAACTCACAGGCTTTACAAATTCTGGTTTTATCTTTAAAATGCTGAGTCACATTCAATCTGTGCTATAGTCACTGGTGGGTCAAACTGAACAGCAGAGACTGAGGAGGGGACATCATCATAATTAAGAACTATTTACAGCTCCTGAAAATTAGGATTAAGGAAAAAAAATGAAGTCAGAAGTAGAACCAGCAAAAGTAACAGTTTAAAATATGATACCTATATCAAAATATTCTGGCCCATTATTTAATTACTACAGCCCCACTTTGGGAAGGACATGAATAAATTACAAGGGAAGTGACTCCTTTAACTTGTGTTGCTCCAGATTAAATCTTATATTTGTACCCAATATTAACAATAATGAAATAAGGAAGTCTGCTCCTCAGAAAACTTTCAAATAAAATATGAAAAGTGAACATGTATGTCAGCAGACAAAAAAAAAAAAAAGGGAAAAAGGGGAAAAAAAAGCAGCAGGCTGTGAATAGAAAAGGAAATACGTGAGTAAGAAGATGGGTTCAGGCTACAAGATCACTGGTGATGGCCAGAATTAGATTGTTTGGGAAAAGCTACAGAAATTCTGCAGTAGGCAATTACAGATTCACCTTTGAGGAGGATGAATTTCTTTTCTTGTTACCTAGAAACTCCAGTTCTGTAGTATGAGATCTTCTATTCTTTCTCAAGCTGTTTAATGATAGTTAAGAGTTAACACTGGAGGCTCTTATTATCTATAGATAGAGCCCATTCATCCTTGCAGCCTGCTAAACCATTAGCTTCAGTAATACACTGCAGTAGTTAGATGAAAACTGCCTTAAGAATAGAAGCAAAAAGGAGAACCTTCAGGAAGTTAAAGAACTTGGGATTGATTTTGGTGTGTACTTAACTCACAATGACACCGGCAAATAACATTTCATTAGAGGAAATGTAACTAGGCCTGAGCACACCAAAGAAGCTCACCACCCTTGCAGTGATTCTATGGACTTTAGATCAGGAATTAAAAGAGGAAACAACAGAATAAGATGCCTAAAAAAAAGATATTGGCTGAAATAGCTTCCAGATAACTGGTGAGATGATAAGAAAGGTACTAGACAGTAGCTTTAGTGATGTGGAAAAGGTGGAGAATGGATTATTGTGCCCAAATCCAGGCACCAGGGGTGATGCTCTGCAATTCATGAGTGGGCTGCTGCCAGGAGATGATAGACTCTGGATACCCTCAGGGGCTGTCCAAGGGATGAGGGACTCTGGATACCCTCAGGGGCTGTCCAGGAGATGATGGGCTATGGATACCCTCAGGGGCTGTCCAAAGGATGATGGACACTGGATACCCTCAGGGGCTGTCCAGGAGATGATCGGCTCTGGATACCCTCAGGGGCTGTCCAAGGGATGAGGGACTCTGGATACCCTCAGGGGCTGTCCAAGAGATGATGGACACTGGATACCCTCAGGGGCTGTCCAGGAGATGATGGACCCTGGATACCCTCAGGGGCTGTGCCCACACAGAGCTGGTGGCCCCCTCCCAATCCCAGTGGATCCAGAAGACATGAACCCAGATAATCTCTAAATATCAGGTTAGTGGCCAGTATCAGGTGATACTAAAGAAGCATTTTCACTGCAGTAAGTGCCTGGGGTTCCCATGGGAATTGTGCATTGAATGAATACTCTGCAGAAATTTCTGCACTTGATTATTTTAAGCTTTTTACACGGTCAGATGAAAAATCAAAATACAGGAAGTTGATTCTGTACTGAACAGTTTACAGGAAGCCATTTGGTGATGAGAGCTAATGCCCATTGCTCATGGTAAATCTCAGAGCATTGCTTCATTTCTGTCGTTTCCATGAACCGCTGCTTTGCTTCCAATCTGAAGTGTGGCATGAGCTTGTCTTCTTTCCATCAGACTTTCTTCTGTATGCATCAGCTTCCTTTGCCATTAACCACTGAGCTGAATGTATTATTTTTTCTCTTTCTCTTTTTTTTTCCTAGATTAATTAATATGATCCACCTGGTTTATCAGAAACGACCTTTACAATATACGTGAATCACCTTTTAAGCTTATTTTATGTGGCAGCTTAAGGCATAGTACAAAAGCACCTTGTGTTAAAGTAGGGCTGGCACTTCTTAGGGTATTAATCTGCTGGCAAAATAGAATAAGTCAGAAGAGATTTGCTAAGATAAAACCTTCTTCTTTCATCCCATTTCTGCCTGTAGGATTTCAAAATGCTTTTGGCTATGGCTGCTTTCATACTGGCTCTCCAGGCCTCCTCATTCCAGGCTCTTAGGTGGGGAAGCCAGCTAAGGGGAGAGGGGAATTAACTGGAACCGTTGGGAAAAGTCTGTCAAAACTCAGTGCAGATTCTTGTGGTTTTACCAGTGAAAAGTCCCATCCTCACTTAAAGGCAGTGGGACTGGCAAAAGGGAGCAGAGAGACAGGACAAGTGTGTAGAGGTGGCTTGTAAGTTTGTGGGTGTTTAATTGCTGAAAAGCCTCAATTCTGCAATCTGGGACTTGTGAAGACTCATTTTGTGTACCTAAAGCTTGTGATAGTGCCTAAAGTCTCTGCATTATTAGAAAAGAAGCTACAGCTTTAGGAAAGTCTGGGGGTTCATAGAGTTGCAGCTTCCAGAGGTTGAAGTGGAGAATGTGGGGAGGATTTGGGGAACCAGGGAAGTCAGCCATGACGTTCAGCACGTGTTCCTTTGAAGATGTAGTTCCCACTTTGTGCCTGCCCAACACAGTTCACAGTGGGAACATGGAAATTTTGCCTGTCCTAACAGCTTTTCCAAAGCCACATACCTTGGGCTGTTCTTAATTGTTTTTATTTTATAATTAATCACTAGCTGATGCCCTTTATGAAACGGAAATCAGGCCCAGCAGCTGGGTTATTTGCCTTTGAAAAGCTGTTGCTATGCACACAGCACACTTCTTGTCATTCATAATATATCTGTTCAAAGACATCAGGAGGGAAAATGCCACACTGACACCGTGTCATGTCCAGTACACATGACAGTGCCATAAACATTAGGAAAACATACAAATAGGAAGAGATTCATTGGGAAATGCTTCCTCTGGGCCTTCGGGAAGGATGATACCTGATGTGTGGTTAATGTGCAGGGAGAGATGTTCAGGAAATCTTCCTATGGAACCGTCCAGCTATTTTTGAAATTTATTTTTGCAAGTCACCCATTTGCCCCAATATTTTTTCCTATTTTTCTTCCTCAAAGAGCAGTGGAAAGAGAGGTAGAATGCATGGGTGGATATAGTTCTGCAGCAGGGTCTGAGCCTCCAACAGCAGCTGTCCCGGTGGTGTCAGTGCCCACTTTGGCACTGTGAAGGTGAATGAAACCGGACAGGACAGGGATAGTTGTAAATTCTGCCCCAGTGAACTGAGTGTTTGCAGGGTATCTGTGTCCTCCTTGCGTGCCTGATCCTTGGTGCATTCCAAATTGCTCCTCTCAGCTGTGTCCTTTAGATGTGTGTGACACACACAGGAGTGTTTGTCATGGACAGAAAGGCAGAGGAAACCCAACATATTACTGAGAGTCCACCTGCACACACACAAATCCTAGAAGTGTGTAATCTATTTTCAAAATAGCCTAGTCTAGCTCTCTGAATATTTCTTATGTTGTTAAATAAATTTCAAGTGTGACTGATGATCTTCAGATCCAAATCTGTGTTTCTAAACCATCCAGCTGCATCTACAGCCCTGTGGTGAGAGCACCCTGTCATCAAGTGCCAAATCTTTTCAATGCAGCTCACATATTTCCAAAGCTTTCTTTAGAAATTAAATGACTTTATCACTTTTATAACAAATGTCACTCATATTGTTAATTACAGCATTAGGCCATTGTTTCAGCTAAGAGCTTAGCAAGCAATGCCAGTATATTTTTGGGTTCTCAGTTTTCAGTTTTTTTCCCTGTCTTTCTTATTAATTGGAAGCCTAAATTGAACACAGAACATAGAATATGCAGGTTTTACATAGCTGCTTAGCATTTGAGTATTTCTCTGCCTTCCCTGCAGTGGCCTTTTCACATCTGTGCTTAACACAATCAGTAGAAACATCAATAACACATTAAAAAGATGGATGGAGAGATGTAGAACATTAATATGTGGTGGTGGTGGAAGCTTGACAACTGTCAGCTTTGCCTGTGTGCATTTACCTCGTCCTCTGTATTATTTATTCATCCGAAACACTTTTGCAAATGAGGCAGACGAAAGGGAAGGGAAGGTAAATTAAGCCTGTTTAGGGCAACTGGAGATCAGAATGAGATAAAACAGCAGCAGGAGCAGAGCACCTGGGTATTGGTGGCTGCTGCCATACCTGAAGTGTTCCCCTTAAAAACATGACTGGAATTATTCAAGAGTTACCAGCATCTCTAGCCCCAAAGCATCTTTATTCTTCTGAATGTGCAAATAATAAATATTTTATAGTTTAAACTCCGAGTCTTCAAATGATTAAAGGTAGCAAAAGGAGAAAACAGTTAAGAGAAGGAAGTGAGCAAAGAAGCCTCTATCCGAAGGGAAGGAAAGGTGCATCCAACCCAGACGTTTATGCACCAACCCCACATTAAGAGAACAGAAAATGCAGTCCAGCTGAGGACACTTACACTGTGTCCTGGTACCAGCATAACTGGGGGCAGGTGGTGACAAGGCATTCTTGCATATCTTTCCAGGCTGAGTTAAACCCCAAAGTAAAACTATTAGAGTTTCAAATCTTCTCATCCCCTTGTTGTTTGAACTGGATTTCACGTAGCTTAGCTCAAGGCAGTGGGATTGTATTTTTCAGCTGCTGCTGGGAGTCGAGCTGATGCATTGCCATTGCTGTTAGATGTTGCATGAAGGGTGGGGAGTTGACCTCTGTCTGCAAAGCTTTTTGCTGTAAAGGGCTCTTACCACCATAATTTGCATTCACCTTGCTTGGTTTTATCCCTGCTAGATGGTAATAAATGGCCTTGGAAACCTGGGCAGAGTTGTATTAATCATAACAATCAAGGGTTCTGACTTGAAAAATCAACATTAGGTCCATCAAGCTGGATTTCTTTTTAAATGGCTGGTTAACTAAGCCAATTAAGAGCTCCTCTACTTATTACTTTGCTGGTTCATTTATTTGGGCAGCAGGATTTCAGGCACTCTCTATCATACAAGTGCTATGAATTTGATTTGGTCTCATCTTTTCTGTCCCCTCCTACCACATTAGGACCCAGTTGCTCTTCACAGCTCCGTGTTGTCTTAGGAATTCATTTGCAAGCTGGGGAATAATCAGTAACTACTTGCTCTCTAGGGCTGGCTTGATTATTGATTGGTTAAATCAACCTGGATATTGCACAGTCACAAAACCCAGAACATAAGTCAGCTTATTTTAGTGCTTGGGGGTTTTCTTACAGAAAATCAAGCAAGCCTTTGCTGAGACCTTGCTGACTGCAGGTAATAATGGCATTTTTTGAACTCAAAAGTTTACAGTTAGACCTCTCTGTCAGGATATGGGTGCACAGTTGTGTCTTTTGTCCTCAGCATGTTGCTCTTAACACCTTTGGAGATGGGAAACCTTGTCATAAATATGTAGCTAGCTTTCCAAAGGGTTGTTTGGCTCTGTTTTCAGTGAGCCCACCCCAAGTTATATCAAATATGTGAATATTTATTAGGACAGTGGGAATGAATGCCTACAGTCAAAGAGATCTGTTGAGACAAGGGAAAGATCTGGATTCCAGCTGCCACTTCAATTAATACTTCACTGTATTGTAAAGCAGAAAATACTGATTCATTTCTTTCAGCTGAGTTATTAGAGACCGTGCTACTACTGTGCTGCGCCTCCTCTCATCACTGGTTGTGTTGAGGGAGTGTTTGTTTGCAGAGGTTGCTCACCACGAGCAGCCTTGGCTGTCTGTACACTTGATTTACACAAGTCAGTCGCTGTGTCTGACTGGCAAAGGTTGTTTCTGGAAACTGGAGACTCATGGGCCAAGGCAGTTTTTAGGAGTCTGATCAAGTGAATTATGTGCTGACATTCTCTGTGTCCTCCTTGGAGCCCAGGAACTCACTGGACTTGATGAATTTTGAGTAAATATATCTTTTTCAGCTCTTCAGAAGGGAATTGTTTCTGCATTTCAGTTCTAGAGATGCCAAAATTCTTCAGGCAGTTCAATATGGGAAAAAATATATTCTGTCATAAGTTTAATTTGTATTGCCAACTCACATCTCTTTAACTGCTTTTTGCAGTATGGACAGAAATTCAGATATTCAAAGCGTGTATCACCGTTGCTGCTGTCTTGGGATGCATGAAGACTCCTACTGTCCTTTTACCACGTTTCTATAACTCACATGTTTTTATGAAATTTCAGATGAGACATTTTGTCAAAAAGACTTCTATCTCTGTAGCCTTTTTTAAAATGTGTAATAAATATATCTGGAGAGCTGTGCTTTTTGTTCAGTTGAAGAGTTACAACACTTCAGTGGCCATAATTTAGTTTCTAAATGGCCTGAAGATTTTCTAGCACGGCCCTGAAGTAGCCATTTCATAGTGTAAAAAGGCTTTTCCTGGCCTTTTGTGTTATGGTGACAAGGATGTGGTTTTTGTGTTTGGCATTAGTCATGTGATTCTCTTTCTGATTGGAATTGCCACAAAGGGCTCGAGACTTTCAGAATACCTAAATTATTGGTTAATGATTGTGGAGTCTTAGTTTTGTGGGCTTCTTGCTTTCAACAATAAATGTCAATTTTTAATTTTTTTATTTTTTAAATCTGGTTCTATTTTGGTTAGATAGGGACCTAAAATGATGGTGGTTTAGAGATTTATTTGTCAGTAAGAGAAATGGGTTAGGTGATGCTAAAGGTGTGGCTTATGGCAGCAGAACTGGAAATGGCACCAGTACAAACTGGACAGCCATGATGCACTGACCTGAGAATGTATTGTTCATGCCTCTTCATCAGGGTAATGTAAATGTACCCCCAGAATTGTTTGCTTTGTGCTTTCAGGAGTTATTTGAGTTTGAGATAAGAACAGTCCAAATCTGTGTAATGTTATCTCGAAGAGCAGACCGGTGCATACTGGGAAATTAGCAGACTCCCCATGAGTTCCAGAACAAATGAAGGCAACACTATTAGTATTCCTGCCTTTCAAAGAGTGTCACTCATCCTTTGTCAGCAATTCTAGGATGCAAGATAGATGCCATTTCAGTAATTGTATTAGCTTTGTTATTTGTCTGTACCTTAACCAAATTCAGCAGTTAGTTTGCTCCCAGGAACAGGCTGGGGACTACCCTTTGCAAGGTGCACTCATAATGAAACATGAAAGATGCTGTGTTTTATTTCGTTTATTAATTCCTCACTGTGCACTTCTCGTGGCGTTTTTTATTCCCTCCCAAGCCCTGCAATGCACAGAGGTAAATAGTTAAGGACATTACAGATTTTTAAGCTGCCCACGCAGTGTTCATGTATCTTAACTGAAGCTGGACCCAATTCTGAAACTTCTTTCATTTGAGCCTTACAATTCATAAATACTTGCCTCACTTTTCAATTTCTCCACCTTTAAGGTGAGGGGTAATGAAATGCCCTCACCCACCTATCTTTCAAAGGTGCTGTGCAAAGGGCAATTTGAAGATGAAATGCACTAAAGAGATGCTAATTGCTATTGATTCAAGTCAATACAGGATGAAACTGTCCCACATATTTGATATGTACACTCTGTGTGAAGTTTAATTTCTTTTGAATGCTCCAGAAATCAGATCTCAGCAATTCAAAAAGTTCCAGCTCCTTGCTTCATTTTTATCCCCACTCACTAGGAAGTGACAACAAACTGAAGAATTATTCCAATAATTGTTGGTTTTTGTTGTTTAGAGAAGGGCTTCTGGCTAAATGTTCATTACCATTTTTTTCACATCCCAACCAATACAGATCATGACTTTATGGATGCACTTAATAAAATGACCCATTTAAAAGTTTTTGAAGGCTATTCAAAAATAGCCTCCAAAAAAAAGCCCTCACATACGTTGGGAAATTGTATAAACTCTGTATGCAAAAATGCAAATCTCCTCTCTTTTTTTTTCGTTTGAAGGAGAATGGCAAAATAATAAGTTGTGGGTAGTGGCATTTCCCTATGCTGCCATCTATTTGTAATGCACTGAAGGGCTGCATTGGCCACATCCATTCCTCTTTTCTCATGGGTCAATTATGCTGTTTGCATTCAAATCAGCCCCTTAATCAAGCCCGTTGATAATTGCAGCGGTGCAAGGGAGATATTTATCACACAAGTGTAATGAAGGCGCTTTTTTCCAGCGCAGCCAAGTCTAATATTGCGCTGCCCCAGCGGACCATTTACCCACATGTGGAGTTTGTTTCCCTCCTCAGCACTTCTCACATCAGGCACAGGCATGCTTGGGTCTCGGGGGTGGGCTTAGATGGGCAGCATTACAGCCTTAGGTGTGCTCTGTTCATTTTTGTTTGTGCCAGTTCTGAAAAATGCATTTTTGATAGCTATCTCTTGTTTAGTGTGCTATGAAATTCTAACTGAAAGATGACAAAAAAAAAAATGGCTCTGGCCAAATTCAGTATCTGCGCCTGTAATTTGGATTCTGTGAGCTGAAGCAGATGGAGCCATAAAGCCAACTTTTCTGACTCTTACAGTTTTCACTGCAAGGTGTGTCATGTGGGGCCAGCTGGCACACAGGGCTGTGCAGAGGGAGGGAGCAGGGAGGTGTCTTCCTCCCAGTCCCATTTAATGAGAGCAGTAACTCTCACCTCCAGCTTGTGCATACAGCTGATGCTGAGGTATCTTCACATTTGTGATGTTCACCTCTTCCCCTCTCTTCTGCTGTGGGAGGGCTACTTAAACAGGACTGTGGCTTAGTTGGATCCTCCAGCAGTTACTGAAGTGCAGGCACCATTAGCCAGTAAATTTTGGTTTCTTGTAAAGGAATTCAGTGATGTGCTTCAGTGTTTCAGCTAATGGCATTGTGTGCCTGGATTTCTCAGGGTCCTCTCAGAACTTTTCCCCTGCAGCCTAAATACTGAGCCCTGTACATGAAGTTATCCCTAATGAAACCCCATCATTGTGGATAACTGCTGTTCTGGGAGGGAAAAACCTTCCCTGCAGAAAAGCAAGTAGCCCAGTTCTGCAAAGGGAATACAGTTCCTCCAAACTTGTCCTGTGCAACAGCAGAGCACAAGCTTTAATGAGTGTGATGAAACCGTGGTTACAGGTATTAATTCTAAAGAAATGAACATGGAAACAATTTATTTTTGATGATTCAGGTTATTAGCACACACTTCTCTGTGCAGCCAAGCCTGAGATAAAGCTGTTTTGGAGCTTTTATCTGTCGCTTAGTGAGGGTTCTTTGAGCTGCCATTCAGCTCAGCAACGTTCCCAAAGTGCCTCAATTCCAATTTCGCTTCCTATTTCCATTCACAAGGCTTTACCCTCCCTCCCCCTGCCGTGTACTCTCTGGAGACCCTAAACAATCTACGAAAATTCCATTTTATTGCCCAGGTAATGGTGTTATTTGAGGATTCAGATTGTTTAGGTGCATCCCAAGTACAATACTTAGCAAGTGCTGGAGCTCTGAAATTGTAGTGAGATGAAAGGCAGACTAAAGCTGAAATTCTGATGGGTTTTGACTTTCCTGACACTCCTCTGGGTTTAGATTGGTAGGAGAAGCCCAAATCTAAACACAGTTCCAGGTTAGAGAGACATGCAGGATCTCTGCTGGCCCAGCTCAAATAAAGGATGTAGTTAAACACTGTTTGCACATACCTTTATGAGAAATGCAATAAAAAGACTTTCCCTGGATGGCCTTTTATGACAATTATGGACCGAGTAGAAAACCTGGATATTGATGTGACAACTGCGCCAGGCATTTTTAATCAGCTGGGACAACTCAGAACTGTCTTATTGACAGGGGGGTTTTTTTATTTATTTTTGTGTGTGTGTGTTTCAAACCAAGTCCTGAGCAATGTGTTACCAACATTTAACTCCCACTTGTTTGTTTTTAAGAATATCTGGTTTTAAGACTTTTAAGCAGAGAAACTCACTGGGAATCATTAGTTCCTGCTGATGGTCAGGAATTTGTAATGCCAACTTGTAATGTATTTGTGGATACCACATGTAAGGAACTGGGAATGGTAATGATGTTTTAATTCATTATTGGGCTCCTGTTGCAGTGACCTTCCTACAGTTTTTTCTGAATAGTTTGAGATACTTTCATTTTGAGCTGTGTTTGCTCACTGTTTAATCAAAACAAATGCCATCCCACCAAAACCTGCTTGGCTCCAGAAATCAGACCAAGGCACATGATTTGATTCCTGGGGGATTACAGAACAACTGGGGCTGGCTTTACTGGACTCAGTAACAGCCTGCCTGTGCCTGAAGGGAACATTCCACATGAAATGACATCAGGGTTAGAGTATTTTAGAAATATATTTATTGTGAAAGGAAATAAGTATGTAAGTAGGGTGAAGTTACTTAAGTTTAGGTAACTTGTTTTTCAGATATTTAAATATTGGGAGGTACTTGGCAGGATGACAAGGAAGTGTGTTTTACAATCCAGAAAAGTGCAGTAAACCAAATTCAAAGAGTATTATGTCTTTAAAAACATGGCAGTTATTGTTCTATGGTAGTTCATGATGATTAATCCAGGGTACACTGTGGATTTATACCCTGAGGACTTACTTGCTCATCAATTATTTCATACCTGGGATTAAGCTCTGCTTGCACTATGAATAACAAGTGCTCTCACATAAGGACATTGTGGGTCATTAGCAACAACACAGAAATCAAGTTGTAATAAACTTTTTTAAAATTGGTTTCAGCCAACCTGGCTCAGCTGAAGGGATTGGTTATAAACAGCAGTCCATTACTCTTTCTAACCTGTACCACTGGAATTATTAACTTTGGTTCATTGTATCTACCACCAACAGAATAAAAAAAGTGACAAAGGAGATGTTGGCTAGGAGCTGAGACACCCATTTCCTCCCGGAAGAGAAGCACAAGGAATGTAAGGGGCTGGGAGAAGCTTTGATGAAAAATGAGTAAATGTGAGAGGTTCTGAGAAAATAGAGCCCGCCATTTCATGATTTTTAATTATTTGTGCATGAGGGCATCACTGCTGTCAGGGAAGGCCTGACTCAGAGGTGTGTTTCAGTTACATTGCTGTGAGTTGGACATAATAAAAATATTGAGGATTTGAGAAGATTTGTGGCCTCTTTAACACGTGGAGGGTCAGAGGGGGAGGCAGATACAGAGTGTGACTGATCTGTGGTGGCTCCTTGTGTCAGATCTCAGCCCAACCCGGGGCAGATGATGGCTTGTGCTCCTTCCAGATCCCCACAGACAGCCCTCCCTGGGTCAGTGCTGGTGTGGAGCAGCCATTCCTTGCTGGAATCAGTGATTCACATATTGCAAAGCTGGTTTTCCATAGGGAAAAGCCCTTTGTGTTTACCTGAGGTATTGGCTGTCTTTCCCCATGGCTGGGGGGGATATTACAGTACTGTTCAGTAAATGTTAACTATCACAAATAATTAATATCAGGCACACTGGAGAGCGCCTGGGGGAAATAGTATGGAATGACCTCCCCTGGATAATGAACAGGAGAAGAGCAGTTGCTGCAGTATCCATGGGTCGTTCTTCCCTTTAGAAAAGAGAAGGCTCCCATGTCTTTGAGGTAACTCGAGTTGCTTTTGTGTTTTTTAATATCAGGTCAATCTTCCAGGAAAGCTCACTATTTAGTGGGTCTTTTGTCTACAGAAAATTAATTAGTATTAGGAATATTTATGGGAAGTGCTGACAAATGTAGGGCAATAGTTGGGTAGTCTTTAAAGTAAAATTAATTAGTATTAGGTGTGTTAGTCTTCAGTTCAGAGGCCAGATGTGTGTTCCAAAGCTGCATTTACTGTGTTTGGACAGCCCTGAGACAATCAATCAGGCAGGAGAAAGGTATTCCCAGTCTAGAGGGGCTGTTCTTCCCAGCAGGGCAGAGGGAACAGCCCCTTTTTCTGAGCAGTGCTTTTGTGACTAACACTGGGAGAGGCTGACTGGAGCTGGGTATTGAGCAGGCACTAATCCATCTGTCCAGGCAAGCTCCAAACATCACTCCTCCACTGGCTCCTTCCCTCCTCCTTTCCTTACCTGCCCACAGTGGCAGAGGTGCTCAAGGCCCTGGCTGAGCACAGCACCTGCAGCCTCAGGGGACAATGGATGGAAGCTGTTACTGCTGTAAGGAACAGAATTCCTGGCATAGGATGTGACTGGGACACTTGGCAGGGACCAGTGGGCAGATTTATCTTCGTGTCCGTGCTCAGTAAATGAGATCCTGACAGTCTGGGCTCCAGTTCCCCGCTCGATGGAGCTGTGATCCATTGGCACTGTGGGAAGGAGCTGCAGGAACTCCTGAGCCCAGGAGAGATCCCAGAATTTATTTAGTGAAAGTCTCATGTGCCCTGTAAATGCACAAATGCCTGGGCACAGACACTGACTTGGTTCTGGAGAGCTTTTAATGCATTCAGATTAAATCAGAGTGAGAGTTCAGGGCACAGTGAAACTGCTCTAGCTGATACAGCATTGTCCATTTATTCTGCAGCTGTGGTGTGATTTGGGGGCTTACAGCAAACCCAGGGGTGCCTTTGCAGCACATGGCCTAAGCCCCAAAGTTTCTGCAGATTGTGGTTCTCTGGATCAGACCTGTAAAGGTCTTACTCAAAGAAGCACCAGCTGAGAGAACTCCAGATTAGAAATTTGGGTGCCTTTTGGGGGTACCAAACCCAGGTCTGATTCTTTCAGCCCCACAGCAGCGACACCCCTTTATATGGGAGGCCTCTAACACGGGAATACTGGGGCCATCCTCTCCATCCCAAAGCAGCAGAGTCACAGCCAGTGTCACATGGGGCCACAGAGGAGAGAACAGGTTTCCGCTCACTCTATTTCCAGTTCCTCAAAATCTTTGGCAGCTCTGTAGCAAGAGGCTCACTTCCATAGCAAAAGAGAGTGTGACTGACCTTTGGGGGTGTTGGAAATCACAAACCTTTGGCATTTCTATTTCCAGCAGGCCCATTATCCTGAGGCCTCCTGAAGGGTTAAAGATGGGAAAGATGCAAAACGGTGCAGATGGGGTTTCTTTGGGACTGAGGTTTAACATAAAAATTAAGAATTTTTCCTTTTAAGAATGCCAGTGTCTTCATCCCAGGGGAAACTCGGTGTTCCCAGGGATGGACATAGCTGGACATCCACCTGCAGCAGTGGTGCTGAGAAGTTCCAGTGGTATCATCAAACACACAGAGGAGCCACTAAGGCCTCTTTTCTCAGAGCTTGGGAAAAACAAACTGGCACAGTTAATCCATAGACAACTGTTTAGGGAATGCTGGCACTGACACTGTGAGGCTGTGCTCTTGCTTTGTCTGAATCTTTGTTCCTACAAATGTTGGAATATTTGCAGTAGGTGTGTTTCCATACAGGGTAAATGCTATGAATCTCTTTTTTTTTTTTTTTTTGTTAAAATTTGGAATATGTAGGCTTGAATACAGCAAATCATGCTCCGAAAATGACACGTTCTGGAAGGTTTTACTGAAGTGAACCTTTATTTTTGCTGTAAATATTTCATTGGCATGAAGCAGCCAGGCCCAAGGAAGCCCATGGTGATTGTTGTGTGCTGTGATCAGCAGTGTATTTGTTTCCTGTTAGCTCTGCTCCCTTGTTCCCCGAGGCAGCTGAAGGTGGGCTCTGAAAGCACCTGGGACCAGGTGCCTTCACTTTGCCAGCTCCAGCAGCTGGAGCAATGGCAGAGCCTGATTCCCCAACACGGGGATTTGGCAAGAGGCAGCAGAACAGCGAGCAGCTGGCAGAAGGAAGGAGCAACTGGTGGCATTCGGGCAGGTGGTGCTGTTGGATTTCTCTTTAAATATTTGGGTGTGTGTAGAATTTGGGAAAGGGAGGAAGAGTAACCAGAGCTCCTGTTGGCGCGTACCCACTGGAGTCAGTCCCTCACTCCCCGGCTCAGGTTATGCCCAGAAAAATCCCCTGGCTGCTGAATTTCTCTGGAGCAACAGTGACACCTTGTGGGTCAATTTTAATTGCGTTCCACATGGAAATGTTTGTTCCCACCCCTTCCACCTCTGCCCGCGTGGAAACCAGCAGTTGGAATTCAGGAAGCATCCTTGGCCATCTGCTCGGCACATCCCTAGACCTGACAGCACAAGAACTGATGGATGGCAGAACTGCTCATGAAGCAAGGTGCCAAGGGCTGCGTGGAAATTCAGTTAACAGGATCATATTATTGGGGAAATAGTGTTTTAATTGGCAACTGATTGGTAATTGGATATTACACATATTTCATTAAGAACACGCAGACATGGTTGTGCATGGACAACAGAAGGCTGAACCACTTGGTTCCATGCAGGAGTTTAGGGATGGCAGTGTCCTTGTTTTAATTTGGGAGAATGCAATTAATTAATGTGTTTGAGGTCTCCATTCCCATCATGCTAACCCCCCTTTCTCTTTTGGTTTCCACCTCTGAGCACAACTTTTGCTGCTGTGTTTGCCAGTCTGCTTGCAAGACTTTATTCGATTCAAACCTATTTTTTTTTCCTGGCATATGGAATTTGTTGCTCCAGAGGATTTTTCATTCCAGCTGGGCTTCAGTTATTCTCTCATTCCCCCAGGCTCCATTCTGAGTCCTGTTGTGATTTGCATTTGTAGCCTTTCGATGAGTAAACATTAGAGCTCCTCCAACTCTGTACTGGCACATCCTTTCCATGGCACTCAGCTCCTGCTGATCTTGGAGAAAAGCTGGATGCTTTGCATAATATTTTGCATGACATTCAATTATGGAGATCTTCACATTTAAAAAAACATGGAATTGGGAGAAGAGTGATCTGCTATTAATTAGCTGTCTGATGCCCTGGACTCATGTTGATAATAATGGTTCCCCTAGGCTATGGCTTTAGTAATCCATAGGAAAACATGCCATTAGAGACATTAAAAATTAATTTCTGAAGGTTATTGGCAGCTTGGGAAGTGGCATTCAGTCTTTTAATTTGCTACTCTTTTAACAGAGCAGTTTTAAATAACAAGCTCCAGATCTGAAGTACTTATTTCCAGCAAACTTGAAGATAACATCTTGTGTTAGCAGATACTTTGCACACAAGCACTGCAATGTCTGCTTAAAAAAGCTTTGAAATCTCTGTTATTGAACATACTGAATCAAACTGTGGGAATGGATGAAGTTTCTGAAGATGAACCCCCCAGGCTGATGGTGAAGGTCCTTTCCACCTCTTTCTTCCTGGTACACAAAGCCGTGCCCACACCTTTCTGTACATACAGGCAAACTTCTTCAGTGGTTTTTGAAAATGAATGTCAGTGGCACACATCTGTTCATCCTCTCTCCTTCCTTGTCTCCCTGCACCACCCTCCTGTTAAAATCCAGCCCCTGCCTTGCCATAAATACAATTTATTGGTCTGGATTAAGGACTATCCTGCATCTTGTACCTGGCATTGCTTCTCCCAAGGTTTCCATGCAGGCTGCCAAAATACTCCTATTTTGCCCGTGCCTAGAAAGAGAGAACCATGATTTTTCAGTCTTACCACACAGCGCCGTTCTTGTAAAATCAGCAACATCTACAAGGGTTTTCTTCTCGGAATCATAGCTGCAAAAGTGAAGAAGTGGAAAATAGAGCCCACAACCTAATAATCTCCTAATCTTGTGAAGTGGTAATTCATCACAGTAACATCTATTTAGAAACATTATAAATCAAATGCCTTTCCTGTACCTATAAGGGTGTCTATAGCAGATTGGTGGGGTTTAATTTATTGAAAAGAAATTAAGGGAGATAACAATCCAGCAATCTATCAGTTCCAAAACTACACCCTGTTGGGCATTAAACATTAATTAATAAAATAATGCAAGTGCAGTTTGTCATTAATACATTTTTTAGTGCAGCCAATGTTTCCATTTTATAAATTTGTAAGGATTGTGAGTCCTGGTTTTTTGCCATATGTGCACATTATCAGGGCAAGGGGATGCCTGTCAGAGCAAAATGTATTGCTGCATTATCCCTTAGAATTTATCCTGCTGTCTTTGAAGGAACATTATTGCTACCCACAATGCAACTGTTGGGTCTTTCACCAGGTTCTCCTGGCCTTATTAGTTTGTATTCATCAATTTTCCTTGCTGTACTTTTGCATGTTTAATAAATCACAAGTGTTTCGTAGGTGTAGGAGTACCCTTAACCTGTGAGGTGTTGGCCCTGGGAGGGGAGTTACTGATTTGCAGCAAAAAATATTTAAATTCATTGATGCTCATTGTTACTCATATTGTGTGAGCTGTAAGGGCAGAAGCACGTTCTGAAATTATTCTCAAGGTGTGTTTAGGTCTCATACTTTCTTTCCTCAAATGGTTTAAATATGTAATTTAGGAGAACTTTCTTCCAGAAGGGACCAAAAGCAATTCCTTCAGGAATGCTGTTGGCAGAACAGCTGCCTTGTCCACAGCTCTGTCCACACAGCCACAGAGCCAACAGTCTCTCAAACCAGGCCTTGCTCTGGAATGAAGGATCCAGCTTTGTAAAGGTTCCTTCCTTTAAGCTGTGCTCTAAGAGATGTCTTTAATTAAAATCCATCAAAACTATGAGGAAAGATACTACCCAAGTGCTTGCAGTTTATCTTGAAGGTCTGTCCAGATGGCAAACTTTCCATATGTTTGGAATCATTGGAGCATCAAATTGCATTTTTTTTTAAGCTAACTGGAAAATTAGATGTGAGTTTTCCTAAACATGAGAGTTTCCAGTTACACTGCAGTGATTGAAGCAAATCTCAGCATCTGTATTTTTTTCAATAAGCCTCACACTCTCACTTCCCATGTCCTAAACTTTGTTATATATAGTGCTGAGGCACTTTTCACACAGTTTACCCAGCAGTTCAGGGAACTTTGGGATTTTGCCTGGTGTAGCTGAGAAGAAAACTACCACCTACATGGAAAATGCAGTGAATTAAAACAGCTCCTGATATTTAAAAGGAAAAAAATAGACTGACAGGTACGTCCTGAAGATCTTGTTAAGGCTCCTTAATAATTTGCCTGGTTTTCAAAAAATGCCAGGTGCTTGACAGGCGGTGAGGAATGGCATTTACCAAAGTGATGGGAAGTGGTGGAGAACTTGGGAGTTCTGAGACACAAATGGTGATTGCTTCTGACTGCACTCTCTTCTCATGTCATCATCTTAAATATGTCATCAATTGAAAATTTTAGATACAAATCTGAGTGACAGAATCTTCTCATTACAAACTTTAAGCCGCTTTGTGGCATTTTGATTGAAGGCGATCCTGAAGTGGTTTTGTTGCCAAACAGCGGCTGTGCCAAGGGAGCAGCAGTGGGACATTTCCAGGGTCAGGTGGCTGAGAAGGTGAGAAGGCTTCGTGCACAGAGATGGGCTAAAAAAGGGAGACTAGCTCCTCCTTCCCAAATAAATTCTTGTGGACATAAAAGCTGGAAAATTAGAAAGTATTTTTCAGCAATAATAGCCATGAGCTTCTCAGAGGAAGGTGCACATGGTTTTGCTGTGTTTGAGAGATGTCTGGATGTAACATTCTGGGGGATGAGGCTGGTGGGTTTCTCATCTTTAAATAAAGACGCGGCATTTGAGTAATGACAAGCAGGAGGCGTCGCTGTGCTCTCCGTGGGCGCCAGCCGGTGTCTGTTCCAGGAGAGTGGGAAAGGCGTTTCCTGAGTCTGGCGCTGCTGTGAACTGGGAGCGCTCCGGGCTGGCTCTGGCGGGAGTGGGAGCGGGACAGGGACTGGACCTGTGAGGGGTGGGCGGCCCCTCACGGCAGGAACAGGGGGCAAAGTCTCACATGTCCCTCATCTTCTGTGCAAGTGCTTCCCTGGGAAATGCGGAGTGAAAAGCAGCCCTGGCTGATGCATCTTTGGCATTTACAGTAGAGAATATTTTCGTCCTTGTGAATTATTCCTCTGCAGCTTGGCCATGCATACAAAAATGGCAGGATGTGTCTTGGGTGTCACCAGAGACGCTGTCATTCCCCTTCGGGTGGTGGGACCACAGCAGTTAAATGGGATACTGGTTAGAGAGGTACAAAAGGATTACAGCTTGGAAGGTCGGCAAGGAATTCTGCAGGTGTTGGTGGCACGGCGCAGGATGGGGCAGAAATTCATAAAAAGCTTTCAAGAGATGTGAAAGCTTTCAAGTCAATGTTTATTCTGAAATAGCTGTTATTCGTTTATTCATGTTTTCTGGAAGGGAATTTGAATCCAGGCTACATAAGCTGGAAAATCGTGGAGAAATAGTGGATAAAGGTGAGAAATCAAGGGATGTGTGAGAAAGACAATTGTGGCATGATTCAATTTTTTTGTTTGTCTTGTTTTGTTTATGAGAAAGGGCTGATTGGCTTTTGGAGAGAAACTGTGAAGCACAACCAAGGGTGTGCTTTATGGCCTGCAAGCTGAATACACAGAAAAATTAACACCACCACTACATCACCCTCCAGATTTGTCAGATGTGTGACATTTTTGACACTGTGTTCCTGGTTTAAAGGCACAAAAGAAGCTAGGAGAGGTAGAGTATTGAGACAGCTGGTCCTTGTTCATCTGCAGTCAGTGACCCAGAGATGGAAAACCCTGCTGGGATGTGTACACATCCTTCATTGGGAGATTATGAAAATCTAGCAATATTTCTGATGCTTGCAGTGACTTGTAGGAGTTGCCCACATTTTTTCTCATTCTTTGTATGTGATTGTTCCAGGGGGTTTCAGGTACCCGGCACTAAGTGTGGTGTAGTAATTGATTTCCCCCCTACCACTTCATGTGGGCATTTCAGGGGCAGGAACACGTATTTCATCAGACAGTTTGAATCTTGATTTTGCAAAGTGTAGTAAACCTTGTGTTAAGAAGACCTTCTGTGTTTTAAAAATCTATTGAAGCTGAAGTATTATGCTAAAGTTAGCATTACAGCAAGAGCTGTAGTAGGAACTAAAATCTTAGCAACTAAAGTATTTGTAGCTAAATTCACATCCAATAAATTTCCCCTTTGTAGGGAGGTGTGAGGGAAAGGATATTTGTGAAGCCAAAGATTTCTTGGGCCATATTTTTCTGTAAGTCAACATAAAATCAAAATACTTGCTCTAGACACAAATCTGCTACTCTGAGTGAAGATGCTTTTGAAACGTGTCCTGGTTTTGGCTGGGAAAAAGTTCATAGTAGCTGGCACAGGGCTGTGGTTTAGATCTGTGCTGAAAACAGTGTTGATAATTCAGGGGTGACTTTGTTACTGCTGAGCAGTTCCCTCACTTTTACTTTTCTAAATCTTTCCCCCGTCCCACTGAGGGGGAATGAAGGAGGGGCTGTGTGAGGCTTAGCTGCTGACTGGGGTTAAACCATGATGTGTTTAAGGTCTGTCTCTTTCTGTACTTCCAAGAGCTTTATTTATTTATTTGTTACAATATTACGATTTCTGAAGAACTCTCTGGCCTTTTCTTGCCTGACCCCAGCTGCAGCAATACCTTATTGACCTGTGCATCCATCCCACACAGTTCTCCAACAAAGCCCTTTTTCCTCTCTAGTCACCATTTCAAATTCCCTCCCGAGCCTCCAAGTTCCTCCAGCAGAAGGAAGCTCCAGGGCCTCCTCCTTCCTTCCCAGCCTCTCAGTGGATCCAGTGGAGCGCTGAGCATGGGATAGAGGGCAAAGCTGTGCCATGGAAATCCTGGTGGAAATTCCATGTGCAGTTTGGAGGCACTCATCAACATGACGGTAAATGAGAAATAGTAATGACAATCTCTGTAACCACAAGGAACAGAGAATGCCAAAAAAGTATTTTCCTCAAGCTCATTTCTGATTCCTTTTGACAACTGTTGGTGCCACTCTCTGGCACCTGGCCAGAGATCATCACTTAATCCTCCTTCATTTCTTCATTTCACATAATGATGGGTGTGGATTACGGTGGCTGCAGAGTTCAGAGCTGCCTCTGCTGTGATTTGTCTGAGGGATGTGTTTGCACAGACTGAGCTGGGCTAACAGGGTCACTGAGTGGTGTCAAACTGCATTTAGCAACAAAGAAAAGGACTTTTTTTGTAAATGCTGAGGAGCTGGCCAGCGCACAGGAGAGGGAAAAGGAAGAACCATGAAACCTGGAATATGAGAGACAGTGAAAATCCCAGGCAGGGATATTCTCCCAAGCCTGCCCTGGCAGTGGGATGGCAGTGGAGGGCACGGAGACATTTCTGGGCTGGGAATTCCAGGAGCAAACCAGGACATGGCAGTGAGGACAGGCTGGAGCTGCAGAGCCCTCCAGAGTGCCTTGCACAGGGAGAGATCCACGGTGAGTGCCCATGGAGCTCTGGGAAAGGGGTTATGTGTGTTCCATGAAAAGCATTGGTTTGATTCACTCTTTAGAGAAAAGTACAGGAAATAGGGCTCCCTCTTCTCCCAATCCAGGGGCAAAATATTCATTGGCCTCATTGTGAGGAGCACTAAGGCCTTGGCTTCAACTACTGAATCATCTGTGGGAACATGGAAGGCCGATGTGTTTTGTGGAGAAAGACATTGCAGTTTCTGGGGAAGCGCCTAAGCCTTTCTGTGAGCAGCTGAGCAATGCTCCCTGTCAGGAGCATCCCCAGCTGGGCTCTCCCAGTGCTGGGAAGAGTCCCAAGTGTCCCTGGGTGTCCAGAACTCATGGAATGCATGGCCTCATGCTGTGCCTTGGCTGAGCAGCGCATTGTGCACATCCCCAGGTGGGAGCAGTGCAGTGTTTCTGCACACAGCTATCTGTGAGTCACCTTTAGTGGGGCACAGCCTGCAGGCAGCAGATAACACATCACTGCCTGCAGGGAGGGCAGCTCTCAGGGCTTTGCTGCAACCAGATTTTACAGCAGAGTTATCCATGATGGAATTCGCTCATCAGCTGGGTCTCTAATGAGTCCTCTAGCAAGGAGAAAGGAGTGGCATGTGGGATCCCATCTAATATACATGGGTTTAGACTTCAGCAGCAATAAGTATTTTGGAGACATGGGTATGTGATAATTTAAACCACTTAAACTGTCCTCACCTGCCTGAAGGAGGCAGGAAGAGTGGGAAACCAGCAGACAAAACTGATGTGCTAAATGATGTAATGAGCTCTGTGTTCAGTTCTGATCTTCCAGCTCTGCCATTTTGAGGAAGGAAGGTGTAGAGAGGTATGACAAGGGTACCCAAAAGTACACTTGACTTGTGTGTGAGCGAAGACTAAATACATTACAACTTTTGCCTTTTCTAACGGGTGTGAATGGGAGATGTGTAGGAGTGGTGGGGGACAGAAGGGCTGTAATGGATTTCTGGAGTTCTGCAAGCGCCATGGAAATGTAACCAAGCCTACTATTTCTCTGCCTTTTGTTAAATGGACTTTGGAGGCATCAAATTAAAGCTGTAGCAGTAGCTGAGCAGCAGAGGGACACAGCCCAAAGCAAGGCTGCCACTGCTGCCATCCTTTGAGCAGTGACTGGCCCTGATGAGAGCCAGAGATGGGTGTGACACAGTGTGGGCAGGCTCAGCTCCAGGCAGCTTGGTCACTGTTCTCACTGCCCTGTTTGATACCAGAATCTTCTCTAAAAAGCAGGCTGGGCCTCGGTGGGATGCAGGGATGCTCTTGCTGTGGGGTTGGTAATGGCAGGAAGTGTTGGAGCCCTTCCCAAACTCCTCTCTGGCACCAAAGTGCCCCAGGCAGGAACAGCCTGGCAGTGCTTCCACCTCGAGCTGAGGTGCTTCCATGGCTCTTCCAGCTCTGGGGCTTTCTGTGACCTCTTCTGTCAGATTGTGGAGAGCCCCAAGCCTCTGAGCTCATAAACCCTGGTGATTCCCTGGTAGGAGTGGAACCTTGCCTAGGGCTCAGCTTTGCTGTTCCAGCTCCATTATCACTCCTTGTTCATGGTGTGTCACCCATGGGATGTTCAGCTGTGTCACTCTCAGCAGAACCAATGCTGGATGCTGCCTGTTCAGCAGAGCCAGGGTTGGCACTTCTGAGGGGAATGAAGCAAACACAGACTTGCCCCTTTGCTCTGGAGAGTGAAAACAAGGCAAGTTTGCCTTTGGAAGTGTGGCTTTCCTTGTGTTCCTGCAACTCCCTGTCATTAGGTTGCTCCTTTTTGTCTTTTAACATAAAGCAGTGCAGCCTCGTGCCCCTCAGCACAGGAGATAGAGGAGGCTCCCTGGAAAAAAGCTGGGTGGCTCCCTGCTGCCTCCAGCCTTGTTCTGCAGTGGATTTTCTGTGCAAACGCCTTACAAGGGCCCTGAGGAGGCTGCTGGGAGGGATCCTTTCTGTGCTGCCTGTGGTTTGCAAACCCCTCTCTCCCACTCAGATCAGCAGCTTGACTCATGTAATTAACAGCCCCAGACAGAATTCTGCGTTGGCCTAAAACAGTTATTACCATCCAGCCACTGGTTAAATATGTAATTTTTCAATTTCAATGAGTTCTTTCTTTCCTGCTGGTATCAGCCTGGCAGCCCTCACACTGCAGCCATTTCCCCTTAGTCTGCTCAATGAGCTCCAATCCCGGGAGGTTGGACAGGGCTGCATCAGGCACTGAATTTAGTTCCCATAACTTCTCCTGAGAAGGAGCAGAGGCAGTTCAGGAGCTGTGGGCACCATGCTGGAGCAGCACCTTCCATCCTCTGCTCTGCTCCTTCCTGAGCCACAGCAGGGCCAGTGTCAGTGCTGACAGACAGAGGGGCAGGGCTGCCATGGTGGGCAAGGGAATGCTGCTTTTCCCTTCCAGGAGAGAACATTTCTCAGACACAAACGGGAATTCTCACCTGCTGCCCAGGGCTGTTGAAGGCTGGAGATGCCATGGCCACATGCTGTGGATCCTCAGCTGTGCCATCCCAACATCTGCACTGCTCCCCAGCTGTGCTGTCCCAACATCTGCACTGCTCCCCAGCTGTGCCATCCCAACATCTACACTGCTCCCCAGCTGTGCCGTCCCAACATCTGCACTGCTTCTCAGCTCCCCAGCCTGCTCAGTGCACAGGGCCCAGGGAGGGCAGTGGGTTATTATGGGATGCCCAGGGATCCCAAAGGAGCCCCTGTGGAATGGCTGCTCCCACAGCACAGGGCTCATCGTGCTCGCAGTGCCCAGCAGGGCGGGGTGCCTGGAGGAGCTGTGGGGCAGCATTTCCCGGGCTTTTCACAGCTCTGGTTTCTCCAGCCCGCAGGGGGTCCTTGCTGAGAGGAAGCATCGATTGCTGCCAGGCACTCACTGGGAATGTGACTCCTTCCAGCCCAGTCCTCTGGATAACTTCTGTGAGCTGTTATCCCTGCTAAAATGAGCCTTTTCACAGGGCTGTATTTCCACCTAGCACACACACAGTAAAATCACCAGAGGTGAAATAAACTTCCCCTGGCTTGGGAAGAAATTTTATGTTGTTGTAGGGGACTCTGTCTGGAGAAATAACAGTTATCTTTATACTACATTAATTTATATGTAAACCCAGCACTTATTTATTTGGTGTCAGTGTGGGGTCAACAGAAACCAGCACAGACAGATGGAACCAAGGTCCTCTCGTCCCATTACACAATATTAGTGTTAAAAATATCTATTAAAGGCCAGATTCCACCACAGTGATCTGGCTAAGAAAATAAGGGCTTATTCGATAGTAAAATGCTGCACTCAGAATGTTTCTCTGCATTAGGATTTTCCCAAGTATCTCATTTAGGTTTTGTTAATAGATTAAAGAAAGGGCACATTTTGGTAACCCTTTTGTAAGTGTACATACTTTCTATGTGAAATGGGTGAACAGGAGTGCAAACCCCTATGGACGAGGGCTGCTGGAGAAATCCTATAAAACTGATTATGTCCTAGAGACCTGAGCCATCATTTTGTCCTATTGCGATGCCTCTTATTCTTTCAGTTCAGTTAAACCTGCAAACAATTCAACTTTTAGAGCTTTAATAATTTCAAAGAGACATTCATGTCTAGAAGGTGTCTCGAGGTGTTTGTTCCATCAGGCTGGGTTTGATATCCCTATTAAAAATATATATATGGCTCAATTGGTGGGAAAATCTTCTTCAGAGAGAGGGATTTTTCTTCAGCTTAAAATCTGAAATATAAAATCGAGTATAATAAAGTGAAGAGGCAAGTCATGAAACAAGGGATAGAAAAGAAAAATGACTGTGCATGTGTTCTACTGAAACTGTTTGGATTTATTAGGAAAAGTACAGCTAAATCCTCTGTTAGTAAGCCAATTAGAATTATTTATTATATTGGGGGGGGGGATTGTGCAAAATCTGAAGAAATAACTTGAAGAAGGAGACCTATTTGAGAACTGCAATCATAAATGTTCCTTTTTTTGATTGAGTAGTGAAAGGTGAACACAAAGGGCTGCGAGGACTTTGGGCCTTGTGTTGTAACCAAGAGCAGAAGGTGCTCTGGCACGAAAGAGAACTCGGAGCACTCGGGTCCTGATTTGTGACCAGTCACGGTCAGATCCCGATCGGGTTCGCTGTGGGCCGGCCCCGGTAGCCCCGGAGCAGGGGGAAAACACGGCGAACACCCCCTGGGGAGAGCCCAGGGAGGGCACTCCGGGGGGCTGGACAGCTCAGCTGTGGGGCAGGGAGAGCCAGGGTAGGGCAGGGATCCCCTCTGTGACGGGATCACACACAGCCCAGGGATCCCCTCTGTGACGGGATCACACACAGCCCAGGGATCCCCTCTGTGATGGGATCACACACAGCCCAGGGATCCCCTCTGTGATGGGATCACACACGGGCTCTGCTGTCTCTGATGGGATCACACAAGGGCACTGTTCCTTGCCCAGTGCCGAGGGTGCGGCAGCCAGGAGCTGCCGCTGGGGGCCGGGGATTCGGCAGCGCTCCCACTGATCCTTCCCTGGACCTCTGAGAAGGACCTCGTTCAGTAACGTGGCATAAACGAGGGCACACGTTTAAAGGGTGAAGCTTTGAGGTGTTTGTCTTAAAAAATCTTGATGTCGTTTTTCTTCCTGTTGTCATAACTCCAGTGGCTGTTGGGTCAGTGTTTTTGTTTGGTGCCACTGCTTCCTACAGAAGAAATGTTTTGTAGCTACAGATTTGGAAGGAGAATAATGCTGTGTTCTAATTCGGTTTTGAAAAAGCTGCAGTTAGCAAAGATTCAAAGAGCATGGGCCTAGGACCCCGCTGTTGCAGTGGCTCATGGGAGGAATCCAGGTGGACAGAAAATGGGCAGGTTGTCTTTCCAGCTGCTGTGAGCTCTGGTGCCAGATTTTGCACAAATGGGAGTGGTGACCAAAGCAGTTTGAGCAGGCCAAGGTGACCTGTCTGTAAATAAGTGCCACAGTGGTGCTGTGATGATCTCCATCTCAGCAGTGACACACTGAGGATGCAGAGACATTCTCTGGTTGATGGGCCTTTCCTGCTCAGAATAGTCCGTCCTGCATCTTGTGTGCTTGGCCCAGTGTCAGAGCAGGAGCAGCAGGCAGAGGAATGGGGGTGGTTGTGCACTTTTGCGAGGATACAGTGTTCACTAAGAAGCATAATCAGTGCCAGAAGTTGAAATTATTTGTCAGTATCTCAGGCCTTCCCAAGAGCTATGAATTTGGGTGTAGGTGAAAATCAGTCCCTGTGGTTTTGTGTTCCATAACAGGAATTCACAGCTCGCCCTGGGCTGTGGGCTGACCCTCTGCAGGACTGCAGCTCCTGTTTTATTCCTGGGTAGAGGATTGTCCTGGGGGCAAGGTTTGGTTGGATGAGTAGGTATGTGATTGGTGTTTGTGGAACACCTATTCAATTTTCAGATTTGACATTGAATTTCTCTATGATTCTGGACCAGTGCTGTATGAGCTTTATCAATAAAATGCTTGATCATCCAAAGTAGGAAACAGTAAATGATCATTCAGCAAATTTGGAATATGGGTGCAATTAGTCAGATAGACAAAGCCAGGCCTTTTATAATTCAATTTGATTATGATGAGTGCTGATATGAAGTAAAAACTCACCACTGGTATTTCAGTCTCTCATAGATTCTTTTCTAGAAATACCCTGTAAGACAGTTTTCATACCCATGCCCTTACCAAGCACCACCTAATGAGGTAACAGCGAGGTGTTCCATGTATAGAATGAGGGGCTCAGTCTTTCAGTTCCAAGGGAAATAGATTCTGTGCACAGAAACCTGAGGGTGTGCTGAACTCGGTGATATCCACAGCAAGCAGAGCTTTTCTGTGTCGGTTCATGTAACTCACCTCACAAACCCACCAAGGCACACAGCAATCCTCAGTGCCAAGGCTGAGGTGACAAAGCTGCACAAGGCCAGGTCCCTTGGCCAGTGGAGAGCTTTGTCTGCACCACTCATTGTTTTATTGTTCACCTCTCCTTCCTTGCAAGCACAGTCAAGTTCACCAGAGTATATTTGAGTAAAGCTGGGGTTTGTTGGTGTTTGCCACTGCTTCATCTAGAGAACGGGGTCCTCTGGGGGGGCATAAGGAGTGAACTCTCTCTCTCCAGTCTTGGAAATGCTGTATCACATCTATTTTGAGTTTCTGATTCATTTTGACAACACCTCACATATCTAAAGGTCAAAGCTGCTCCTTGGCAGCGCCCTCTGACAGATGAGAATATCGGTGCTGGAGACAAACGACATCCCTGATAGGTTAATCTGCTCCTTATCAGCTGAGCCTGAGAGGATGCTCCTGAAAAGTGGCTGGGGACATCCACCATGAACATTCCTGAGGCTGGCAAAAGCTCAGCTTAAGCTGCCACTGAAACAGACTGAAACTGATTGATGTCACAGCTGAGAAGAACTGGGGGATCGAGGCACATGCCAAGTTTTCCCAGTCACTTAGGACTACTCCAGCAATGAACCTGACTGCAGAACTAAATCTGCAAAGGTGCCCTCCAGACAAAACAGGTTTACAGGACCTCACTGTCAGAAGAGCTTCAAAAAAGGCACTTTGTGTTTTTCTAATCGGTGTCTCTGGAGCTGAAAAATAGACAAAGGAGTTTTAAAATATTTTGAAAAAACCTGAACCAACTCAGTTTATTCCTTCTATGTCCATAGTGGCACTGCAGGTTTAGCTGGAGAGTTTGGCATAGTAAAATTAGTATGGATACAAAGATTGAGAACAAAGTCGATTGGGATAAGGAACGGGAAGAATGAATGGCCCACAACCCTTGATGAGGAACATCTCCAGGAACAATGGTTCCCTGTTTCCCTCAGTTAGAGAACTTGGGGTCAGCAGCTGAAGTTATCATGTGACAGTTTGAAAAATGAGAGGTCCTTAACCCACTGAGCGCGGCACCACAGACTGCTGCTGATGCAGGAAGTTCTCAGGAATTCAGAAATCAATCAGACATTCATGGGCAGAGGACAAAAAGAAGTCGATACTTGCTAAACAGAATTTTTTGCCATGGCCCAGTAAATTCCCAAAAAAAAGGGAACTGTAGCCTGGGAGAGGCCAGGCCAGTCCCCACAGCCAGGTGACTTTAGCCTTAAACTTTCCAGATCCCTTTTAGGAGCCAGGTTTGGATTTGTCCCTGGAATGGGCAGAGGCAGTGGTGTGACTGGCTATTTCTCCATGCTTCCAGTGGCTGCATCTTACTGCTCTGGTTTAGGATGGGAGGAGATGTCAGGTAAATTACAACTTCTGTGTAAAAAACATGCACCTTTATACTCAGCAGAAAATAGTCCATCTGTTGGGGAAAAAAATAATTGTAATTTACATAAACACTCCTAAAAGTTACTTTCTCTATGATATATCTGTTTGTCTGCATTCCTCTGAGTTTGGGAATGTGGAGTCATAGAATCGTTTAGGTTGGAAAAAAACCCTTAAGATCACTGGGTGCAATTGTGAAAAATTAAATGGGCTTTGGGCTGCCTACAAAGAAATTACTGCCTTGGGTCTTGGCAGTGCCGTGCACTTCAGGCTGTTCAAAGTTGAGCCCAGCTCAGGAGTGATGTGACACATCATCCTGTAAAATAAATTAATCTAGCTCTATAACAGGCTCAATCTAGAACTGATACACAGAAAAAATTAACCGGGCCACTTGATAAATAATGCTGAAGCAAACAAACCATAAATTGAAATTACTTCCTTCACAAGTGCATTCAAGAAGAGTTCCAGTCAGTGCTGTTGCCAAAAGCCCTCAGTGCCGAGGCTCTGACAGTGCTGAATGTGGTTTGTAGAGCCCCTTGGATGCTGAGGTGACACCAGCACAAGCCGGTGACAATGAATTCCAGCAGGGCCAAAGCCCCTGGGCCCGGGCTCCTCCTCCCTGGCAGCAGAGCTGTGCCGAGGCTGCAGGGACACCTGAGCCCTTCATTCCCTGTGCCACTGCCTGCTCGGGGCCTGGGTTGTGACACCCCAGCACGGGGGAGTGAGGCCTCTGCTGCCTCAGGGCAACAGGGGAGCACGGGGCTTCTCTGGGAGAGGAGACAGATGGAAAACAGGGACGGAAGGGCATCTCCTCAGCAATTCCACCCAGTTCCACTTCAGAGGAGTGAGCTCAGTGAGGTCCAACAGTCCCTCGGCCATGCCCGCTGGACACCAGAGGTGCAAATGGTGGCACTGCAGCTCACCCTGCCAATAACTGGGCAGCACTGACAGCGCAGAGGGAATTCCTGTCCTTGTCCAGGTCAGTTCAATTGATTTGGATGGGGAATGGATACCGAGTCCTCTTCTGTGCAGTCTGTCACAGTTACTCACAGTCTGTGTTTCATGTTGCTTACAGAAGTGCCAAAAGCTAAAACCCTGAGGAACAGACCTTAATCTGACTCTATAAATAGCTTTAATAATCTCCTTTCTTTTTTTTTTTCAGGAAATCCCAATTGACTTTGGTTTTATTCAGCCAGAGTTAATCTAAAGTATGTCTCTTCAGGCCACTTTCTGGCCTTGCCTAGATCATAACACACTTTTTCCCCCTTTAATCTTTCTCCTTGCTGGTAAGGAAATGAGAGGAGTGAGAGATGATGTGAGAGGAGCTCAGTGAAGGGCAATTGCAAAGTTCCTCGCTCTCGCCTTTGAAATAAGGAGGGGGAGCATTGCCCAACAGGCAGCAGATAGAACTGGTGGAGATGCCCTGTGAGGAAGGAATAAGGAATTAATATCTGTAGAAGCCAAGTGAGTGCTGAGGTGTAACTTGGAGATGCACAATAGACATTCTCCCAACAAAGGGAAGAAGCAGTTTCTCCTATTTCTGGGGAATATCAGGGTGGCTGTTATGCTGTTACCATTGTAACTCTCACCCCAGGGCTCAGGCCATCACCAACAATAATTTCTGCCAGGCTATGGGGATTGCTGAATGTCTCCTTTGCTGCTCAGTGATGCTCAGCACTCTCAGTTCTGGTCGAAATGATTTTAGTGAGAACTATAAGGCTCAAAAATAATGAGACCAGTTTTCACAGAGACATCTCTCCCTCGTGAGTGCAGGGAGCAATCCCAGCAGAGCAAGGCAGCTCTCCCTGGCTGTGCTTTCCCTCAGGACCTGAATGAGCCTCAGTGTTTGGCAGGAAAGGGCCTCCAGTGAACTGTCTCCTTTCTCCTCTGATTAGAGTCCCAGCTGTAAAAAGAATTAAGCAATGAGGTGAAATAATTGTTTAAAATCACTGAAAATGAATCTTGATCACAGCCTCAAGCCCAAGAGCCACGATCATTGTATTTGCATTCTCCTGAATGCACATGGGGTTACTGCTGTGCCCCAGAGCAGATATTGGTGTGTCAGCTGTACCAGGCTGAGGTGTTGGTGATACCTCAGTGAGCAGGAGATGGGGAGCCTCTGCTCCACCTCCCATAACAACTGCATCCAACATGCCTGGATGGTTTCCCAGTGACCACGTGCATCAGTCCTGATCCTTAGGACAGGCTCCCAGCTCCCCAGTGCTGCACTGGGAGTGATCCCTGAGCCCTGGGACACCAGAGGTTTGTAGCAGCCCAGCTGGGGACACGTGCAGGGGTGATCCCAGGGCTTCCCTGGGCCGGGGGAAGGAATCCCTGCTTGTTCTCAGGCGGGAATTCCCGGGGGTGGAGCAGTGAGGAGCGATGGCCAATGGAGAGGGGCTGGAGCTAAAGAGAACAGACCGGGCTGAAACCAGCAGCTGCTCAGGGAGCGGAGCCAGAGGCAGCCTGGGCAGGGCAGGGAAATACTGGAAGGAGAATGTGCCAAGACTTGCAAAGGGCAGGAGGCAAAAGTCCCAGCAAGCAGAAGACAACATAAACCATGAAGATAAAAATATTCTTTAATTTGTCTTTTAGTGATGAAGTTCCTTTGCCTTCCTAGAGGCCTTTGTTTATCCCTGGGCTTCTCTGTCCTCATGCTGGAATATTTGAAAGGTCTCGGGCCGAGGCAGGGCAGTGTTGGAGCTGCCCTCAGGGAGCAGCAGCTCAGGTGGGATGAGCCGATGGCGCTGGCAAGTGTCCACAGCCCTCCCTCTGGAGGGGCCACAGGGCTGAGGGTGGCCAGGGACACTGGGATTCAGGCAGCACTTCCCGTCAGACTGAAAATCTTCCCTTAGATCAGAAATGTTTGTTCTCGTCAGATCAGATTGTTACAGTGCCCGAACAATGTTTCTATTCTCAAATCCTCCAGGTCATTATTCCTGCTGGCTGTAATGGTTGGGATGTTGCTAATTCCTTAGAGATGGAGGGAATCTGCCTGAGATGCTGTGTTTTTCAGCCAGGCTGGAACATTCCTCACTCTCCAATCTGCGTTGCTCTGAACACAACCCAGTCACCAACACCGGGTGCAAAATAAAGGGGAAACGCTGCAGCTCCGGCAGAGGTTCGGGAGCCACGCCCGGACTGCCCGAGCAGCTGTTCCTCTGGGCACAGGAGTCGGCTGGAGCGCCGCAGCCAGGCAGGAAGGAGTGCGCTCCTGATCCCACAGGCACAGTCAGAGCCTCCCACTGACTTCACCAGGCTCGGGGCCGGCGCTCAGCTGCGTTTTGTTATGGACTGAGGGAAGTGCTCGGGCCTCAAAGTCCCTTCCGGTGCTGCCGGATAACCAAACCTGGCACAGCTGAGCCACAGCCGGGCTCCAGCCGAGCATCCAGGGTACGATCCCAGGGCTTTCCCTGCAGTTTAACAGCCAGGGGATGGCTCTGTGCAGCGGGAGCGCAGCTTCCCAGGAGGAGCTGTGCCTGCTGCCAGGATTCCAACAGGCTCCGTGGCTGCGGGCTTGGCCTCATCCCTGTCTGGAAGTCAGGATGGGAACCAGCCTTTTTCTCCTCTCCTTCCACCTTTGCTCAGCTCAGCGTCTTTCTAAGCAAATCTGACAGTTCTTACCTTGCACATGGCGAAGGATTGTCTGGATTGTTCCACCAACCTTTAATGGTCCTCTGAATTCCGTTTGACCTCCTGTCAGGTGGTGCAGGGAATAGGCAATTCCCAGGGAGGAGCACAGTTGGGAAGGTCACACAAACAGGCGGGGTTTGGCTCACCTCTGTTTTACCTCACTTTGCTTCGATTCCACTACAAAAAGATCAAGACTCATCAGAAATATCTAAATTAACACATAGGTTGATCCAAGAGCAGTGAAAAGTGGGAATAAGGCACTTTAACCCCCTTGAATGGCCCTTCCCTTGTGTGCTAAGGAAGGGCAAAGAGCTTCAGCAGCATTCTCTGCTTTGGTGACATTTTGCAGCCTGTATTTCCTACAGGGGAAGACTTGGAAAAAAGCAGCTCCGTGTTTAGGTCATGTTGAGAGCTACTCAAAGAGTTGTGTCACCCGTTTCACAGCTCCAGCTCCCCAAATTGTACTATTCGTTGCAGAAAGACCAAGATGAAATTTGTTTTGCCATTATCTGTGTGATAACCACGTGTGCCATGCAAATGTCATGGGCAGAGATGACAGCAGGCTTTGGTGGGAGAAGCAGAACAGGTTGGATTTCGTGTATCCTGATGACATTAGAATAGGACAAAACATAACATAATACGAGCCGAGGAGCACATGGATCCATCCAGGGATTTCTGTAATGGAAAGCTAAATATGCAAAGATCAGGCATCGGGTTTAATTTATCCCTTTCATCTTTCTGCTTCTGAAACCCAGTCAGTAGCGTGGCATTGGCCAGAGTTTTAAGAAGAAAATGTCATCAGGTATTATTAATCTTACCTAGGTATAATTGCATAAAAGAAGGAAAGGAACACAAGGTTGTTTATCTTTGTTTTGAAGCCTGCAGACACTCTGGCTGTTTTGCATAATGCACACTGGTATCAGTTGATATGATAGTCCATAAAATTAATATTAAAAGCTTCTGGCCATCCCCTAATCCAGCTCAAGGAGCACAGAGCAAATTCTCCCCCCAGGACCAACCCTGCCGGGTGCCGGTGCCAGGCTGCCCCCGGGCACTGCCACCCGTCTGCTTCTGCCGGCAGAGCCTGAGCAGAGGCCCCGAGTCCCCGGGGCCCGGGGCGGGGCGTGACCCCCGGGGCCGGGGCGCGTCCCTCTGCGACTGCTGCTGCTCCGTGCCGGGAGGTCGCTGGCTGCTGCCGAGGCTGCGGCACCGCTGCTCCTCTTCCAAAGTGCTCCCTGCTGCCCTGAGCGGCGGCGTGGCCGGCACCGGGTGGGAGGCATTTTTCTGGTCTCAGAATCGGAGCCTTAAGTGCTGTGGGTTTGGGTTTG
>VZDJ01000030.1:4924322-4959377 GCA_008694505.1 Cyanoderma ruficeps | reverse complement strand
GGAAGAAGGGGTAGGGGCTAGGGAGGGGGAGGAAGTGAGGGGGTCAGGGTGTGCAGGGGGGAAGGAGAGGACGGAAGGGGGTGTTCAGGAGGGGAGTAGGGTAGGAGCGGGAGGAAGGAGGGACAGAAGGGGAGACATCACCTGGGCCCCGCCGGGGAGCCCGGCCCGGCCGCTGCCGACCCCACTGCGCTCTGGGGGAGTAAAAGGGGCGAAGGACAACTTCCGGGGGTTAAATGCCTTCGGCCCCGCCCCGCGCAGCCGCCCTGGGGCACCGCGCACCTGCCCGGCCCCGCCGCCGGGCCCGCCTCGCCCCGAGCACCTGCCCGGCCCCGCCCCGCCCCAGTCCCGTCCTTGTCCCGCCCCTGTCCCGTCCTTATCCCGTGCTTGTCCCGCCCGTGTCCCTCCTTGTCCCTCCCTTGTCCCATCTCCCCGCCCCCGTCTCGGGATCATCGCTCGCGAGCGTCGCTCGGGGCTGTGCGGACCCCGGCCCGAGGGGCCGCTGTCGGCCGGGACTGCTCCGAGCCCGGGGCGCTGCGGCGGGGCCGGAGCCGAAGCTTCGCTCCCGGGTCCTGCTCTGACCGCGGCCGGCGCGGGGCTCGGGGCCCCGGGCTCCGTCCCGCTCCGGCCGCGGGCAGCCGGGGCTCTGCCGGTGCCGGGGCAGCCGCGGGTCCCGTGCTGAGCCCGAACCCAGGGCTGAGCCCCAAACCGGGGCACCGGGGCTCCGCCGCCAGCCCCAAAGGCGGCTCCGAGTCGCTGCTGTGCCAAGGGCCGGCCTTCGAGCCGAGCAGCTGTGACTGACGCTGGCCCAGCGAGCCCAGTGTGAACACCAGAGCACGCCAGCGGGGCTGTACTGCAAGCCCCCCAAACATCAGTGTGTGGAGCCCAAACCCCAGGACATGGGACTTGGTCTCTGCCCCAAGGCCCTAAAATGCAGAGCTCGCTCTCTGTGAGCCCAGGTGCTGTCTGAGTGACCGCGGTTTCACGTCCCCAGATCACGACTCAGGTAATCCGTGTCTGCACTTGGCCAAAGCAGCCTGGTTTAGAGCAGGCAAACTTCAGCACGGGGTCACTGGAGCCTGGGCTCTCTTGGTCTCATTTAAGCCCCAAAACCAGGGCTTAGCCACTGTACCTGAGCCCAAATCAGCCATATGAGCCGGGTTCCAGAGTCAAGTGCAGGATGCAGTCTCTGGTTTTAAGCTCTGTGCCTGCATTTTGAGCCCCCAAACGCAGCACTCAGCCTCTCTTTGTGAGCCCCAAAGTGACCAAGTACCTCTGGTGCTGAGCTCCCAGTCCAGCCTCGGCCCTCCGTGAGCCCAAACCTGTAGGGCTGGGTCTCAGTTCCGGGCCTGTGTGAGCCCCAGAGCTGAGCAGGGCTGGCTCAACCCACCGGCAGCTCCACACCAGCAGCAGGATCGGGAGGGGAATCGTTTTTTTGGCTCCTAAGGCAAAAGGTACGAAGCAGGAGGGTCTGAAAACCAATCAAAACTTGATTTTACATCAGTTTCAGTCAAGACTTCTCATTTCTTCCAATTTAAACTTGGTTATATCATCAGAAGTGGCTTAGGAATGGGTTCTCTGTGCTGCACAGCTGTGCCTGGGGCTGTCCACAGGAACAGGGAAGCCCATACTGCTGCTTCCTGGGGAATCTAGGCTTGGCCCATTCCATAAAATGCCATCATCAAACCCAGGAATGCCACACAACCTTTATTTGATAAAAGATGATGACAGAGAGCCCCAAGCCCCAAACCTAGGAACAGACACAAGCCGTAGAGCAGTCAGAGCTCCCCAGCACCAGTAACAACCAGGAGTGGGTCCATTGCCACCAGCCAGAGTGGCCCCAGCTGTGGAGCTGCCCCAGGTGCTTCTGGTCAGGAGAAGAAAAAAAATATGGAAGAAAAATTTAAAAAATATAGGAAAGCTGTGAGGGTGGGAGAAGGGAAAAAACTCCCACAGCAGAAAAGTATTTAAAAAGGGGGAAAGGGGAAAAAAACAGTAAAAGGGAAAAGAGAAAAAAGAGAAAAAGTAAAATAAAGAGCCTAAAGTATAAAGGAGAGGTGCAAAAGAAGCCAAATTCAGATTGAACCCATCCACGAACCCAACAGACAGCTGGGCAGGAGGTAAAGCTGATGAAGCAGCAAAACTGACTCTAAAAGCACTCTGTAAATAAATAAATGCCAAACCAACAAACAAAAAACCCCAAGCAAATCCCCACCCTAACCCTGCTGGATGCAGGAGCCCCTCCTGTGGCACTCAGCCCGGTGGGAAAGCCCTGGGCCAGGGTGAGCTCCTGGTGACCTTTGGGAGCAGAGGGCAGGGCAGGGTGTGGGAAATGAGCCGCTGCCATGGAACAGCTCCCAGTGCTCCCAGCTGCACGCCAGCACACGCCTCTGTGGCAGCTCTCCACTGGAGAAACCACTCTGCTGTGCTCCCAGCCCTCCTCTCCTGCAGGCACCTGCAGCATCTGCACCAGGGCTTCACCACTGTCAGTTAAAACTCCGCCCTAGGGGGAAAAAGAGGGAATGCCTGGGCTCCAGGGGAGCACATGGTGCACAGGGAACATCTGGGGCACATCTGGGACATGGGGTTTAGCAAAGTGGTCGGATTTCCATCTCTCCAGATCCACTCCCAGGCACACATTTGAACTCCTCAAAGCCAATTAGGTGCCTAAATAATTAGCAATTCTAACAGAGCTGATGAATAATCCCCTGGAAGGGGAGCCCCCAGGCTGGGACCTGCTCTGGTTCTTTTCTGGCTGTTGGCCAAGGAATATGCTGGTATTTCTCATGGTGCCACAGATGCCCATTTTGAGGTGATGAAAATCAGAGACAACTAAGGAGAACAGGGAAGGCTTAAGGAATTTCTTCAGCTGCACTACCAGCAATGGAGAAAAACTACAGCTCCTTCTTGTGTTTAGGGATTCCCCAGAGCAGCAGGAGAAATGTGGTTTCTGTTCTGTACAGGGGTGATTTTGTTGTAATCCCTTTGTGCTCATCTTCAAGTGAATGTGTCGGATGATGGTGCCAATATTTAATGGGGGTAATAGCTTTTCCCCCATTCCTTTTCCCCTATGAAATGCTGTCCTTATCAGTTGGAAGTGCTGGGGCACACTCGAGGATGAAAGGATGCACACTCCAAGGATGAAAGCAGGACTCCAGAGGGAGATGGATGACCCTGGTGCTCCAGATCTGGGTGCACAGCACCCACGGCACTTGCTGAAAAAGATCCAGCTTTCCATTTGTCAAGCACTTTGTAAGTGTTCTGCAGATATCTGTGGGTGTGTCTCCTCAAATGTATGCTTAATAACTACTGTGTTTAGGGGGTTTTTTTATTGTTAACTCAACAGAGTTAACAATATACCTACCCACCTGTCCTCCTGCTGCTTCTTTTCCTTTTCCATAATTTTAAGCATGCGATTTTTCCATCTCAGTATCACGGTGACATCGGGATCTGCTTTAGCCATTATATTTAATGTGTTGGGAATGACCTTCCACCTCCATTCAATTACATGGGATCTGCTTTCTCAGCAGGGTCATTTATGATCATTTGTCTTGGATTTTATGTATTGCTTTTCATTGTCCATCTTGGAAATTTTCATGCTTGCACTGAATAAAAAATGACAAGAAGTGATGGGATGTGTTGTTAGAAACACTTTTGGAGACGCCTGACTCCAGAATTGTTACTTTGTGAGCCACAGCCCATCCTGGGGGGACACTTATGGGGAAGGAGGGGACAGTGCCCAAGATGTGTCATCTTTAATTCTTCTTATCAGCAAATGGAATGAGCCCAAATGTTTTGCATAAACAAAGTACTCAGTGGGACTCAGGGAGACCTGAGGGTGGCTCTGTCCCCTGTACCTGTACAGGAGGTTGTGGCTGGGGGGGTTTGGTCTCTGCCCAAGTAACAAGCTTTTATGATTCCAGGATTAAGGAAGCCCTGTTACTGCTCTCTATTGCTCTTCAGCAGGACCACACAAGGCAAAACCAAACCTTAGTCAAAGGTAAAAGGACTAAATAAGTGCAGAGTCACCTTTTCTGTTTCAGGATAGCATTTGCAATGAACAGAATCAATAAGGGTGTTCTAATTTTGGAAGCTGTTGGCTGCAGGGTGTGTGAGAGCTCCGATTTCTGTGTTTAGTTGTCTTCAGAGTTTAGAAAGACTGAAGGAATGAGTTCTTCAAGATTACTGGGTCTGTCTGATTTCTGGCAAAGGCAACTAAAGTTGTGAGGTTTTTTAAATCTTTAAACAATGCAGCAGAAAATATCTCTCTCCTAGAGGTTTACCAGTTTTTTAAGCAATTGAATCTGATATTTCATCTTGCTCTTTGCCCCTTCCACAAATAGGAGGTAAAACAGAATTTTTTTCTTTAGGGTTCTTTGGGAACACTCTAGCACATGAGTACAAGCAGCAGAGATAAATCCAGAAGTCAGTCTGGGGCTCACCTAATTTTTCAAGGGTCAGTGACAAGTGCACAAGTGTCATTTGTTTCCTGCTCTTCTGTCATAAGCTTTCTTTGATTATTTTTATGTCGTGTGCCAGCAAAAATGAGTATGTCCAGAAAATAAACACAATGCAGTGGAAGAAAAGCTCCAAAGGCCGTGAAGTTAAACAGAATGTGGAATACTGGTGGTTCAGTCATATAGAATGAACATTAACAGGAACAGCAGTTTACCTGACTGCTCTTTGTGCAACATTAGCTTTTCTGTAGGGAGGCAAAAGAGGCTGGAAATGCAAGTATCTCAAATGTAATCCCTGGTAATCACCATTAAGGTCAGTTCTTTTATTTTTGCCAGGACAGATGTGCAGTCAGTGTTTGTTTTGTGCCTGAGGCAGCTCATCACAGTTACTAAGATATGTCTCTTCTTATTTAAAGCCAAAATGTTCTCACTTGGCCACTGGAAGTTTCAACCCAGCACAGAAATGCAATTAAATCCAAGTGTAGGCAGTGTCCAACTCCCATCTAGGAAACACATGTGCAAGCTTCAGGATTGCACAAGGAAAGGGAGAGGCTATTTGCATCTCAGGTGGAAGAGATCCTCAGGTGGCTCTTTTATGGCTCTTTTATCCCAGGAAAGAGAACTGATCTGAGTAGGTTTAATGCTGACAATACCTCTGAATATCCCACTGTATGTACGCTTTAAAATGTTCTCCCTTTAGGGCAGTCTGGCCTTTTACCAACCTCCCAATGGCCATGAAAATAAACTGCAATGCAAATTGTGCTAAAAAAATAAAAAAATCAAAGGGTGAGAGTAAAATTCCTGTCTGCAGAATTCTTGATTTGTGCTTGTGGCCATCTGGTGTAGCTGTCCCTGGGGACAGTGACCTTCCTCTCCTCCCTCTGCTGGTGTTTCATTCCCTTACCTCTTTGGTTGCCACACTGGCATTTAAATGCTGCCTTCTGGCTTTTACCTCCTTTTTCTTTCTTTTTTTTTTTTTCTCTTTATTTCTCTCTGTATGGACGTGTGCTGGGACAGAAATTGCCATCACAGCAGCGTATCTGCTAATGGAAACATAACACAGTCTCGCTCACTGATCTCTCAGTGTGGGCAAGCACCTTCAGCTGTGGAGAACAGGTGTTGGGTCCCTTAGGCAGCACAGAGTGTTCAGCCCCTGCGACAAGAAAATACAGACAAATGCTATGGTCAGCCCTAAGCAGGAAGATTGAGAGCCAATCACCTAGAACCCGCCACAAGGATATTTATCATTTCAATGTAATTATGATGTGATAGTGCAAAGTTGGAGTCTGGAGAGTTTAGCCATTCCACTGAGGCTGGTGATGTTACTTAGAGGGCTTTGTATCAGTCTAATGTGTCTGAGAACAGGATCGAGAACTAAAAGGAAAGTTTTACAGAAATATTTTCAGATAGATTACTCCAAAAGCTGGTGCTTCTTCTAGGGGGACACAAGACTGAACGTTTTTCTGTTGAATTCCTCTCAGAAAGTACAGACCTACGAGTTCAACTGGGGAAGGGTTGCATATGATGTACCACGGAAAAAGACAAAACCAGAAGGGTAAAAAGGTCTGACTCCCATCCTTCCCTGAACACATTCCAAGGAAAAAAATTCAAACGGTGAAATAAAGAAGAACT
Organism: Cyanoderma ruficeps; assembly: GCA_008694505.1. NCBI lineage: Eukaryota > Metazoa > Chordata > Aves > Passeriformes > Timaliidae > Cyanoderma > Cyanoderma ruficeps. The sequence continues at coordinate 4,953,291 of VZDJ01000030.1, read as the reverse complement.
GGTTCCTGCCTCTGGAGTTCAGTTCTCGTTTTGTCAAAGTGCTAACTGGGCTTACTGGTAGTGCTGTGCAATCCTCACTAGAGGATTCTTCCCCTTACAAAGCTGCCACACAACTGCAAAAGCAAGGCCCAGCATGGAGCTGATCTGGAAAAGGAATCACCTCTGAGCACAGGAGACAGGAGCTGCCTTAGCAGCCATGCTGTGTGTGTCCTTCTGCCTCTGTGGATAAATTAATGGCCTCATATTGCAGAGTATTGTGCGTTTCTCATTTTTGATGGGTGACACTGCAGACACTGGCTTAATTGGCATAATGTGTTTATCAGTGTGTGGTACTGCATTTACATCCCTGGAATAAAAGAGTTGGCATATATATTATATTTTATAGGAGGGGAACTATATAATGAAGTCATACAAATGTGTAAAAATCACATTGTTCACAAAAAAAAATGGAAGAACTGCCATTATTGTCAATAGTATAGAACATGAGGATATGCACCTCATCTGTCAACATCTAAAGGTCAGAACATTTCCATCCTGGAAGTGCTTCCAAGGTGGATCCTCTGAGGGTTTATAGAAGCATGCTGAAGCAAAATACAAGCTAAACATATTTGGGGTGAAAGGACAAAAGAAGGAACTAAGAAAATTGTTCAAGTTAAGCCTCGTCTAGCACCAGTTCCAGATCTTGTGTAGATCTGGTGAGGCCTCATTTCTGCTGCAGTCCTCTTCCTGCACGTGGTGTTTTGTGACTGGCTGGAAAGTGCTCCTCTGGGCTTTGATTCAAACACTGCACAGTGTGTGAGGCAGCAGAGACTCATCCCGAGACACCTGAGTTATTCCTGTTCTGCTGGAAGCTGACATTCCACTGACAACCAGCTCCTACCTGCTTTATACTCACAGTTTTCAGTTTCTCATCTTAGGGACACAGACCAGAGCAATGCTTTTTTCCCCTCCTAGTTTTATGTTTTTAGTTCCTAGTTTCTTTGTTGATTTGTGAAAACAACTCTCAGGATAGTTGATAACTTTTGGCTTTGTACTGCAGGCACAGTTTTTCTCCTGGTATCAGCTCCTTCAAAGCCTGAAAGATTAACTTTTTTTTCCCCTCACTTGCTAACTTAATGTAGGTCGCCTTCCTGCTACTCAATTAGATTGCATTTCTGCCATGTTGGATAGGAAGCAATAAAAAGGAAAGAAAGCAGAAAGAGCCCCCAAAACTGCCACTATTTCCCATTTTGCAAAGAAAACAATTCCCATAACTCCCATCGTGGGAACATCTAAAATCTGAGGTCCATCTAAGCTCCACTGAATGAGAATTACAAACAGAGTTTAACTTGAATACAATTTTAGGATTGAGACATAGGCTGAAATGATATGAATCTAATTGTTTTGAAGTTCCCTGATGCATGAGCCTTGATTTTTCATGTGACATTCATCTTTACTTCTTTATTTTTCCCGTTAGCCAGTTAGGTCCTACAAGCTTCAAATTCCAGAACTGCAGCTTTTTGCCTTAATTTAAAGTACAAAATTAAACAAAATTATGCGGCAGCCTCTGACTGTTTAGCAGCGGTTATTACATGAAATGAATGACACAAGTGCACAGGCAGAGTGAGGTAAAGGTGGATCAAAGCATTTCATCTACAACTTTTCACCTTTTACAAACCATCTTGGAAAAATGCAGATCACCCTGCACTGCAGTGCACTTGTCTCTCAGTTTCTGCCCCATTAAACAGCGTTGTATCCCTTGAAGTCTCTTCCAGTTTCTTACACTTTTCACTCTTTCTTTCCTCCCCCTTTGCCTGTTAGAACACCACTGTGCTTGCTCCATCATTCTCCCTGACAGACTCCTGCCTGCAGCTTTGGCAGAGCACTGCTTTTTGTTGTAGTTCCTGTGATGTGTTTTGGTGCCCAGAGTGTCAGCTTGTTTCTGAAAAGACAGATCTGCTTGAAAGTAAAGATCTCTGCTTGCTGAATTCCTCATGTAAATGACTCAAACTCTGTTTGTGGAGGGACTGGGAGCCAGATCTTTCCTCTCCCTTTTTCTTTCACTATGCATGAAGGAACGTGGGTGCCAGAGAACGGGGGTGCTCTGACTCCCAGAGATGTGGAGAGAGGGACAGGTTTATACCGGAGCAAAGAAAAGCAGGGTGGTAGGAAGAGACTTTTCCTATCCCACCATGGTTGGACCCTGTAGAGCGCGCTTGCTATCAAAACATTTCTCTCTCTGACAAGTCTGAAAATATACAACACAGAAAAGTGTCTATGATTTACCTCTAAATGTGGCAAAACATTTTAAATAAAGGGCAAAATCCTGTCTGCTCTTTTTATTGCATCAGAAAAAAGCAGCGTGAACAGATAAAATGTTCAGGCACCAGATGAGAGCAGACAGAACCAATAAAATCAGAGATAAAGAAGGTGTTTTATTGTGCTCTGGTGGACGGGTGAATTATGTCTCTGAAGTCTCTCTCCCCACCTCCCAGTGTACAGGCTGGATGCTAAGTAGCCCTTTCTGTAATTGCTGCCTCGCTCTTGCTGAGTAGCTCAAGACAGAGCAACACGATAATAACCTCCGTAAAACTCCAATGACCATATAACGTCCAAGGCTGAGGTCTCTGATAGTGCTTTAATGACGGCATAAAGAATTACAGCACATTAGGGCTGATCCCAGGACATGCAGCACGCCATCCATAAAATCAGCCACATGCCAGCCTCTTCCAAGTGCAGAGAAATGAGTGACAGAGGAAAAGGTCACAGGGATTATGTAGAGCAAGAGATTTTCTGGGCGTAAGATCATCGGATGGTTTGGACTCAGCACCTGCACAGCACGTGGTAAATAACCCCACGTGTGGCCTGGTGTCCGTCCAGGTACGTCGTGTGAAATGGAAGCAACAAGGCACCAAGTCCTGCTCCAGAGCCACTCCCATGGGAAAGCAGACACGTCCCTTAGTGTGGTGTTTTGGAGATAAAATGTGCATTGTTACCTCATTCTGAACGAATTCTGTAAGTTTTGAAGGTCCCTTTGTCTGTCTTGAGATAGTAAAATACTGCAGGGAATATGCAGAAATGACTTGATGTGTTTAGACCTTATTGAAAGGGAAGAGCTATGGGAAACAGGAATGCTAATTGTTAAAAGGAGCACCAGGACTCACTTCAGAATTGATTTGTCCTTCAAGTGGTGACACATCATCCTCAGGAAGACATCCTGCCCAAAGAGGCAGAAAAAGAAAAGGGATTTTTCTGAATGGCTGCTCTAAGTTTTAAGAAAAGCATGATCGTATAAAAGGAGGAATACCAAGAGGGTAGAGAACATTCCTGGGGGGAAAAAGAAGAGATTGTGCATTCCAGACCAGACACTGCCAAAAGGGACTTGGCCACCAAGTTCAGCTGCAACTGCAGCAGTTGAATTTGTTGGATAAAATCTACTGCAAAGAAAAAAAGGTCTTTACACAGACTTCTGACAGAGCTAATATTTTATTAAGGAAACCCCCCCAAACCTTGCAATATAAACAGCACATGTATTATACACGTATTTTGTAAACATATTTCAGATCACCATGGAAGAGCAACCATTTTGGAACATGAAATATCAAAAGAGAGCAATTTGTACAGCCAGCCCACTGCACTGAGACTGCACAGCCTGAGCATGCCCCGGCTGCAAGTGCTCTGATGCTGCTGAATTTCAGTGTGAACTCAAACTCAACCCAACAGTCAGAAATTGCCTTTTTAATTCCACCTCACAGGAATGCATCCATTCAGCACTTCTAGGTTGTGACAACAGATTTTCATATTAAGGAAGCACTTGCTTCCCAATAGAGATTATATTAAAAGGCTTAAATTGGGGTACTTTAAAAATATTTATATTATCACACAATAATTTATTATCCTGTCCATTCATTACTGATATCAAAAGACATAGAAGAGATTTATGAAGAATTAGAATCCAGTGACTGAATTTCCAAGTCCCACTTGAAGGTTATGGCCGTTGACATTTAATCTGCTGGATTTGATCTAGCATGGGATTTTGGCTTCTGTGCACCAGCAAACCCCTTTGCAGGTGTATGTCTTCCCCTGTTGTGCAGCAGCACCTCAGGTGAGATGAGAGGTTGTTATAATATTCAGCCGTGTTTGCTGCTGCATCTGAGAGCACAGCCCGGATCACCGAGGCTCCGGTGAGCACACGGGGAGCTGGATTTGGATCTGCCTGGGCAGTTCTTCTGGAACAGCACTGTGCACAAGGTGGGCGCTTGCCAGAGCTCTGGAATGTACTTCCATAAGTTAGCAAAAAGAAAGGAGGGCTTTACAGACAAAAATGCCCCAAAGGGCTCCTTATTATTGGAAACTAACGTCAAGCAACTGCATCGAAGCTCCATAAAATATGTTTATCCCCAACCCAGGGCTCAGCATTTATTCATCATTTGGGCTCCTGCCATGAATCATCCCATTCCAAGAGCCAAGGCAACAGATGGTGCATCAGTAACCCTTCAGTGACCTGCTGGCAGGGCAAGGATGCAGCAGCCCTGCAGGAGCTGACCCACCTGACACTGGCCAGGGCTCCACCGAACCACAGACACTGCCTTCAACAGAGACCTTCCCCAAGAACACTTCAGGAGATGTGGCAGGAACCACCTCTTAACTCAGGCACTGTCTGACAGTGCTGGGAAAAAACAGTAATTAATGTAATTGTTTATCACCCAAGAAGAATTTTTACAGACACACACTAAGGTGACTAATATTTCATTGCTTTTCTACTTTTTCACCATGAGTGAAGCAAGTAACAATCTGGTTTAGGTACCAGAGAAAAGAGAAGCTCCGACGTGCTGGGGTTTGTGCACGTGCTTGCTCACAGAGTGCAGGCAGTGTTCAGCACTAGGTTCAGTTCAGGGTTCTGCTCACTGATTCCCTCCAAATATCCCAGCTTCTAAAAGTGTCATTGGAGCAGTCACAATGTCTCAGTCAATCAAGAAATCCAGGCTGAGAAATAAATATCCATACTCACTATTGCAGAAGGGGCTTGGGGTATTTTCTAATTGTCTGAGGAACTTAGAAACTCTTGCTAAATCTCCCATTCCTGGTAGGTATCTCAGAAATGAGGAATCACTTTTCACAAGTTATTGACAGATGCAATGCTTTCCTTTGGCAGGTCTCTGAAATAAAGCAGAAGTCAGGTTTGGTGGAAAGCAGTTACTGTGATTTATAAAGCAATATTTAATATTAAAGCAGAACATGAAACTCCTTGTGTTTGTTGAGCTGTCAGACAGAAAAGCTCTGATTGAGCTCAACTGAAACAGAAGATTTTGACCATTTTGTAACCCCTTTGACGCTTATGAAGGAGAACAGATCTTCAAACTACAACTTAGATGTTCTAAATCTAACATTCAGAATCATTTTTATATAAAAACATGTAAAAATCAAAGATTCTTTAGTAACTACTGGAAGGATTTGGCATTTTTCATTAATTCTCCAATTAAAAAAAATCTCAACTCAAACAGTCATGAATACTCTCAAGAAGGAATGTTTTTTGGTGTCTGTAAATAGCATTTTAGTACACAATAGTGCTTGAGACAGTTTCCAGCAGTCTTGGAACATGGTAATCTTTTTTCCTCAAGTATTAAAATAAATACATACAGAAGTATTAAGCTATACATGTATATATGTGTGTGTGTGTGCTGCTGTGCTAGATTTAACAGGCATTTAGCAGCCAGACACAGCACATTTTGTGACTTCACACCTCCCCTTAAAGCAGGAAATCTCATTTGACCTCACTCCTGCCTAATACAATTATATCCTAATGGTGTCAAAATGTGAAGCAAAACTTCGACAAGCAGGAGAAGAACACAAAGGAAAACATTTTTTGAAATATTCCTATAAGGGCAGCAGTTCAGCTACTTGACAATTATCTTGCTGTGGGAGACATTATGGGTGAGGCATTTATTTGGGCTGTGTCTTACTTTGAGCTCCATGAATGATCTACAATTTAGAATAAAATTTCCCAAACTGGGAAGGTGATTCCAGTGACCTGTGCTGGTAAGAGCATGGTTTAACATCCACATCCAACTCTGTGCCACAAACCAGGATGAAACATCACACCAATCCGAAAACTGAAAATCTTCACCGGCAGGAAAAGGTGTTCTGTGCTATAAAAAAAACCCCTTGTCAAATTGCTCCTGCTGAAAGGATGCCAGGAAAATTCAATACAGTGTAAATAGAACATGAACTGGAAGTCCCTCACTGTGGGTTTGATTTACCTGGATGGGTTCCAGGGAAAAATAATAGTACACAACACAGTGCATGGATACATCAGCCCACTGCACTTAACACATTTTGCACGGAGTAATTAAAAACTAACCCCTTGTAAATTATGCAGCAGGAGTTTTGTACTGAAGGAATTAAAGTGCAGTTTCACATACTAATATAATCTTTGCTTTCCCAGCAGCTACAGTCTAACAAGAGTGAGTCAAATAAAGATGAGGAGAATTTGAGTCCTTGCTTTGTTTCAAAGGTGGGCCTTCTGTGTACAAAGTTGTTAGGAGCTGGACTGTTACTAATTGGCAGTAAACTGATGTTACCAAGGCAAACAAAAAGTAGGTACCAAGAATAAACTTCTCATGTCTGTTTTTAGCACCTGTCACCCAGGGATGGTAAACCTTGGTGGCTTCTTGTGATCAGACATAGAAAGTGTCTCCTCCCCTCTCTTTTACATCCGTGTAACTGCATTGACTTTGTTATTTCTGAGTTGTACAGAGAGGAGTGAGGGAAGAACCATTCCCCAGGAGTAAATTCCAGGGTAAATGTAGGCTTGTGTACAGCCACTTATCCATATGAATTACGTGAAAGTCATGGATACTCCGCGTGTAAATCCAGGTGGAACCGTGCCTGCCGCTAATCTATGAATGTGCTGCTCTCCTGAGAGGAGAAAAAACAAACCTAAAGACCTGACAGCCTTATAAAAGCATTCCCATCGTGGCATAATCTTTTAGAAAAAAATAAATCATAGCCCATCTCTTTGCAAATTGACCTGTAAGTTCCTGGCAGCAAATCAATAGGATACAAATGAAAAATAATAATGCAATAACAATGCTGTGTATTATCCTAGGCCCCAGATGAAAGCCTGTGGAATGATCAATATGATAAAGATTCAGCACTGCTACTCTCTTACAAAGGAATGGCAAAATAACAGACTGATTTCAGAAGGCAGCTGTAAAACACACCAAACCCATCTGCCACGAGATGGAAAGAAAAACCCTAATATAAAACACTTCCTTGTTTGTTTGTCTGTTTCTTCTCCCCCAGACTTCCATTAATTTGAACTGGATTTCAAGGGAGCAATTTTTTTGTTGTTGTTTGGAGAAAAAACAAGGAAGGGAGAGAATCATCCATTTATCCTTAGCCCAAGAAGCTGAAAGACAAAAGCTCCCTTGCATACACAGGTAAGGGGGTGGTTTCCCCCAGGTACCTCTGTGCACTTTGTTTCTATTTGATTTTAGTATCAGTTTTAATTGTCAGTGGGCACACAGCACACGAGAGAGGCATGCTTGGGAGGATGGCCCATGTGTGACACCGCTGAAGGCTCAGAGGGAATAATTTTTAATGCCAGCTTCGGGGCTGGCATGTGCACAAGCCAACAGAGTCAACCCTGAGGCCAAGAGCTCCAAGGTAGCTGATGAAACCATTAATACCTAGTGGTATTTATTTCTCCCTTAAGTTTGCAAAGTGCTCTTTGGACAGGCAGCGAAGCAGCGACTTCCCAAAGTGAGACTGTTCAAGGAGAGGGGATGAAGGCAGAATGGAGGGAAAAGTGGCAAAGCCACGTGAGGACACCAGCCATGCCAACAGCCCTGCCCATCCAGCTTGTGTTCCTGCCAGTACAAGCTGAGCAGGTGCCTCATGCATTAGTCTCAGTATCTACCCACAGCCACCTCACTGGGAAAAATTTTTATAAATGAGAGCATGAAAAGATTATGGCAACTTGTGCATTCCCAGAACTATGTAAAATATCTTCCACAATCAATGCAACATGGTACGTGCCACTTACCCTTTGATCTCACTTAGATTTTCATTTTGGATTACCAAGCATAGGGTGAAAATAAAATGCCTTTCCTGAAAGGCAGCCAAAAGCCATGGTTTCCGAATTCCAGTTTATGTTCAGAGCTTTATCACAATTTCATATGAATAACAATTTCATACAAATAAGTTCTTAGCATAGAAATTTCCACAATTGCTTCAAGGTGCACGTAAAGTCATTTGTCTCCATATGGGTGCATTGCTCTAAGAATTTTAAGACTTACTTCAATATTAATCCACAGTTTGTGGCTACAAGGACAGAACAGAGCTGCTCACGTAGCTTCAGCCCCGAGACAGAGGCCACCTGTGGGGTGACAGGTGACTGTCCCCTCTTGAGCCCATTAAAACCATGATCACTGACATGACTGTGGCCACTAAGTAAAGGGTGAAAGTCTCAGTAGATGTGATGGCTTCCAGTTCCTGTGGCATATCAGCCAAGGGACATGTTGGAAAGTATTGCTGGAAGGCTCTCTCTGTCAGGGTATGGCCCCACCTTAATTCTGGGGTTTTTTTAGCAAATTGCGTTTGCATGGAGTTTATTACCCCTTATAGTGTCTGTCTCTCTCTCTGTCTTTTAAACGGCATTTGTTGCAAGTCAAAACCACCTCAAAACTGAAAAATCTCACTTTGAGGATTGTCTAAAAAAACCAGTCAAAATTGTTGATAGAAATAAGATGAAGTTTTTCAGACAGCTGCAGTTCCCACCTGTTTGCAGCATTTAGGGAAAGAAACACAGAGGGGTTTTTCCCCAGATGTGCCAAACTGATTTCTGCATTGTTCAGTCCTTCTGTTCTCCCTTAGCACGCTGTCATTGTCAAACCTGAAGGGATAAGCCTAAGGAGATGCTCCTTCTGAGCCTACAGGACAGTCAGTTTTCCATGCAGGCAGGAAAACCGAGCCCATGGCACTCTCAGGAATGTGCTGTGACACCCCAGAGGAGCAGCAGCAGCTTGTTCCCACCCTGCTGGACAGCAATGCATCTGTAAAAGTGCCAGCATGAGCCTGTGCTGAGGCCAGTGCCAGCCCCTGCTGTAGCTCCCTGCCCCTGTCCCGCAGGGAAATCTGCCCCCAGTGCCTCTGGAAGAAGGGTTGGTTTGGAGGAGGGGCAGCCGAATCCCCTTCCATCTGCTTTGGGCAGAAATCCGTGGCTGTAGCTCTGCCTGTGGAAGGAAAGGAATCAATGCCAAACAAAGCGTGAGGCACCAACGAGTGCTGCAGATGTGGGAAGGGAGCAGGGATTGGTGTCCCTTTCCCTTTCTCCCGGTGTCAGCCCCTCCTGGCACAGACACAGATGCAGCATTGCTGCCTCTTGCCTGTGAACGTGAAATAGTGAAAGAAGAAAGAGAGGCTGCAGGCTAGATAAGGAAAAATCTTCCTGTGGAAGTGACTAGGTTTCAATTTTGAAAAGCCAGGAAAAGATATCCTACAAATACTCTTTTCTACAGTCAGGGCTGCTTATTACCTTGAATACTAAATGAGAGCCATATATATTTTCAAAGACCAAAAACCAACTCTATTCCTCTGCCATAAAGCTAAACAGAATTCTGTTTTCTGTTTCCAAGTAGGCTGCTAAATAACACCAAGGTTTTTGTACTGTTTTTTAGCTGCTGTCCCTTTTTTGGTATGACTCGTGGAGCCTAAGAGCAGCCTAAGCTCAATGAAACAGGCAGTCAAACACTGCACAGCCCTCACTGAGACGAAACACAATTTATTTTGAAATCTCCTATAGGATCTGTAATTACCACAACCTGATTTCTACAGCTGAGGTATCCCAGACCTCAGGTATCCCATTTCAGGACACATAATGCTTTAAGTCAAGCGGAACAGTTTCTAAATCTTGATTTTTTGTGCTCAGGTGTTTATATTAAAAGCCTACTTAGTCATAATGTGAAGCAAAACAGGGATAATTCAAATCAAACATCTAAACTCAAGGAGTGTCAGAGGGGAGAAAGAAAAAAAAAAGACATGTCAAAGCCAATTGGGAGTGAAATGTTTGGAATCAGTCCTTAGCTTTCCTGAATTTAGGAGTGGACACAAAAATACAAGGGTAAAAATATGCCATATGGAAACATATGCCTGCTCTAGTTAAACAGTATGGAGGGAAACATTTCCTTGCTTCACAGTGTGCCTTCCTTTCCACTGATAAAGTCTGGGGATATGGAAAGACCACATGGTGATCTACTGGTCCAAACTGCTTTAAAAGTAGAACTCACCTACTGTCCTAAAAATAAATACAGCTTTTTCTTGTAAGTATTCATTCAGTCTTCTGTGTAAGAAAAATGGGAATATGTTAGTTGGATCCTCAGACCTCTCCACTCAGAAATGAAACATTTATACCTCAAACATAGAACTGACAATTAACCTTTGAAATATTTTCCCAAGGCAGGAGAGGACCATCCTGTGCTGCAATCAGTCACTGAGTGTTGCCTGAACGAGGAGTCTCACCGGAGAAGAGGTGAGGGATCTCCTGTGGAGAGCTGAGAACCCCAAGGTGAGGCACACAGCAGTCATGTCCATGTGGAATATCACTCGTCAGCCTCACCATCCTGAGAGAGCTGAAAAAACAAGTTCATGTTTATATTAAGAATATGGGAAAGGGAAAGGCAAGGGAAGATATTTTCTGAAAACATTTTATATTTTGTCCTCCAGCACAGGTGAAACAAAAGTGCTGTGTAAAAATCACAGTGTGAAACGAAGCCCCAGAAAAAGAGCTAAAGGCTGTGCCTCCCTTCATTTAATTTATTTCCAGAGTTATTCAGAATGCAGAGACTTAATCCCTAATGTAAACCTGCAGGCAACATTATTTATCTTTAGGAAGACCTGAAGGCTAATGCGATTCAAACTGTGATTTTTGTCTTTTCATCGTGTGGGGTGGGAAGAAGAGATGGATTAAATTGCTTTCTGTAGATATCAATATGGAGTTTAAGGAGGTGGAGGGGCTGTGATTCCTTGGAATGACTCAAGTACACATTTGCTGTCTGTAATGAAAGGAATCTTAGAGTTTGCAATGGAAAATGACAGCAATATGATCACACAGTATTGGCTCTGTGGTATTTGGACTTGTTTATTTGATGCACCTAGAGGAGGTATTTCATTACAGCAGGAGATGAAGCAACAGCTGAACGAACCAGGTGTGTGTGTGCAGTAGTAGAGGACTTTCCTGCCTAAGGGGTTTTTTAATGCCACAAGTGAATGTTTGTGGTCAGAATGAAAATGACTCTGCATTCCTTCATAGTTATCACATTAGATAGTTCTCATCCTTCTTAATAAAATAAACTATTAATAAGAATGAAACTGGCCTCTAAAGCATTTCATCACTGCTTTCAGGAAAATGGATCAAGGGGTGGTTCTCATTGTTTTCCCAAACCGAAAATGAGAAAATTACATTTTAATGAGGCTGTTTTAAGCTTTACTCCCTGTCCTTCTTCTGTCTGGCTTCTGCCATTCCATCTTAAGACATTTCTGTGCTGAGGTCACAGCTGCCTTAGCAATATTAAAATATATTATGTATATAGGCCTGAAACACATGTGATCTTCCCTCAGAACAAGTTTAAATTCTAAACTTGTCAGAATGCATGATCCGAGGACCTGGAACAGCTTTTTCAATAATCTTTCCACAGGAAAATGAAATTAAAAACACCCATCGGGAACAATTCCAGCTCCAACCAATTTGCTTCTAATCGCAAAGCTTGACATTGTTTGACTGGTGCTGGCACCTTGTGCTCCCCAGGGTAAGCAGCCTCCAAGGCACTGAATCCACTGCCATCTCCCAGGGCTTCATCACATCCCAGAGAAACACAGCCATGCGGGATGGGATCGCACGGCACGTGAGCACGAGGATATGTGCAGCCACACCGCCTTCAGCCCGGGGCACCTGCTCCTCCAGCTACTTCTAATACTAAAGGTTAATTTCCTTTTCATATTCCTAAAATGCAGTTTCTCATAAAGGTAAAGAGAGGAAAGGGTCGGGTGTAGGTTCACACCCTTCACTTGCAGTGCCTGCTGCGCCCAGGTCTTGATATAAATTATCTTTCCCTCTGCTCATCATGAAGTTTCCTGCCAGCATCATTTTCCATGCCATTCCCTTCTTCTCTTTTCCCTTTGCCGGCTCCAGCTTCTCTACTGCATTAAGTAAAAGTTATTTATCCTCATTTTAAAGGTTCATTATAATTCACTCCTTCCTTACTCCCTCTCACCTACGATCCAGGGAAGGACCTGTGCAGCCCTGCAGCACGCTGGGATGGCAGCTGAGGGTTTATTTCCTGCCCTTGGGTTCTCCTCCTTGCCTTTGGCACAGGGGAATGGACAGATGGCCCTGGGAGCTGAGGCACTAAAGCCCTTGGAGGGGACACAATCTCTTGTCAGAGGCCTGAGAAGTGATTTGCACAAAGTACCCGCAGCCCTTCCAAGCGAAATAACAGAAGGAGATAAATAATAGGGAAATAAAGGAGACGAGTGGACATGCAATAGGCAACTATGTTCTGATTTCTGCCGAAAATGTTACCCCAGTGACACTCTGCACTGACGAATGAGAGAAGTAGGACAAACCAGGATGGTTTTTTCCAAACTTTTGGCAGCCATCAGTTCTCCAGAGCTCAGAATGACACACTTGGTGCAGCTTATGAGGCCGGGGCTTTCTGAGCTACCAACACAAAAGCTGAATCCTCAAACACCAGGCACAGGTGACAAGATAAGAAGCCCAGCACATCATGTCTAAGATATAAATGGATCCATCTGTCAGCAGTTACTTTGTAAGTGAATTGCTCCCAATTATGCTAGGAACAGCTTTTAATGAAACATGGTTTTAAAGTACTACAGAGAAGAAGAAAATGTGCAAAGTAAATTCCTGATATAATGAAAATTGAAAAGAAAGATAGATTCTGCAGCTATAATTGGCAAAGAGAATGGAGGGGTTTGATAGAGGCGACACTAGAACCGCTTCTGGGGTATTATTTGGCTGGGATGGCAATCTTCTCATCATGTGTCCAGCCTGTCCCCAGAGGTCATTTTCAAGGTACATGTTCAGATGAGAAACAGCAGTGTTAGATGACAATTTTCTGATGGCTGCAAAGAAATGTTCATTACGTTGCCTTCTTGCCACAGGAGGGACCAGCCACGTATCAGATGGTAGGAAGGGTGGCAATGAAAAACGGGAGTTAAGGTATTCTGAATTTAAATCCTTCACACAGTCCACGCTCAGCCCTTTCTCTTATGACAGGAAGTAAATGAACCCATATTAAGTGGCGGGCAAATATTTTTTTCCCCCCAATTTCTTCTGGGTTTTGGTATGAGAGAGATGTGGATTGCACAGGTGGCCCCACAGCTGCTGAATACAGATCTGAGGGAGTGTGGCACATTTCCTTCAGGCAATCTCAGAGCTCTCCCCACAGCCTGGCTGCTGGAACACACCACATTTGTTTGGCAGTCACCAGTTTTGTAGCCTCAGAGAGGGGGTTTAATAATGGTGAATTTAAAGTTATTAGAAATACCATTGCTTTTGCAAGTACACAAATATTGAATTACTACATCTTTTTGAGAAGGGCTGAATTATGAGTAGTGTTTCATTGACTGATTTATGTTGGAAATCCACATTTACAAATTATATTCACCAATAAACTCAGCTTAGGTGTGACACCAAAGTTACTGCTGTTACTGGGGAAATGTTTTCTGCTTTGGCTTTTGTTCTTGGGAATGCTGCACACCAAACAATATATTTCCCACATGAAATAGCTTCCCTGAAACATCTGCTGCCAGAAAGTTTGTCTGGAACTTGCAATGATGGATGAATTTTTGACAGGTAATTGCAATTCAGATCAGATGCAGACAGATTTAGTACCGAGAAGCTCCCAGTTTATTAAAATCACCATTGATTTATTTAAGCACCCCCCTCTCTTTTCACCACCATTCAGAAATGAATCACTTGGGTATGGTGTTCAGGGCTCATCCAGCTGCTCATAATATGAAATACATCAGTTCAGCCCAACTTTATCTATCTCTCAGCACTTTTGAAGGACCCATCACCACAGTATCCCAGTCACCACCAAACCTGACATCTACAATTAGTGTAAACCAAAGAAATCCTAAAATTTGGATTAGTTATATGGTTTAAGCTCCTCAGGCTTACTGAAGCAAATTGTCAGCACTATTCCTCACACCTATGAAAATTATGTTTCTATTACATAGAAATATAATCCCAGTACAGCTGTTTTGGGCTGTGCCAGCTTTAGACAAAGGAAACTTGCATTAATCTCCTTAAGTTCCAGACAGAAAGGACTGATCACACCCAGACATCTGATTTTAAATCCATGTTGATTTGAATAATGTTATTGGCACACAGTACTTCCACCAGTGCTCAGTAAAGTAAAAGATTCACTGTAGATATTGTGCTCAGCTCTGGCTGTTCCCAGACAGATTTCCATCAAACCTTTTGGAAAGTTAGACATTAACTTTCTTTGCAACTCACATCTGTTCCGATAAAGGATTAGTTATGCATGGATAGCAGCCATATGACCTTCAGCTAATTTTCTTATACCTTTCCCAGACTAAACAGAGCTAGGGAAGTGTGGGACATGCTTGGAAAAGAGCCACAGAAAGTTGAGGTAAAACGCAGACACTTAAAGCATTTCCACTTGATTTAACCCAGAATTGGCATTACAGTTATTTCAGAATGGCCACTGAAGTGACTCAAGGAGAAGAATGGCAGAAGGTAACAGATGATATCATGCCTAAAAATACACAACTGTCAGCACCTGCTCTGAGATCCCAGTATTCTCTCCTGCTGTGGGCACAGGCAGACATCAAAAGACAAGTGAGACCATAGCAGTGGTGCTCCTCTGAGTCCTATTCCACCTGCCAATAACTTCCAGCCCAGAGGGACTTTCTCAGCCAGATGTAATTTTGTGCATTTACTGTCAAAGGTAAGTACCATTAGGCTCATGTGGATAGAAGTGTCTGCTCCAATTTGTTTGTCATTTAAAGTCTATTTGGGATGCTGCTCTTGCCCTAAGCCATTGAGTGTTTCTTTTATTATTCCACATGCCAGTAAGTGTACTTAAAGCTGGAATCTGAAGGCATGTCTGCTTTGGAGCAGGTAGCATAGGCGCTTGCTGGAAACAGCAATAAGGCTTGTTTTAACAGTGACTCTCAAACTGGTTCAGCCATTTGCTGGAGGGAATGGTGGCCACACAAAGGTTCTTTGTGTACAAGCACCAGTGAATTACAGAAACATTGATGCCTGTAGAAGATCCCTATCACTCCTGCCACCACTGAGGTTTAGCTGATGCCTTCCCCATTCTGTCCGCCTCCCTCTTGCTGTCCCACACCATGGACTGAGGTGGCTGGGATTACTCCATCCAACCATCCCTTCCTTGGCCAAGTAACTCTCACAGGAGCAGTGTCCCAGGACCTGGTTGGACTGTTTGAGCCCCGTGGTTCTGATCCTGATAACTGACCCACCTGTCTGTGCCAGCCCAGTGAGGTGAATACAGTTCTGCAAACTGCAACTACTCCTTACTCTCCTCTTCTACTCACTGTATGAGAGTAAGGAGCAATGTTTTTACCAATATTCATCCTCTCTTTAATTACATGGGCTGCTGCAAAGAAATCATTCTTCTGCCAGAATTTTCCAGCTATGAACACTCATCAATCTTTTAATGATTTCAGATAGAAGATGTGGATTCTCTCTCTCCTGCTTATAAATAGTGGTTGAAATCTTTTGTAAGCTAATATTTTAAGGAAAGAAGGCCCACAGTCTCTCTGACAAAGCTGATTATAGAACATCAGAATGAGGATACATCTCTATTAAAAAAAACTTTATAGAGAGTGAAGATTTATAGTGGTGTTCTGCTGATTCATGAAGAGTAGATATGGAAATGCATTTCTGGCAGCCACTCAGTGATGAAATATGTTGCATATAATGCATTTGTCTGTAAGACAAATATGTGTGTTGACTGATTAAAAAAGATATACGAACTTGTGAAAATAAAGAAGAGGAAATTTTTCTCAGGAACAAACCAGCTAATTATAAAACCAACTGGAAACAAAATGTGTCTGTTTAGTAACTACAGTTTTGCTAAACAGGAAACTTTCAATATTAATTTCTAATGTACTTCATATGCAACTTCAGTATTGAATGACCAGTATAAACTTGAAAAATTTGAAATGCACCACTCTGCTGGTTCTAGGCCATTTTCAGATGTGCGGCACAGCAGGCACAGACAGGTGGGTGAAGGTTTTTTGACAACTTGTTTTTTAAGTTATCATCAGCATCTGTCAATCTAAGAAACAATTTTTTCAGAAAGAGCACTTCAGCTTCAAACATTCAACAAGTGATAAATGAAGCTTTTCAAAACCAGAAGTGTTACATGTGTTGATAAGACAACATGTGAATGCTGATGGATAAATGTCATCTGCCTGAAAATGCCAGATTTCAGCTTGTTCTCACATGTAAATTATTTGCATTTGTACAGATGTGCTGATTTTACATGCCTTTTGGACAAGAAAATAGAAATGGTAAGAAACAGCTCCTCCCTCTTTATGTTTAAAAATAAATTACTCAGTTGCTCTGTCAGGCTCAGAAACTTGAAGCAATTGGTGCTGTTTGAGAAAAAAAAATCAGGATATAAATCATCAAGCTCATAATCTAAAACTTCTGAAGTCCTTTTGCAAAAATAAGACCAAATTGTGTCATGGGGTCAGGCACAAACTCCTGAGAGATGAGGGCTTTCAAATCTGTAGATTTCCCTGAGACTTAATGGTCCCAAACATATTCTCCAAAGTTTCAGCTTTGCTAAAAGGAGAGATAGTAGGTCTAGATGTGTCTTTTAATTCAAAAAGGAAGATAGGGTGATACCTCAGAACTGACAATATTTTGGATATTTTTCCTGGTTCTGTTCTGCTGCGTTTAATTTCTGCACAATGTTCAAAGGATGTTTTGCTTTTCATATTTATTTTTTGCATTTGTTCTCTTCTATCCCTTAAGAAAAAGAAAGAATAAGATAAATGGCAAGTGGGAGAGGGAGTGTTTGTTGCTTTGTGCCGTACAAAAGAGAGGGGGAAAAAAGAAGTGTAATAAGGAACACACTGAAAATGGTTGTTAAAATTTCTGTGAAGTAGAAGCAACTAATTTTAACAACTCCTATATAAAACCCTCTATGTTGTTTTCTTTGCTCATCCATACCTCTTTTATCTTGTTAGGATGGGATATAAAAACATGTGGTGCTAACCAAAACTACAGAGCAGC
Organism: Cyanoderma ruficeps; assembly: GCA_008694505.1. Taxonomy (NCBI): domain Eukaryota; kingdom Metazoa; phylum Chordata; class Aves; order Passeriformes; family Timaliidae; genus Cyanoderma; species Cyanoderma ruficeps. The sequence goes on along the minus strand of VZDJ01000030.1, from coordinate 4,935,995 downwards.
AAAGCTGCTGCATTACATTGCATTTACTGTGACATATTGGCAGCCTTTCAGGAAAATTCCCAGTGGCAGAGCCGGTAGCCGAGCCTGTCCTTCTGCATTTGGGGGATACTGACCACCAGGAGGTACAAGGTGTGATTGTGAAGAGGTGAAGAATAAACCTATCTTGTAGGTGTTTATTCTTCACCTCTTAGATTGCAGGGGACAATACTCAGCTTGGAGCCAGCCTGGGAAGCTCTGTGAGGACCAGCCCTGCAGTGAGGCAGAGCAAGCCGGTCAATCCCAGGTTCTCCCGAGAGCTGCATCAAATCCATGCTGTGGATATCCATGGTCATTAGGCATTATTCTTTCAGCATAAGCAGCCATGAATTGAAGTTATGTATTGTTTTGACCTTTCTCATCTTCTGACATCACATTCCCCCCACTTCACTTGCTCATGAAGCTCCTGCCTGACCCCTCCCTCAGCCATGGGCCAGGGTCACCCTTTGAGCTGCACTGCCCTTTGCGGCTTCCCCTTAATTTGATCCTTCAGGTCCATTTTGTAAAGTTCACATCCAACCATCCTGTTTTCTTCTAAAATCATGACAGAGTCCTCCTGCACAATTGTATACCCATGACTTCATTCAGGTCTGGAACTCACCTCTCCCTGGCTCTTAGGCATGAATGATCCTTAGGATCATATCCACTTGGGCATTGTTTAAGCGACAGCTGCTCCACTAAGGAGGACAGGACAGGGGAGAGGAAAGGACAGGACAGGGGAGGACAGAGCAGGACCAAACCCCTTTATTGCATGATGGTTTCTACATCTGGTAAGAGACGACACAGGAGTTGGGTGCAAATACACAAACTCAAGAATTTATCTCATATTTAGAATTTTCTGGTCAACTGGTAATTGTTCTTCAGCTTCTTAGTAGTAGGCATTAGAGACTGGGACTTTCCAACTCCACAAAACTATCTCTGTTAGACAAAATATTTTAGGTCCTTCATTTAATAAAGTTTTACTCTCTTAGTTAATCTACTCTGAGAACACTGTATCTGTTCAATATCCCCTTGTTGGAACCCCCTGAAAAATATAAAAATTCAGCAGCAGCAATTCCCTGTGTCACAGTTATGGTCTCCTTTCAATAAAAACATTAAAGCTGTGCCAGAATCCTACAGAAAGCTGGAATAAGATTTAAGTGGCATGCTTCATTTTTAGCTACCACAGGCCCTTGAATCCTACCATGCTACTGGAACCATCCACAAACATTGCCCAGGATGGACACCCTTGCTCGGTAACTGCATCCTCTTATTTCTTTTTTAGCCTTCCAGTGATTGGATTGAATTATCCAGCCTAATTATAATCCTGCAGGATATCCTACAGGAGTCCCATCAGATAAATTAACACAGCACAAAATATCTGAGCCCAGGGCAGAGGTGCAAAGCAAACTCTGCCTACACATACTCAGAGTGCTTTGGTTACTCTGCTCTACTAAAGAATAAACATATTTTCAATTGTATGAACTGAAATAGGGAATTGAGGGAAGGAGATTTTGATACCATAGCCAATATGGATCAAAGCTGAACTCCTCATTTGTATGAGTCTCCTTACACATACAATAAGAACAATGAAAATAATGAAATACAGAGCTGTGAGGCATTGAGACAAGGTGGTATTTGAAGGTTTCTATGTAATTCCAAATATTCCTTGTAATTAGGTATAGTAAATAGTTGATTGAAAACAATACCTAAAAGCCCCCAAACCTTTTGTCATTTATACCAGAACTAAGCATAAGAAGGGATCTGGTGTCCAGGTGAAAGATTAGCTCTAAACCTGTTTTACTTTTCTTCCAGAGCTGACAATGTACAGCTTTACAAATTAATGGGACTGATCCTATTTCAGGGTTCTCTCATTAAACTGTACATTAATATAATAAAACCATCCTGCACCTGTGATAAAACACAGCATGCTTTGTGACCATTTTTATGTATAATGCCAGGAATATTTGGAGAACAGTAAAAATTATTTCAGAGCTCTAGGCTGAGAACAAATCCATCTGATGTCACTCTTTCAGAAGTTGTCCTTCCATCACTTATTGTTAATGCTGGTATTTTGAGCAGAATAGTTCACAGTGCTCTGATGGCTACCCAAAAAGGACTAGAAAACAGAAGTTAGTGAAGTATTTGACCAGGCAGAACAGAAATAGCCAAAGGTATTAAATGTAACCCCCCCACCCCAATGAGAAATCCAATGATCTAGAAATAAACTGTAAAATTATAGGAAGATGCAAAGGAATTCAGAGACTTAACCACAGGCATCAGAGACAGAATGAAACCCAGCAGTGTGTCTTTACCACTTCACCAATGAGCTTTGCCATCAAATCCTAAATGGGAAAGATTTAAGAGGTTTAGGTTGAACCGTTTGTACAACAAGGAAGAAAACCTAACCAAAGTTTGCAAAAATGCTTTTCTATCCATAATTTGTTTTTAAATATCACTTCTCTTACAACTCTTACTTTACTGCAAGGTGCATTTTTTCCAAGTGGAACTAAATAATTAAACAAGTATTCTTACTGAGAAGACAGTTTGATATCTGTTGAGAAATCTGGGCTATAATTTACAGAAAATAGGTTACCTAATAGAAACTCATTACAAAAGTAACGGGATTGGAAAGGAGGAGAACGGGTCATTTCTCACAAGGAAGTGATCCATTACTGATTCTAATGATGTTAAAAAAATCAATAGTTTTCTTATTTTTGCCTTTCCTAGGCTGATAGATTGGTATCACTTTTTTCTTCCACCTGTGCTTGCACTCCCCAGCTGATGCTGAGGAACAGCCTGTTTCCCTTTGAATCTGTTCCCACTTTGGTGCCACCAGGCAGCCGAGATCGATCCAGGGATAAGGTGTGCCTGCCTCCAGCTGTACCCCACAGTCTGCACTCAGTGCACACCCAGAGCCACGAGACAGCTCAATACCCTCATGTTTGCATTTGCTCCGTGTTTGGTCTCATTTTACACATGACAGGAACAAATACCTGCCCATTTATCCATAACCCACATCCTGCCAAGCATTCCTCACTGCTATAGCCATAAGGACTTTCAAAACTTAAATTAGAAAGTATCAGCCGCTGTGGAAAAATGAAAGGATTCTACCACAAATTATACTCATTTTCTCCAGCATTTTAAGCCACTGGTAAGGATGGAGGTGGTTTAGGGTATTGCCTGTGTTTCACATGCTGCCAGCTGTGGGAAGGAGTACAACAGGTGACCATGAAATGGTATTTGTAGCAGGAACAAATAGAACTAAAGAAGTTAATAGTGTTTTACGTAAAATCTAATAAAAACCCTCACAATACCACAAAGCCCAGGTAAATTTACTGCAACCGGAAAGGTTAGAAATATTAGAAAAATTATATAAAAGGCTAATAGAATATAATGATGCCATTTTAGGTGCCTCTCAGAGCTTGTCCTTTAAAATACAGCAGCATCATAGATTTGGAAGGTCAGGAGGAAAAAAAAAGGCTACATGTGAACCATCCCCTGTTTGTTTCCCCATCTCACTGCTCTGTTTTCTCTGCAATGACCTGATGAGAGACATCAGCCTGAAAAGTGAACCCGGATTTCAGAGTCAGGATTGCAATGGGACGGAATCACAGCGTGGGCTTTTAGTTTGCAGTTACACCAAGGAATGAAGCTTTACAGTCCTGGAAAATAAGAAGGAAAAGAGCACAAGGTCATGACTAGAAAATGAGCACTTCTTTCTCACTATAAACTTGTTCATCAGGCAAGTATTTCTTCTCTAGTAAAAATTAATACATGCTAAATCTGCAGGGAGTGCAGTTACACATCATATATTAGAAATAATGCACCACCCCTACTCAATAATGTCACTGAAACCAAATTTCAACATTTTACATTAATGCAACTTAAATAACCAATCAACCGCATACGGTAATGTTAAATCAAGATGAGTCACCATATAAAAAAAGATATTTTTTTTTCCACACAGAGGAAAGATTAAGCACATCTTTAGCAGTAGAATCACGAGAATCCTTAACCATCCAGTTTAAATGCAGCCCAAATACATTTGAGGTGCACAGCTGCACAGGACAAGGCCAATGGGTGAACTGCCTGCAAAGGGCCTGGGTCACCCCCTCCACACAGGTGTGAGTGTGAGGTGCTGCACAGCCTCACTGTTTGCAGGAGCTTGTGGAGACACTGTGGGTTACAGCTACAGAAAGGTTCCTGGCACAGCCCAAATACTTCCTGTTCCAATCAGTGTGACAAACCAGGAAAGATCTGCAGCAGGTCCCTTACCTAAGCAGTGGGTTGGGGTGGGATCAAGAGATGACTTTTCACCCTGGTGCTCCTTTTCACTTAGAACAGATGTGCTGCCGCTACTAAAATGATGAGGGAAAAAAGATCCTAATGGGCAAAATGCCCGGAGCTTGTGAATTACAGAGAATTACATTGACTTTTGAAGTAGTCAGAAAATGATAGAAAGAGAAAGATCTTCGTATTGAGGGAGTTTAAAATAGAAAAAACCCTATTCATCATCATTAGTAGCTATTTTTACAGCAGTTTGTGTGGGGTAGGAGAGGGGATGGAAGCAGAAGGCCCCAGCAGAAGCTGAATGAAGGGTCAGAACTACCAGCTCCTGACCTACTGAAAGGTTCAGGGTGAAGCAAGTATGACTGGCTTCCCTTACTTGTGTCATTCCACCACTGCTCCTGGTGTTACTTGTTTTCTGTTTTGTCCTGTCACTGCACTATACATCAACATAACCACACTGTGATAAGGCAAAGAGCACCGCATGCACAAGTAAGGTGCAGTCCTTATTTCTTCAGATTTTGTTGCATTTGTGTTTTGAAAAACAGTCACATATTGCTTCCATGTATTTTCTTTTATTCTGACAGCTCCTGATTAAAGACAATACAAACTTCTCCAGGTTGGTCAACAAAGTATTCTCCCTCATCATCTCACATAGATTCTGCTATGTAGTAACAGTGGAAATATGGCAGGTCATTTATAAAAGTTGCCAGTCTGTTTATTCTTCATCTCTTTTTCCTAACTTTTTAAAAAAAGTGCTCACTATAACATCAAAACATTTGACAAATGACCAGACACTAAAAAATGCCAAATCCTAATCCAGTTATAATCAGTATAATCCCACAGAAATATTCCCAAAGCTTAAAAATAATGCCTGAGTTCAAGGTGGAAAGACTTAAACAAAATCCACTGTCTTCAGATGCTAAAACCTACACTATTTGATAAATAGGGATTTAGTTCCAATTAAACAGATGATTAAAGAAGAAAAAGCTCAGAGAATAATCAGCACTAATTATACTACTGCTGCTAGTGTAATTAATCAGTTTTGCGACCTGCAAAATTGAGATAAGGAGCTACAAGATGTAGAGATGAAAACTTGCTATGTAGAAACTATGGATCATCATTATCCCAAATAACACATTAACACTAATTGCTCCTGGGGGTGGGTTGTGTTTCTCCCCTTTTCTCCTGGCTGCTCTGCTCTCCCATGCTCCCTGGCTCATGGAGCTGTGGCCACTTCAAATATCTGCAGTGACCTAAAAGGACAAAGAATATTAACCTAATACTGGCATTCACACTCATATCTATGCCTCAAAGAACTCCTATCACAGCCTGTTGTTGTTTCTGAAGCTATTTTTCAAGAGCATATAGAGTTCTCTCACACCAGGCACTGGTAAAATAAACTATAAAAATAATTTTACAGTGACATGAAAACTATAAATCACAGAGACAGAAATTCATGGATGCACCTTTATCTAATGTGCTGCCCTTGAGTCCTCCTGTTAAGCATTATATAGAAGAAGAATACAGCAAATGGTCTCCAATAATCTGTGAATTTACATATTAGCTGTAAAGGGATGGAATAATGGATCAGTAAATGCTGTTCATCTCAATTGTGTTTCAACATTAGTTTTAAGTTGTCCTGGCCCCGCAGGTTTAAAAAGTACCCTTAGCACTACTTCAAAGTAGTTTTTGTGATTTAATTTCATATTTATGCCTTTACTCAGCTGCAAGGGATGTTTCCAATAAATAAAGAGAGCAGCTATGAATCTTCCATCACAGCTGTAAATTCTTGCAGCAGGCTACATTTTTAGTGATGCAAAGGCTGGCGCTCGTGGGCTCTTTCTCGATAAATACATCAATGTCCGTCTGAAGCCCCCGGTGGAAATATGGCTTCAATTTTTTTCTTAAAAACATGGATCAATCATTGTTGCCCTTGCCTATTCTTTTCTGTCAAACGCTTCAAATGTGCTGGAGTATCTGTAAAAAGTTTGAGAAGCACTTTGGATACATGCCTTACGATTCTATTGTATAACATTTAACTTGGGTGCAGCTCTTGCTTTCTTTGAGCTGCTCAAGGAGCTGGCTCCCACTTGGAGATGAATGTGAGTAATGGCAATCCAACAAGTTCAGCAGATTTCATCCAGCAGTGGAAGGGCCCTTCTTGCCTGCAGAACACCCTGAGTTCGGGATCCAAGAGCTCCCTGTGCCCTCGGGCTCTAGGTTACAGATTCTGTATCCAGGGAAGAAAGCACAGTATGTCCTACCAGTAGACACAGAGCAGATGTTTGCACATTAAATCAGCTTTCTAATTTGGTAAAATTTAGAATTTTTAATTAAGTGAATAATTAAATAAATCGCCAATCTACTTTAGTAAAATTTACATAGTAATATTTCCTGGTTTACTGCATTGGCTAAAAATTTTTAGTCAATTTATTCTTTTTTGTTAGATAAGTAACCCTTATGAAAAAACAAAAGCAACTCCAGACCAAGAAGATAACTGGAAAGCCAGTAAGCATTAAACACTTAATTGTTCAATGTGATATTTAGGTCTTGCTTACTAGCAGTGAAGGAGAGCCAACATCTCTTCTGATGTCCAAGTCTCTCATCAGAGCTATATCAGCCCTAGCAGTTGGATTAAAACATAACTCCTTTGAGACTCCAGAAGTTTGTGACTCACTGGAAGGAAATCGCAAAGGACAGACGGGTGGGAGGAGTGAGCTTTCCCCTCCTGTGAAGTTTGCTACTTGAGCTTTTTTGCCAGTGACGCCCTCACGTCCACCTGAAATGTAACATGAGGAAGTAGCTTTGATCCTTTCTCTCTAATGATCTGCTCAGTCAGAACCTTGTCATGAAAATGTGACACTACCATCTTGTTAATGCTCACCTTCTGGAAGAGCTGTTCTTTGAATGAAAGTTTCAAAGATCCTCCTTAATCTACTTTATAGGAAACTCTCTATTTTATGGCCATATGCAGTAAAAAATACCAAACCCCACAGTATTTCAAGTTACAGTATTACATAGCTGAGGCCAGCCTAGCGTAACCCCTCAGCAACTGCTTGGACATCTTCAAAGATCACAAAAAACTGACAAAAACTGTTTGCAAAGCGCTGTTATCAATACTGCCTTTTCCTCAAGAAAAAACCCAGACTGATTTTTTGGATGGAATTTCTTTGGACTCATGAAAAACCAACCACAACACTGAGTAGGAACCAGTGTAACAACAACAGTTACACTGTGCCAGTAGAACAACACGCCCAAAAAAGGCCTGTCTGCATTCCAGATGAAGCACCTGCTGAAGGAGATGCCCGCCCCGAGGCAAGAACCACATCACAGGGAGCCTGAGCGAATCCCTGTCCGCCTGGCATGGGAGAAACAGCCTCTGGGAAGAGACTCATGTGCACATACGTACCGGGATATGGGAGAGCTGATGGCCTCACATACTGCTGGCAGGGCTGTACCACACTTCAATCCAAGGGAGCAGGACTGGCTACAGAATTCAACAAGAGAAGCCAGGAGCTTGGCCCAGCATGTTACCCCATCAGACCCTGTCAAAATACGATTTGTTCCCAAGCCACAGGCTCCAGACACATTCAAGGATCTCCACCTGGCAGCATGAAAGTAATTGTGACTTTTCTTGGGCAATATGGCACAGCACCACAGTCACTCACCTTCCTTGTGGGAATGAGAGAGCTCCTTCTGTGTCCTTGTCCCCACAGCAACATGAGTATTCCAGGCACCCTCATCACTCCTCCAGGCTCAATGACAGATACACTGATGTAAAATGTCCTAAAATTCCAGCAGCATTCTGCAGAAGGCAAATACAACCTGGAGTCTCTGAGGGTTTTCAACATGCCAGCAGAGGTGAAGCTCTGGAAAGGAAACTTTTGGTACCCTGCCTGCTCTGAGCCTACAGGCCAAGCTGCCTCAATCCATGCTGCAGTGACAGGTGGCAACATCTGTGGCAGGTGCTTGGTGTTTTTAATGTCAAAACAAGCCACAGGTGGCTGTGCTCTTCAGCATACAGGGCAGCCAGAGCCATGCATGGACAACAGGGACATGTGGCCAGGCCAGACAAATCTCACCTTTGCACTCAGTGCTGCAGCTTGGGATGGTGGGATCCTTCTGCAATAAAACTAGACTCAAATCAGGAAGGGGAAATTGCAAGGTTTCAGTGGACTTCTACCATATTTCTGTTTTACTTGGCATCAGTTCTAAATATGCTTATACTGCATTGGTTAAATAGAAGAACTTGAAAAATTTAACAGAAGCATAGAAGTCCTCAGAATTCCAGATCCAGGCTGATCCTCTTTCTTTCCTCCTCCCCAACTGTCTGATTTTAGTCATTACACAGCTTACAACGTGAAGGGTACAATTCTCCAGTGCCCATACACCCCTATGCAGGTTCCCAGGAGTTTATGGACCTTACTTCCGTTTCTAGGCCGTGTTATTCACTGTTCACATGCCAGGATTCAAGTCCAAAAGTTACAGGAACTGTAGATTTAGGCTCGTAAATAATGTTAGATCATTTTGGAAGCAAAAACATGGGAGGCATGTGCCAAAGGAAGCCAGAGAAGCATCTCTAGGATGTTCTAATTCTTACAAGACACCTCACCCCTTCAGCCTTATTCAGCTTTTGTCCACACAAAAAATGACAGAGTGACTCATGGGCTGACACAAAAATGGCAGCGTGGCCCAAGAGCCTCACACAAAATGGCGGAATGATCCATGGTGTGACACAAAATGGCAGCGTGCCCCCAGAGCCTGACACAAAATGGCGGAGTGCCCCCAGAGCCTGACACAAAATGGCAGAGTGACCCCAGAGCCTGTCACAAAATGGCGGAGTGACTCCAGAGCCTGACACAAAATGGCGGCGTGCCCCCAGAGCCTNGCCCCACACCCTGGCACAAAATGGCAGAGTGCCCATGACCTGATACAAAATGGTGGAGTGACCCCAGAGCCTGACACAAAATGACAGAGTGCCTCATGCTTTGATACAAAACGTCAGAATGATCCATGGCCTGACACAAAATGGTGGAATGCCCCCCGCCATGCCCTTGCCCAAAATGGCAGAGCGCCCCATGCCCTGACACAAAATGGCGGAGTGACCCCACAGAGCCTGACACAAAATGGCGGAGTGACCCATGGCCTGCTCCAAAGCAGGGCCCATTTTTGGCAATGAGGTTAAGTAAAGGCAGGAATTTTGTGCCAGGAGCTGCTCCCGTGCCTCTGGCTGCTCCCTGGCAGACGTTCCAGGCTGCTCCTGCTGTGGGGCACACGCTGCCTTTATCCCGTGAGCAGCAACACAAATGAGCAGTCACAGCTCAGGCAGCTGCAGCTCCGACTTCCCCCACTTGGCAGCTTCTCTAAACAGCCTGTGGCAACTGGTACAGCCAGGAAAGAGAGGTAACTTTGGAGGTGCAGACAGAAGTGTCTTCTTTTGTACCAGACAGAAAACAAACAGTAACAACTAAAATTTAAAATCAGGTAAATTTTCAGTTTTTCTGTACTTTTGATTCCAGTCATTAAAAAAAAAACAAAAAGGAAGACAATATTCCTTATTAACCCATGTAATATGTCATTAATTCAGACAGGTGGTTCCTCTTATACAAAGCTCAAATCACTGCCCACCCCATTTCCAAGGAGTGGATGCCCAGACTCCAGGACCGCAGAATTACAAGACAGCCTGAGAGCCAACTGGTTTTGGAAATAAAGCGAATTTGGGATGGTGAGCCAAGGAAAAGGAGTACTTGAGCACCTGCCTGCAGATGGTCTCAGTGTCCAGATGCAGATAAGCCAGTGGCATGTGACTTGTTCTAACATGCCAAAACATACGCCAATAACACACGTGCACCTTCCAACAAAACCTCATTTCTCATTCGACAAAATCTGCCTACATCTTCAGAGCTGTTTAGTGATATACACACACACACAGAGAAAACTTTTAATTAAAAGAAAGATGTTGCAAGGAATGTAACTACTGCTGTACTAAAACGGTAAGAAATAAAAAAATAGAGGCCAGTTGATGTACTTGTTGACTTAAAATCTGTCCTCAGTTAGACTTGGAAGGAGCACAGCTGCTGTAAGGGTGCAATGAGGGCAGATTTTAGATCACATAAATTTAGATTTTTTTCCTCTTAGCAACTTTATACTCATGAAATTATATAACAAATCTGTAAACCAATTACCAAATGTCAGAAGGTGCCCTGATTAAAATACACACGTCCCCTGGAACATGCCATATTCACAAATTAGCCATGTGTTATTTATAGCTCCTCAAGGCACAATAATGAAGAAAGTGGTAATGAAATCTGAAGGCCTGAACATCTCCCTTATGTCAAACAGCAAATCTCCTGAGACCCATCTGTAGCCCAAACTGTGGGAAAGAAAATACCCTTTCTAAAGCAAACAAAAAACCTCCCAACAACCTCCCCCGCCTCTGTAGTTTTGTATTTGTTGTTTCATTTTTAAAATTAAGCTGCAAATTAAAACCTTACCATACTACTTCCATTCATTAAATCATAATGATACTTTGAAATTCGTTATTTTTATTCTCCAGCACCATAAAGTGCATCCCAAATGCTTCAAAGAGACAGAGTCCTCTTATTCCCCGTTTCTGTCCGTGTAAGTGTGAACTTGTACACTCACCAATTCCTGCCCAGGTTGCAAGGTGAGATTGAGTTTTAACTCAAAACTGCTCCACATTCAAAACCTGCATATTTACACCTACACTTGTTTATGTCTTCACTGGTTCAGTTTTCAACATCCACATGTCACTGTCTGTAAGGCCTTTGCTAGGTTGTCTCTGCTTCTCTCACTTGCCAAAACTGACTTTTTACTGAATTTTTTGTCCCACATTTTCTCTGTCCATTATTGATCAGCACTGTAACTCTGCTTCCCATGTCAGTCTTCCCTCCTTAAAAATAATGTATTAATATTCATTTTTCTTTGCTTATAGCCATCTATACATCATATCCTATGCAGAAAAGCCTTTTCGAACAAAGCTGTGGTAGTTACTGCATGGAAATATTTTACACTCAGCCAATTTGGTGCACCCAACCTGTAGCACTGTAAGACACAATTAATTCATCATGTTGTAACGTGAGTTCCAACCAGCACAGAACAAGGATAAATGAAGGAGGCTGCCTCTTTTTTGGCACATGGACCATTTATGAGAAATGAGTGGGGTTTTTTCATGACAGATGCAAACACCACAGAACTGCCAAAAATATTTGAAGGTCCATCAGAATATCCACAAGGCTCCAAGTCCATATTGATACAACCATCACTATCACTGCCTTTCCACACCAGCTCAGTAACATCCTGGCCTTTCCACAAGAGCCTCCATCCATCCATCCATCCATCCAT
>VZDJ01000030.1:4659961-4924307 GCA_008694505.1 Cyanoderma ruficeps | reverse complement strand
AATCTGCCTCTCTGTCCCCATGCATTCATTACCCATTTTCTCACATTGTTAGAAAACTCTTGGGCAGTTGAAAAATTCTTGGAGGCATCTGAAGGGGCAAAAAAATCAGACTAGAACAGGAGCTGCATGTTTCTATTTATTACTTGTGCAGACCTGACTCTGAGCCAGAGGGTTAGCAGATGGGCATGTGTTGTCAAACATGTTCTGAATTTAAACAAAATTACTCTGGCTCTTGCTGGGCTGCTGCAGTAGCACAGTGACCTCTGGAGCCATCTCTACCTCTGCCCTGTGCTCAAAGGTGAGCTGTGATAAGGTTTAATTTGCTTGATTTAAAACTTCAGTGTATGCAAGAGATGTGGATCATAAAAACAGGTCTAAAAACAAATGTATTAATTTTTTCTCATCTTCCCTAACCTCCTTTTCTGCAATTCTGATTTTTATTATTCTGAACTTTGAAAAGCTCAGAGATCCACATTTTAAAAATATTTCTAATGAACACAACCCTCTGACCTTTCCTTTTGAAGACAAATGTGTAGCTGTAAATGGTAAAAAACCAAAAAGCACCCCTCCAAAATACTCGTCTCAGCTGGTTTCAGCCTCAGGTACAAGGCAGGGGACTTCCATGGGAAAAAGTCCCCAGAATATAGTTCCTATGGAGATGCAACAGTTGAAGACAAAACCTTTGGGGTTTGATTTTAGAGATTCATGGATCATTCAGGCTAAAGGTAGACTTCATCCACCACACCATTTTGGATTGAGTAGCTCTGGGAGGGCTTTGGGCCTGTGACTTCTGTCCCTTAAGGATGGGAAGTGTCTCAACAAACCCAGGCTTGCCTGGGGCAGCTACTGTGGGATCCCAGGCTCCCTAAAGGGGGATTCTTTCCAGGAAATCCCCTCGTGCCTTCCCACAGACAGTCCATGCCCTGCTGGCTCGCTCAGTGCCACAGGCAGCCAGGCATCGTTCAACACTGGGATGCTGGCAGAGACAGGAAGCCTCTCTTTTTATGGAGAGGTCAGAGTTCAAGTGTCTTAACTTCAAATTTCAAATCACCATTGTAAACCCACATTTTTCCTATTTTGTTCATTCCAGTCTTTTCAGACTGAATGGAGACACTGGGTGCTAAAGACTGCCTTTGTTAGCAGAAGCAGACTCTATAAGCTATTGTGCTGTTAATTTTTTCAGTTATCTTGGCTTCCTTAATATCATTTAGCTATTTCTTTTCTTTAATAAGGGTAACCTTATTCTGCTTGATTCTGTTTCACTTTGAACCTTCATCGATGCTGAGGATTTCACATATTTTTTTATCATACTGTGCAAAATGCTGATGGAATCTTTGTGCAGACTCTCAGGCAACAGGAAAAGGTTATTATTATCATCCCCCTTGTATTGTATCTCCAGAAATCTATGCACATGCTTTGTAGCCACCCATTTTGCACTGGAACCTGAAGAAATCATTTTGTTTTACTCCCTACAAAAGCACTTTCTAAAAGAGGTGTCTTTCTAATTGTCCATTTTTAGAGCTGGTGCATGCATAATGCCGTGCTTTCAGGAGGGTTTGGAGTGATTTGCTCCAATTATCTGTACCTTAGCACTGGGGCTGCTGCCTGGCACAGAGGTGAAACCATCCGCGCTGAAAGCAAAAAGTCTCTGCTCAATTTGAATGCAGAGTGAAAAGAATTTCATTCACTGAGGGCAGTGACGAAAGAGCGGCGTCCACACTCTGTTCCAGTCATCCAATTACTCTGTTCCTGGTATGTGGAATGATGTTAAACCCACATGGAGTTTTTGTGACCCCTATCCCCTATAAAGGCTGAGAAGAAAGAGTGAGCTTGCTTTCCTCCCCTCTGAACCGTTTCCATACTTCCATTATTTCAATCTGCTTTCTCTCTGCTATCCCACCTTCTCAACAATCCATGTCAAGGATCAGCAACTGCCCAAATTAAATGGCCATTGACTACTATTATTCAGAAATATTTTTATGGAAGCAGCAGGTTCAGCCCAGGTACTCCAGCCAGCCATGCAGCCATTGCCCACTGGCACACAAATAGCAGCTGGATATTAAGACATAGTTGAGATATCCATATACTGCCCATATGCTCACTTTGGAGAAGCTGGGGAGACTTGTGCCTTGGAAACAGGGAAATGATTAAATAAACCAGAAAAAAAAAAAAAAGGCTGTCTAGTGAGTCTATTGGCTTATTGTACTCCATATTTCTAAAAATTCACTTTGCAGTCAGGACACACGGGGTTTGAATTATTTTCTGCCTTTACACTTTCCCTGCCACCAGAAGTAACGTGGGGATGTTTTTCAATAAACAAATCTGCTCTTTTCTCTCAAGGTTTGTGTACACTCTGAGTGCATCAGTGAGATCACATTTTTCACCAGGGAAATGAAAAAAACCAACAAAACAAACAACCCACATTGCTAAAAATCCAAGAAACCAAGCTGGCCACGTCTCTGAAATACAGTGTGACCGAAAAGAAAAATAAAATAAAAATCCCCATCCAGCACAAACTGGGAAGTGATGGAATGAGGGCTTTCCTACTGAGACTGTCTCCGGTTACCATCCTTCTGAGCATGGCATTATCAATCTGGCACTGAGGATGATCTCAGGCCAACATTTAAAGGTGACTGACAAACAGAGAAGGCCAAAATGAAGCAAAAGAATCACAAAGAGAGACTATGGAAGAAGCCTTCTGTAAAACATGAGAGACCCCTGAGCCATATTAGATTATTTTTCTCTTTTTTTTCCTTTTTAATTCTCTTGTAGTAGACAATATTTCCTATCCCCCTTCTTTTGAATCTCTACGACATGCAAACTGTGTTTGGATGCAGGCAGAAAGAGAAGTGTAACTGTGTATTAGACCTGCTGAAGCTGGGAGGCACATTTTTAGTGAGTAAAAGCCATACTTCCATAAATTACACACACAAACTGCATTCCAAAATCTCACAACATATGAAACAGATCCCTGGATCAGTCCCATCACCAGCCCTGCCCATTACAGTGTAGGGCTGCTTGGAAATAGAGCTCTGGGAGCACAGCTGGGACACAAATGACATTGTTTCCATTTTCTCACAAAGGCCTCAGTGATGCGGCCTCGTGGATTTGTCATATTCTGCACAAGGCTTTGGAAAAACCTCGAGTCCATTTACTTCACTTTTTCAGATGCTTTTAGATGATTGGAAGAAAGCAACTCTTCCTTCCACCTGCAGCCTGCAAGAACAACAACCCTATCTACGCAGCCACTTCCCTGCCTCTTCATCCTGTGCATCCTTCCTTCCTGTAGTGAAACACCTGTAAGGCACACGAACAGGAATTTGGAATCTCTTCTGTAGGAAAAGCCCATCCTACCCATCCAAACCATACTGTCCCTTGCTCATCTATTGTACACTCTCATAGTTTAACTGCTGTTACTATTTCCATTGAAGATTATCAGTATTTCTAGTAAAGACAAGCTGGAGACAAACCAGGATCTAATCATTAATTATATTTTGACCTGCATGCCCAGATGAGTAGGAGAAAATGTTCACTCAAGAGGAATTTTTCCCCTAACTCCAGCAGGCCCTGGATTTCCCACTGAATGTTTTCATTTTCAGCTGCAATCACCAGAAATAACATTAATGACTTTCAGTGCAGTGCAAAAATAATTAGAGGCAGAGCAATTGTCCAGCTTACGTGCTTATGCTAAGAAAAGACTGAGAAAAATCATGCAAAGCTTGATAACCTGAGGGGGAAAAAAGCAAACAAGCACAGGGGTGAGGTCTCAATCAAATATGAAGCAATCTATATTTTCCATTAAGGCCACTGTGGAACTGGGCATTTTGCAAAGATCTTGATTGAAAACCATAGCAAAGTTAATGGGTTTGACTCAAATGATCCTCAGCACTTCAATAAGAAACAAGGAGAAAGGAGGCCCACAAAAGCAGAACTTGAAAAGAAACATTGGTGCAAAAGCATACAACATAAAATAAACAATTTAAATTGCTCTAGAGAAGAGTATAAATTGCCTTGTTCTCAAAACTAGAGGGAGATTCAACAGTGCCAAATCTCATTAGAATTTCAGCACTGTATTTTTTTTTATAAACAGCATATCAGTAAGATTTACCAATATTGTCTCAGTATACTGAAAGCTTTATTATTTATTCTTTGACATGTGGTACTTCTCTCATTCTTTGCTTTTAATGAAAACCAGTAGAGATGTGTACTAAAAACTTCATTTTTTCAACATGACTGAATTGAAAGCTAATTAGCACATTCATATCTGTCGAAAATCAGTATCTTTTGTATGCATATTTCTGGGTTCTTTTGTGGTCAGCTGAATTTAATTTGTTGATAAAATGAAGGAGGAGATAAAAAACATTAATAGTTTAGGCTAGGCTTTTCAAAGGCAATAAGTAGAACCCATTAAACTAAGCAGGGAATCAGACCAGTAATTTCCAGGGCTTTTTTAATGTCACCTTGAAATTTTAGTAAAATCAGGAAAGAACAAGGAACAGTCATAATCCAAAAGAATTTCTTGGGATCTGGGGACGAAAAATATTATTGAGGTGTTGAGAAACAGGATTTCAGAGCTGCAAAGGCTGCTGACAGCCTCTTAAGGTGGGTGCTCTGTTTCAGAAGCTGTGATTTCAAGAGGAAGCAAAGTGGGTCATAAATGCTACTGATCGCTGAAAATTAGGAGATGAAAAACACTTCAGAACATTTAAGTGTGGTAGGTCTGATTACAGCAATCAAAATGCTATCCCATTTCGCCACAGTTTATCTTCAACAGCAAGGTTAAGGAAAAAAAGCCAAAAAAAAATAAAAAAAGCCACATGATCCTAAATTGTACAGTGTGCAGAAATGTTACAGTCCTGACAGGGACTACACAGCCAGTTGACCCAAAAGGTAACATGGTATTTATCTTGTTCTGTGCTGTCAACCAAAACCATTCCTGCTGCTTCAACAGGCATTTCACTCCTACCTTATGGCCTGAATCCTTTGTCAGTCTGGTATTGAGGACTGACCCGTTTCCCACAAAATATCTGCAAAACCAGCTTCACCCCTACCATGACCCTGTCTTGGTTTGGATAGACAGGTATTTGCCAGGGAAGATTGGAGTTTCCCATGGAATGTAAGCCCCCCCCACCCCCTTTTCCAAATTATTATAAATTTGCAATTAAAAGCAACTGTCAGGCAAATATTTTGGGAATAGGCATAGCAGGATATATCCTGCTATAGGATAGTAAAGGGAAACATGCCTTTACAAGGGATATTAAAAATGTTGTAGTACAAAAGAAGAAGCAAGCAAACAAGAAATCCTAGGAAACCCTGACAGAGTCAGAAATACAACCTGACGCCCTGTTGGTCAGGGTGTTGGAAACAGTCCAAAGTAATCCCTCCTGGAGTGGCAGATGTGGTCCTGTTGGAAGCAGAGGTGATCCTGTGGAGGCAAGGGTCCAGAGATGGGTCCAGTCTTCCTTTAGGAGTCCCATGGGAACAACAGACTGTCTGGTGACACTTGTGGCTCCTTTTTATCTAGGTGGTAATGGTTTTGGTCCTCCTACCTGGGTGGAGCATCTCACAATAGGATGATGAATTGTGTCATGTCATTGGTGAGCTCTAATGGCCCATTAACAGAAGATATCTTCCTGGAGGTAGTGGAAGAGTGAACAGAGATAAGAAACGATACCTCACCCGGTCTCAACAGATGGCTTGTTATCAGAAAGGCACTCACCCCCTCTCTCCTGGAGTTACAACACCTCCCCAACAGGTTTCAACAGATGAAATAGAATAATTTTTTTTTTGGTTATAAAAACCCAAGACAGACCCTGAGGTGCCTGTGTGTGTAATCACTGGCCTGGCATGACTTGGTATGTGACCAGTGAAACAGCAAAGCAACATTTGTCCCAAGACTTCAATTTGGTCTCATGACCATGAGCAAGGAGTCTGTGTGCTCCAGAGCACCTGGGCACATACTCCTGGGAAAAAACCTTCTCCTGCCTGAAGCCACGACATCTCCAAGGATCACTGCATAAACCTCTGCACCTTCCCCACTGAGTGCAGAACAAATCCATAAATACACAGTGACACTAACAAAAAATGCTCCAATCCAACCAGCCCTCGCTGGGTCTGCTGGAGCAGCAGAGGACAAGACAATAAACAACAGATGACAAATGATAGGTCATTCCCACCTTAAGCCAAAGTAACTCCGTGCTGGCTGCCAGACACGGTTCTCTCTTCCTTCTGTCAGCTGATTCAGGAAGCTCATCCCAATTCACCTGGGAGCTGTGCTATGCTAATGAACTATGGAGGGGTTCAACAGTATATCAAGTGTGATATATTAAACAAACAAATCCACAAAGAAAATAAACAAACTTGAGTACCAATAGTAGTACCCATTGCAGATTAAAAATACAAATAAGCAAATTAACTTCATGCGGTTTAAATCCTAATCCTCGGGGATGAGTTGAGCATCAATGTGCACATGCCTTGTTTTTTATTATTCCTGTAAGATGAGAATTGAAATAAAGTCTTACAGCAATTTATTAAGACAAGATTTAATGACACAGAGTGTTCTACCTGCCCCTAGTGCTAAGGAGGTTTGTCCAATATCCAGTTTCCAGAGCTCTTTCTTCAGCAGAGGAAGCCGCTGCTATTCAACCCCAGCTTTTTATTACACTCTTCCATTTCTTTAGGCAGTGTAATATAAAGCCTATTTTCAAAAGTGAAACAAATAATGGGATAGAGATAAACTCTGTGAAAAGGGAGGACTCGGCAGTGCTTCTGAGTGCTACTGTCTGGGAGAATCAATGGGAGATATTTCCATTCAAATTCCCAGAAAGCACAGAGAGCATTAGCAGGTGCTTTAATCATCTCTCACACAATAACCATCACTGCTGTCCTCTGTGTTCTCCTCTGCTCAGACTGTTTCCCTTCCCTTCCTTGCTGGAAATGTTCCCTCACACAGCTTCCCTTAGGTGCACACCAAGCACAGCAATCCCAATGTTTTCCATTTTATACTTTAGGAATTTCTGCAGGTTTAACACTTTTAAAACAAACATTAAGCTGCTCTTTCTTGTGGCTTTTCTTCAGCTGTGAAAAAGTCGTTAAATCTCCCAAATATGCTCCATCTGACCTACTGAGCTCAGTCATTTAGTGGCATAAACCCTCAAATATGAAGTCAACAGATACTTAAGTTGAAGTGTCAACAGTGTATTGGCAACAAGCTGACATAAATCCTGAGGAATTTAACTTTTAAAGAACCTTAATTCCTTCTTTACTCCGGAAAGATCTCTTGAACCTTTTTCACAGCTTTATATGGGTCTTTAAGCTACATCAGCGAGATGTGCAGCAGCTTACAGATATAGCAATTAAGTTACAAGCAAATGTATGTAAAAACAAAGTGTAAGAACATTTCAAAAAATGGGCTTTTCAGAAAATCAATACATTTTCACTGAGGTGCATCACCCAGCATCATCATCAAATGTATTTTACTAAACCAGCTGTAGCAAAAGGAATCAAACCCAACCACCACCACGGAAAGCAATTATGTTCACTATGAACCCAGAGGGCCATTTCAAACAGCACAGCTTTTCACAAACAGCTTCGACACTCCTTGGAGTCCCATTTGGATCTCAGCTCTATCATTTTGCACTTCCATCTCTGTATACTCAAAATAATAAGAAGAAAATTCTAATTCCTGGGGGAAAAGGGGGGGAATTTTGTTTTACCCAGGCTGTGTGTAGCATTATCTCAGCCTGAGGTGAAAATACCAATGGATCAACATTTCCTTAACTAACTTCAGTCTAATCCTGGTATTACACTGACCCTTGGAGAAGGGAACCTGTTTTCACTGGCTTCAGCAGCAGCACCTACTGGTGTCTCTAATGAAGTTGAGAGATACTTCCTGCAGTTTTTCAAGTAGAGAGTCGAGGTTTCCCTTTAAGAGCAAGTATTGCAGATTAGGATTTCTTTCTGAGGCACACAGCATTTTACAATGGAACTTAATGAAGTAGCTCTAAGGTATTTCCTGCAACATATTTCAATAGAAGAAAATATAAACCAGTAAAGCCGCTCATGTAAGCATTGAAGATGTAAGGAATTACTTAAACAATGAATGCATGAAGCTATTAACCTTCCTGGGGAATTAAAACGTGCCCATATGTGATGAACCAAAAGCAGCAAGTCATGTCAAGTCTGCAGGATTGACTTTACACATGTGACTGAAATATACTTACAGAAACATGAAATTCTGTTGTATGTAGAGAAAACTAGACCAGACTTCTAGACCGTGAGCACACCTTTGCAACAGCTTTTATTTGGCACATTTGTTACCTCCTGGCAATGGTACAGAGCCAGGAAGGTTATAATGTGGTAGTTACCCTCAAGTAAAGGCACAGTCTAGTGAAATTAGCCATTTTTTAGTTTTATTTCATTGCAATATTCTGCTGTGCTGGAAAATATTAGAAGGATCAGCATGACTAAGTAAAATTTTGCTCATGCACAGCTTACTGCATAAAAGCAGTGGGAACAAAAGAGCCCCGATACCAGACTAAGCCGGGTACAGGTTATCTCTGTATGTCAGGTATTTAATGGGAAATGTTATAATAGGAAGGGCTTAGAAAATTTAAAACACTCTCTGAAACAGGTCACAGGAATGTTCTCTGTTTAAAGCAGCTGGAACACTGATACTGTGAGATTAAATAAAACATAAAAGGGATAAAAAGAATTACCATATATTTAAAACACACGCAAAACCAAAATGCTAGGAGCAGAAATGAGAACAACGAGAGGCATTTTTTCCACTCACTGAAGTGTCCTACTACATAAGGAAGCCCTTCCTGGTCTCCTTTTGGATGTCCCCGGTTTTGTGTGTCCCCATCACTTCATCTTCCATTGGCATCATCATCATCCTATTAGCACCAAGATGTCACTGTCAATTAGGAACTGAGATCTTTGGAATCTCTGAAAGCAGTCACTTGGCCATCAGATAGTATCAAAACTTCATTAACATAATATTAATTAGTTTGGTGGGGGGTTTTTTTGTTTGGTTTTGGTTTGGTTTTTGGGTTTTTTTAAAGTTTCTACCAATCTGTCCAGCTCCTCAGACATGTTCATTTTACTGCTAATGGTATCACACACTGCCTGTGTACTCCCTACACAATTAATAGCATTTTGTATCTGCATGGAGAGGGCCAAGAGCTCCTATACAAATGATAATTAAACACCACGGTAAAGAGATGTGCAACTGCTCAGGGCTGTATGCAAACAACAACCCACTGGCAGCTTCCAGGAAATGAAACATAACAAGCTGAGTTTTAAAGTAAACTGAGATGGACTTTGCCTCTTGATGGAAGATCTTTCTGAATGACCAATTTAAGTATTTTTTGACCCCTTCTGCTGAACACAAGATAGATGTACCTGAACAGGTGAAAACCTGGGCAACCTCTACAGTTTAATGAGAGTTTCTGTCCCTAATGCCTGTGGAAACTCTGTAGGGATGGAGACTCTGTAGGGATTATTTGGACTCAGCCCTGAGTTGTGTCCTGCCTCTCAGAGCACTCGCACAAGCAGCTTTAGACCAAATCTGTAAGTGAGTGTACCAAAGCCACATTTGTTTGAGGAATGTGACAACAGCACAAATCAAGCTGCTGATGCACATCAGCATCCATGGAGACACGACAGAGCTGTAACCTTGGTGTGAGGTCCTGGAAACTTTCCCCTGCTGAAAGGAATCTGGGGGCTGGATTTTCAATCCGACATGGACAGAGCTGACTGCTAATTCCCTCTCACACCACTTGATTTCTCATGGATTTTACTGCCAAGTCTCATGGACACAGGATCTCAGGGATTACACAGCTCACTAGCAATGAGCAGACTGCACCAGGAGATGATCAGGACTGGGACACCAGGACATAACTCAAAGTTCTCTGTTTTTGTCCAGGGAGGCCAAGCTTTAGGGGTGTGACTGTGCATCCAAGAAGCACAATGTACAAAGTGAGGTAGCTGCTGTACTAAAGGCTTCAAAACGTTTCTATTTGTGTTAGCACAGCCTTACGTCCAATTTTATTAATTCTGGTTTTAACAGATCTGCCTAGCTCAAGCTGAAACATTTTATTCTAAATCTACCTCTGAGTCCCTTCCTCTCTCCATCAGATGGAAAGAGGAATAATTACAATTACAAATGCAAATTTGCAATAATATCAACACCAATCAGTTGGTGAGATTATAGTGTTGTCCTGTACATCAGGACATGGGGTTTGACTGCAACAACTCGGGGATGGCAGCAGTGAACAGCAGAGTAAAGGGTGACTTAAACTTCTCTACTAAAAATTTGTCTGACACCAGAGGGAACAAGGGGTGGTGAAACAAATACTTAACTCAGGACATGAGGAAAATCCATGTCCTGTATTGAACAGGACTGGGTTCTGCCTAGGAGTCAGCAAACAATAAAAGGCACCTCAGAATGGGAGCCAGTCATTGGGCCTGAGAAGTTTTGCGTGAAAAAGGAAAAATAAGAGAAAATAAGGATGGAAAGTAAGTACAGAAAGACTATATTTTCTTAGCATAGAACATTTCAGTATTAATGCATACTCTCTAAGCATACACCAGCATTTGTTTCTTAACTTTCACGGGTTACAGTTGTCCATAGTTAGCTACACCTATAAGCGAAATCAGTGAGGAGAAAACTGTAAAAAGGCAGATAAATTAACGTTTACCCCCTGAAATCACACAACTTCAGTTGGAAGAGAAGATTTTAGCACACCCACATGCTGCTAACAGCAAGATCTTTTGCTGCCTGATCAACACGCCCCCCCCAAACCTGACCCCTCTGCCTTGAAGGACAGGAATGGGAGCAGGAAGCTACCTGGAAGTCACACAGTGTGATCACCTTGCATCCAGCAGCTATTTTCACACTCTATAAACGAGGGCTCCTGGCTATCTGGCACAAACCTTCCCCCAGTCCTCTTCTACACAGAGCACTAAGTGCATTGTAATTCCAATATTCCTATTCCCTGGTAACAATATGTCATTCCTTATATATGTCAGGGGTTTGGGCCAATGCATACTTGAAGCTTTTGCCTGCAGTAACAGGTAATACACAAATCCAGCTCTTGGCCAAATCCTCCACACTGAGCAAATTTGACAGGGGAACCACTGGTGCAGAATGAATGCAAATCAGGATGCCAGTTTATTTTCCAGTCAGTTCTGCACATAACTAGAATCTAATCCAGTTATGGCAAATAGTGAAAATCTTGATGTAAGGGTAAAACATATGTAAATTGCCACTGTGATTTCTTAAACTAAACTGGAATCCAGCAAACGCATCTTGTTTCATTATTCTCTGCAGCAGAAAATTCAGTTGCCAAGAGAAAATTAAAAATAATAATACCAGGAATACACATTTGACAAATTAATTCTGCGTCTTAAAAAATAAGGTCCCCGGATGCTACAGAAGCCAATAAATTATTACACAGGCAAAGTATCTCAGCACAAACCAAATTATCTGCTCACATATAGAAAATGAAACGGTGCCACTTCAAATCTGAGCACAGCACTGCTGGTGTGCTCTGCACTGCTAATGAAGCTTTAGAAGCAATCATTGATGACTCTGCAGAAGTCATGCCTGCTGCCAGAGCTGTCACTTCACATAAAAGCCTAGTGGGGAAAGCAGCAGGAATGTCTGGAGCCCCTTGGTGGTGGAAGCAGGAGAGGTGGGAAGGCCGGGAGCTCTGCCCTGCTCCCACGCGGGTGCCCCTCTGCCTCCCCTGCCAGGGCTCATCAGAGCACACTCGGTAGGAGCTAAATGCGTGCCTGGCCATAACTACACTGTGCTGCTGAGGGCCCTTCTAACAGGCACAGTGCTGAGAGCTCACTTTTCCTCCTTACACACCCTTGCACACAGCACCGAGTGACAGTGCCACTTGTGCCTTCAAATGGAAACACAGCACGTGGGCCTAATAAACCCATGGGGCAGTTTCACCTAACCGTGGCTGGTTTTCTGCATTATTTACTCCAACCGGTTTTAAACCAAAATACGATGCAGCTAAGTAAGACCAAAACCAGAAGTTTGCTCTCAAAGAATTCCACAGAAGCTGCACAAAATATTCTATGCTAACATAAGTTAGGAGCTGTTTGGTTCCAGAAAAAAAGCCAAAGCTGTTTAACTGCAAGACATGAATTTAAAGTCCTCTCAAAGGTTGGTTGTTTTTGTTTTGTTTTTCAAATTTCACGGCACTTTATCAACAACTCAGTGTTTTGTTAGAGAAAATGAGATGATGCCTAGAAATAGAAAGGATTCCAAAAGCATAGCGAGGACAATACAGTGTAGCTCCTGAGCCTCTTCTTGCAGAACAGAAACTTGTTTTTCTATTGTAACCCTGTTACATGGAAAACAAAAACAGATTTGTGAAACCCTTGCTAATGTGTGTGCCTACTGAGCTACTGCCTTTGTCTGATGTATTTTTCTGTATTGCCCTCATTTCATACTTCCTCAGTTCTTTGTCCAAAACTTGCAGAAGCCAAAACACAAACTCTCAGCAGTTCCACCTGTGCCCCTCAGGCTCCTGAGATAATCTAATTCAGGGTCCTACACTGTACACTGTCATACAAAGCAAAATATGAACAGTTGAGTTAAAACTCAAGAAATGACTCTGACCATAACAGTGTAGAATACGTAGGACAAATGACAACACTCACCTTCTGTAGCTGTGAGTTCTCAGAAGCATTCTGAGGATACACATTCATGAGGAGTGCCTCCCTACCCCCCTCAGCACACTATTTGTGACCATCGCCTTGTGGACTGCAGGTATGCCTCCTTGTTTGTGTAGCAATCCCCATCTGCTTCCAACAGCCAGAAATTGAAAGGTTACAGGGCTTAAACCGTTCCCCAGTTATGATACGTCCATCAGGCAGCAACAGCTGGGCAATAAACTTTTAGCCATAAATGCTCCTGAGAGCGGGAAGTTCACGGCCAAAGCCATAACCATGTAACATCAATTGATGTCCAAAATGCAATCTGGGCATGTCGTTCCCTCTAATACCCAACAACACCCTACATTGCAAGGTACTTACCAGCAGCCTCCAGGTTAAATAACACCAGCTAAGGTCAGCTGGGATGGTTCCAAAAGGATCCCTCCAGTCAACCAGAGATTTGTGGCCTCCTCTGAGCCTCCAGCACTCCCTGATTTCATCCCAGTTCCACGGAACACTCTCAATATCACTTTAGACTGGATATTGAAATCACTTAGCAGCAATAAAAAAGAAAAGTGCCACAGAATTGAATCCCATTTTGCTCAGCACACATCTCTAAACTATTACCAGTGTGAAATGAAATCTAATGTCTCCCTTAGCAATCCCATCTTCTTTGTCCTTTTGTTTTTCTAGGAGCGTTATGATACACTAAATCCATTTGGACACACAATAGTACACAGGTCATACCACAGACTTGAAGAAGAGTTTTCCAAATTTACGTAGCCACTGCAGCAGGTTGCTTTTCAGCCATCACACTCTCACATAAAAATCCATTAATAAAAGCAGAAGGAGACAATGCAAACACCTCAGTGTGCTGCTTTGCGCTGGGGCGGTTCATTGTCTTCCCAGCAGCTGGTGTGGGGCTGTGTGTTGGACTTGTGCTGGAAACAGTGCTGATAATTTGGGGATGTTTTCATTGCTGCTGGGCAGTGCTCACACGGCCTTGTCTCCTCTCCTGTAACCCACCTCCTTTCCCTTAGGTTCATTTTCGTGGTTGTACAAAACAGAAAATGTGATTGAATCGCCACGGTTTCATCTAATGCCCTCTTTGGGGCAGGAATTCTACAATGGTACAAACACTGTACAGAAAATGTGACCTGCTGAGATCCAAATGCCTTGACTTTCACAGGAGAAACAGGGCAACTGCTGTGGGCCTGTGCTATCAGAGATGCTCCCTCTGATTCCTGCCAAATGCTCCCTGATATTCAGCCTTCCTTTGCCGCAGTTCATGATGCCACCTCTTTCTCCCAAACACATCTCCTTTTCCCCAGCCCCGGAAGTTTTACTGGAACAGTGCATACAAGGCAGGTGACTGATGTGCAGAGCCAACTAAGTGATGGATGTGCAGGGCAAGTGAGGATACAGCGTGCCCCGAGGAGGAGTTTTGGGGCAGGGTTTCTGTATTGTCAATTACTGAGAACAGATGTAGCTTATAGAGCTTGGGCAGAAAGCTCATCTGATTGCTCTTGGCCAAGTTTACATGATGGCTAGTCAACAAAATGCGATGCCCAAGAGACTGTGAAACTAAACCCTCTGGAAACATGTCCAAAGAATAAACCAAGTGTAAGGCAATACTGCGCTAATAAATCAACTGAGCCTCTTAACAGTAACAGAGTCAGATTTGCGTATAACGATGCTGTTTAAACCATCTGAGTGGCTTGTCAAAGCTGTTCTATCAAAATAACACACATAATTATTTGCATTAAACAAAGTATAGTCAGCTGCTAGTTTTTCTTGAATTTAATAAATGCTGTTACTTCCTGCAGTCTCTCTAGGTAGCTGCCTGTTCCGATGTCTTGTTGGATTGCATTTTTTAACTCCTCACTATTATTTCTGGAGTTCCAAAAATGTCACAAAGATAGGATCTGGCATGGAGAGCCTTTGACGCAGCTCATCAGAATTACAGACTGATTGGTTACAAACTTAAAACTCCTAAATAAAAATAAAACAGTGTTGGAAGGGAAGCTTGCTAAATATCTGCACTGCTGATCTTGCTCAGTCAGTAAGAATGGTGTATGAAACATAGAAGTATAAAAAATTAGCAAAATAAAAGCTAAATGCGAATGCTATTTAAAGTATATCTCTATTCTACAGACAAGAACAGGGAATATATTATTGATTACAAGGTAGTTAACTATTTCACGGGAGGATATGTACACAGGTTATTTTCCATCTGACTTTCAGACAGAGCATGTCAATCAGTGCTGGAACAGAACACAAAGTTTTGCTGGCATTAAATAGCATCTTACGGTGTGGAGCAAGATAATTTTTGGCAAGAATAACATTATCACAATTTGTCCTTTCATTCATGTTCAAAGTTCAGCAGAATCCTACAGGAAACTGTACTTTCACCATTTTGTTTTCCATCTGTAACGTAAAATTGCTGCTTAAATGAAAGCACTGCCCTCCGTTGCCCAAAACCGTTTTGGATGGGGAAATGGACGACTTCAAAACTGTGTATTGAGTTTCTCCACTTTTACAGTCAACTGGGATAAGGCAAAGAGAATTCCCACATGAATGTAGGAAAGGGAATGGACTGACACTGAACATGCAGAAGCACGAGTGGTTGGGGTAAAGCTCTTCCCACAAGGGGAGCTCCAGCTACAGACCTGAGAAAGCAACAGCCCACACCACACTCATACCTACATCTCAAGCAGGGGAGCCCTCCCTTTACCCATTTTTCACCCTGGACTTCACCTTTGATTCTCTTTATGCCAGAGGATAAAGCTTTTATGCCAGACAAGAGAGTTTTTCTCTTTTCCAGCATGGATTTCCTTTTTCCTTTGTTTTCTTTAAACAAACAACAAAATCAAGAAAATGAAAATCAGTACCAAAAAGAGTTCTTGTTTTCTAGCCTAAACATAGATTGTAGAATGCAATGTAAATGTTTGCTCTTATTTTTTCCTGATTAGACTTGAGATACTAATATTAATAGCCACTGCAATTTGCAGTTTGTTCCCTGGAAGGAAATTTCACACAAAAGTCATTCATCTTTCTTTAGTTCTTCTGTTTCCATAGGCACTGAAAACAGCAGAAAAAGAGGATCCCTTGGTGAGGAACAGATGGGTGGAAGACAGGTAGAAGGTGCCTTTCTGCAGTGCAGGTGTGAGGTTCATATCTACAGAGGTTCTCTCCCTTTCCTGGGCCACATTTCCAGGAGACAGATGTTCCAACTTCGTATATGGATTTCTGCACATCAATAATCTGGGTGAAAACCTCTTATCACTGTTTATATATTAATAATATCCCTACTGCAAACAAAGGTGAAAAGCTCTTCAATGGAAAAATATTGTTCCTCTGGGTACAAAAAGTTAGCCCAGCACTAAAAGCCCTGGTTTTCGAGGCTTCCCCCCCAGTCAAGGTTGTGTTTGTGTCTCTCAATTGAGGTATATGGCAGACAACTATTTTATGTCATCTACAGGCTGTGTATGTTGTAAGAGCATCCTCATGTCAAAATTAAATTGATCTTGTAAGACACTGCCTCTTAAAGTGCCTTTTACACATAAATGTGAAGGGAGACTATTAGCATGGCTGTTAGACCATAATAAAGCATGTTCATGACTTGTCTCTTAATTATGCCTTTTCACTCTCATCCTGTGGCAGTACAATTCCCTTTCCAACCACAAACCATGTTCATGACATACACATAATGCAGCAAAACTGATGCACATAAGAGGAATGGATCACATTAATCTGTGCAATTGAATCAGAAGACAATGCAACTGCAGAGTTTGTAATTCAAGGAGTCTCTTTCAGAAGATTTTGAAAGATCCTGTTGCTGCAGATAACTCTGGCTCTTTGGTTTATAATTTACAACAGACACATTTTCTGTAAATCTTACAAACATTAGACAAAACGTAGTTGTTGGGCTCAATGTTTTCCCCTAAGTAACTGCTTAACCTTGTCATCAGAAAGTCTCTTCTCCCACCTTTCTTTACCATGCCATATTGACATGCAGCTGCTGAAATGGGGACAAAAATCAAGACCTTGTTTGTATTGGCTGTGTTTTGTACTTCCATGACAAGCATTCGTCTGCTTAGGTAAGACAGAACTGTTGACTGAATTCGGTAACATTAATAATTTTTCTTATAAAAAAATTAGTCTTCCGGACCAGAGAATATTCTA
Organism: Cyanoderma ruficeps; assembly: GCA_008694505.1. NCBI lineage: Eukaryota > Metazoa > Chordata > Aves > Passeriformes > Timaliidae > Cyanoderma > Cyanoderma ruficeps. The sequence continues at coordinate 4,907,444 of VZDJ01000030.1, read as the reverse complement.
TTAAAGCTGGAAATGTTGGGGGAAAAATTAGAATTACAATGTATCCCATGCTGTTGGAATTTTCCTTGTCCCACACTTATAATTGCAATGCAGTATTTTGTTCTGTACACAAATGTTGACAACTTTTTCTCTAATTTGAATAATTTCACATCAGTCTGAAGCAGTAATATCCTCATGGGAATTGGCTTAAAGCAATGAAGAGAGCTTTCACCAAATGTTCTCCAAGAAAAGCTGATGTTTTGAATATAATTGGGAGACAGGCACAGCACTGAACCAGATATTCTGGGTTCCACATGGTGCAGTCTACAGAGACAAACCAGATGTTTAGCACTACTGCTGATACCCTTGTGTCCATGGGGAATTTTGCCATTTATTTGGAAAACATTTTATTAAAAAAAGTCAAAACCCCCAGCACATCAGCAGCATGTGGTTTGTTATAGCAAATGTACAACCTAAAGTGTTTGAGAAAATCAGATTTCTCTTTTAAAATGAAGGGCTTAAAAAGCATTCAAACAGTTCAGCTTTAAAAAGCAGTCTTTGTTATCTAAAACAGACTGGGGTGCTGCAGCCCAACTATTTCTGAATAAAAGCAGGTCATTATTGAAAAGAGGAGATTTGTAACAGCAGCCATATTACAAAAGAGACTGTCAAATATAGCACCCATAGGAATAATGTCTGGGGTCTTGCATGATCCAGAATAACTCCCACAGGATAAGATGAGGAATATGGGGTTGGACTTCTTAGGCTTTTATGCTTTTTGTTCTGTGTGAAGACAATAGCTCTGAATTTTGAAAGTGTGAACTTCTTTTCAGCAGGCTAAAGACACCTAGAGTTTTAAAAGGTCACTGGAATTGGGTGTTCTTGAGTCTTCACCCATCTTTTAAACAGACCAAAGCAAATCATTGGCACTGCAAATGGGTCTCCAGTGTCACCAAGAGCAGAATGATAAAAGCAGTGGCTCTGGTCCTGGCTGGTCACCACGCAGCAGTGACACTGTTCCCAATGCCACCAGCCAAACCAATGTTCTCTACACACATCCCACGTGCTGCATTTTTCTCCTTGGTCTAGAAGCTTACTAGTATTGGCTATAGTCCCTTAGCCCAGCCTACCTCCATGAAACACCAGGCTGGGAGGGAAGCTCAGAGAATGATCCCTGTGGAAGAGAGGAGGAACAAGGACTTTGCTGCTGGTTCATCATTGTGCTGTTCTGAGTCCAAACTTACCTACACTGGGTACCTGTGGTGCCTTTCAGCCCCCTGACAACCTTGACAGCTCTGGTTGTTGTGGCTGGCACACATTTCTCCACGGGGCTGGACACCACACCACTCCTTTAAGCATGATACACTGGAAAATGGAGCAGGGATCTCAGATGGCCTTTAGCTGCTAACCTCAGGAAGCAGCTTTTAAAATATTATTATTGTAGTTGTTAATAGTTTCCAAAAGGATGACTCCCAGGGCTGCAAGAGCTCATTGACTTTGCACACGCACATCCTTCTCCAAGGTTAAATGGGAATGGTTTGTGAACACACAGTTGAGAGCAGAATTACCTAATGAAGTGCACTTGCCTGAGCACAGCCAGCTCACACAGAGCTTTCTTGCAAACATAAAAAGGTGCTTTTAATGTGAAAACCTGCTTTTGTTCCCAGCTTGGAAATGTTTATGGGAAATTGTGCTTCTAGGCTTGGGGACACATGCATGCATAAATGCACAGAGCTATGTTAGCATTTACATCATTGTGGTCTCAAGGGGGAAGAGGTCTGAAAAACAAACCTGTTTTTACAAAAGGACAGAAATGAAATTATCCAAGTTTGAACACGTTAGTAACAGTGACAGCCAAACAGAGTTACCAAGTTAATAGGCCTCTGTTGATAGGCTCCCCAAGAAACCAGAAGTCAAAAGGAGGCATCTCCAAGGCAGTACTGCAGAACTGAGCACTGAATTTCTCCAACCTAGTGAGGAGAAAAGAGGGCATTTGGCAAGAGCATTTTTGGGAGGAACTGGAGAGAAAAGGTGATGCTGAAGTGATGGACAGTATAACATCCGTGGTAGCTAATGTGATGATAAATTCACATATTCTCACTTGATAATTCCACACCATATGAAGACATTAATTAAAAAATCCTCTGAAAATCTCAACTGAAATTCCAGGTGTGATTCTTTTGACTTTTGCAAGAATTTTTCAAGCCACCTCTAAGAGCAAGGCAGACAATATTTTCATACTTTCATTAGAACTATGGAGCATATTTTTGTGTATAGTGCAAGCTCCCTTTACTCTCTTCCTTTCTTTTCTCCTCATGGGTGGTACTTCACTGGAATTTCAATCATAGATAAAAGTTAATCTCCTTCATGAGAACCACCATTAGCTAAATGTGCTCACCTCTTACACAAAAGAGCTCCAAAGTGCAGAGAAGAGAAAACTGAAGAGAGACGATCACAGCTGCCCTGGAGAATAAGATTCATGATCTGCAACAGATCTTTCACATGATGCTAAATTGCACATTATGAAAGAAATAATAAAAAAAGAGAAATATTCGTGTGCTTCTCATCCTCTGGGAGGCTGACTCCCAGTCTGACTGACAGACCCCCAAAAATGCATCTCAAGACCTTAGTGAACCCCTAAGACCTGCTCTCCTGCCTTCCTGCATAACACGAGCCATGGAACTTCACCCAGGCATTGCTGTATCCATACAGAACATGGTCTGACTAACAAAATCCAACATTTCTGACTGGATAACTGCCAGCCCCCACCTTGAAGGTGTAATCAGATTGGATTGCCTACCAACATCCAGAATATTAGCTAGGAAAGATCCTGCTAAGCAATGCTTATAATCTTAGATTTGTATTTCTGGAGCTTTTTCATCTCTTATTGAGCTCTTGAGAATACGTAAGATACGAGCATTATCTTCTGTATCTTTTCCCACTATGCAACAAGAAAAAGATTGCATTAGCAACACTCTAATGAACTGATACAAAACAGAAGATTCATACATTATTGTCTATGCCTAAACCATAAGGGAGTGAAATACAAAGACAAAAAGAGACATCAAGTCAGTATTATTATTGGATTAAAAAAAAAAAACCCAAACAGGAAGCCCTTCAAACCTATTTGTCAAGCAATGCTGTTTGGGAATACTCTCCTTGTTTTTCTAATTGCTTCCCCACTGGGAGGAAGGTGGAATGCATGTGTTGATTTGACTAAAATTTCCTTCTAGAAGGGCCGTTTGACTTCTAAGTAACACTGAAACACAAATAACCTCATTTGATTTACATACAAACTACTCTGATGAGCCAAACGCCTTCCCTTGGCAATAGCTGAAGCAACACAGGCTGTGACTGAAGCTCTTCAGCTGTCCTGCTCCTTCTCTTGCTCAGGCACTTCACATTCTGCAGGGGATGAGGGAATGGTTACTCACCATCAAGTTGGGGAGAAAATTCAGTAGCTTTTAGGTCTTTAAATGTCTAGTCCCAGCTTCTTAACATTTTGCTTCAGCAAAGTACTTCAGTGTTGATGACAGTGAGGAGAACTGGTGGCATTTGTTATCTGCCTTCTTTTAGATATTCTGTGAAGTTAAAAAAGGAAAAATGTTTATTGGTGCACAGACAGTTTCCATCTAAAAGCTGAATCTGATTGCATTTTGGTTTTACTTGGGATAGATTTCTGACAGAAAATGCATCTTTGTTTGCAATTAATCCATTCAGGGACCCTAACTCTGCATATAGAAGCTCATGGTTTTTATATAATTACTTCTGAAGGCTTTTTCCAGCACAGCATGGCTGTCTCTTCAGATTACTTATTATGTTTCTTTTCTTCTCTTAGTCTTGGTTGATGGAATGTCAGCTTTCAGTAGTGAATTCTGTAGGCAAGGCTGCCTGTTCCCTGGGACCCTCCTCTGCAGAGGGAACGAAGCATCTTCCCTCTCTCCTCCGAGTGGATCTGTACAATCCAGAAAGGGTTGCCAGCTTGGTGCACAGGCACAGAGCCTCTCCAGCCTTCCTCCTGTCACTGAGAGCTCTGTGTTTACAGGCACAAGAGGCAAAGCTGTATCAAGAGCATTCTCTAAACACCACAAGTGTAAAAAGAACTAGCACAACTCTCTGGTGCATCAGCTGCGACACTCACTCAGGAGCCATTCTGTTCAATATTTAATCCTAAGGTTCCTTTAGCAGCTTGTTCAATTATGGGATGAAAGCAAGAAAGAGAAAAAAAGTGAAGGGAAAAAAAAGAGATACAATTAGCCCAGAGTTCCCATCACCACCACCATTCATCACCAACCACGAGAAATCAAAGCTCTTTATTCTCTTGCACTCATTCCACTCATGTTTAGCACTCCTATGTCAAATACAGCAGATTCAAAAGGAGTGACTGAGAAATACTTTTTCCTTGAGTAGCCCAACAGCTCGAGTGCTATTAAGAATGGAAGGAGCTCTCTTTGCCTCAGTAAGCTACACACAAGTACTAAAGCAACACACTCAGTGAGGCAGGAAAAAAGCCTCCCTCATTCTCTGCAGATTATGACAAAAAAGGTGCAAGGAAAGGACTTAGCTCTGTACTCCAGGAAAAGCTGTTGATCCCATGAATGTGGGAGGGGACCTGTTTGTGCCGCTCTCCGGGAGACCGTGACACTTGCAGCCTTTCCCTTTCTGCAGGGAAGGCTCTTGAAAACAGGATTCATCAGGTGTTAGGCACATGTGTGGTGCCACCAGGCTGTTTGTCACCCAGAGGTCGGATCACCCCTGCAGCTGGAAATGATGCACCTGGGAAGGAACACAGGTACTGTTCCCTCCGCAGCGCCGTGGAAAGGAGCAGCTGCCATTGTCACTGCGCATCGCCCGCTGGAACAGATACAAGGGAACCGCTGCCAGGATGAATCCCTCTCCTGCCTGTTGGAACACGCACAGGGAGGCTGCTCCTTGAGCAGCTTTTGCTACTTATCTCTATTTTTTGCCACAGAAGCCATGGCTGTGCAGGCAAGGGATCATACACCAGAGTGAATGGGCTCTGATTAATGCAGATCATATCCGACAACCTTTCCGAGCTCCTTCTGGGCCGGCACGCTCCATTAGTCTCCAAATGTCACAGAAAGGTATTTAAATCAACACTGAGGGGAGCAGGGATTAACAGGCAGGGAAACACATGGCTACCAGAGCAGCCACAGCAATCATGGCAAACACTGCATGCCGTGTGTCTCCACTGGCCCTCCCCTAACAGTGGCCAGGAGTGTGCACCAATGTTTATTTGGGATAGGAGCTGGAGATGCCAACTGAACCTGTCCTGCCCACTTTTGGCAACTTTGAAGCCACTGACACCCACAGTGGGGCCTTAAGGCCTCAGCTCTAAGGCCACCAATGCAGCCTGTGCAGCATCAGGCTCAGGATGGAGTTGCCCATGCTGGGACAAACCAGCCTCAAAGCTCCTCCCGTTCCCTGCTCACTCCTTATACCTCTGCCACGTCCTCTTTGCCCCTGGATGTCCTCTCAGGAATATCTGCACCTCCTGCCTGATCCTGCTGGGGCTGCTTCAACTCCCTGACTTGACAGAAAAGCACCGCAGCAAAAGGAAACTCTGAAACTTCACGCGCTGCTCGCCCGCCTCTCCTCCCCTCAGAAATCCAGCAGGACTCCCCCAGCTCGGCCTCCAAAGCTGAGCCCCGTGTGGCTCTGGGCTCTCTCCCTCCATGGGTGGCAGCCCTGGAGCCTGCAGGGGGCAGCTGCTGATTCCAAGTTGTTTCTGGTGGATCAGGACTGCAGTGTGGTTCCCTGCTTGTGTTTTCACTTCTGCTGTCACGGAGTGCTTCTGCTCTCCCTCTCGTTCCTCCACAAATCCCCACTGTTGGCCACATCATCATCTTAGCCCAATGCTTTCTTCCTACTTTTACAATATTGAAAAAAAAAACCTTTTCCAGAGAACGCAAAAATGTAAAGCAATGTTACAAAAGCAGGCTTGTTGCAATATTTAGAGATTTGTAGAGTTTAATGGCCGTCGTGCCTCTGGGTTAAAATCCAGGAGAGCACTTACTGTTTGGGTTCCCACTGACCCATCCAATCCCTGCTAGGAGGGATAGCAGGAAACAGCTCAAGGTGTGGTTAAAAGCTTATTGGAGTGGGTGAAATGGGCAGCTGCTGAGCACCCAAATGGCCATCAGCTCCCACCACCATCCTGCCCCAGCCCACAGCAGGAGCACTCACATTTATTTGATTTCCAGGCATCAGGCTTGCAGTTGCTAACTACTGGCACTAACTGATTAGACACTGAGCAGTTCCAAAAATACCAGTCAGGGGGTGACAATTTTCTGTTAATGTGAAATCTGACATCTTAGGAAAAAAAACAGTGCCTGGACACAGGCAGGCATTTCATAGCTTTTAGATATTAGCACCAACAATTATTTCTGCTTTACTTCTTACACTTTTTGCGAGTTTTAAATATTTAGAGTTCAGCTTGTTCAAATATTTATTTTACTTTATTTTTGATATTTGCTTTTTAACTGTCACACCTTCTTTGTCACTGCTTTCAACATTCTGAGAACTTGCATTTCTAACTCACTGAGGATGTATCAAGGGGTTTGGTGCTGGTACTGATACACAGGTTCACTTGCCCCATAGTTATTTCCTTACCTTCAAATACCATTGACATGCTCTGGTTACAGTGCTCTCCTCAACAACTGCTCAGGTAGCCTGACTCCTTTTTTCTAAATAAAACTCCAAACAGACCAAACCACATTTTTATACATTTTTTTCACATCAGAGAGACTTTAGGTGTACAGAATTGGTGACATGCGGTGCCTGAGCTCCCTTTCCATTTTAGGCATGCTACATTTCTGCTTATTTCATAGCAAACTGTGTACTAGTAGCTGATTTCCTGGTAGTAACCCAACAATTGCACTGATATATGGTATATTCCAGTCTGTGAGAAGGTCAGCATTTCAGCCTCACCACTCTTACACCCTCCTGGACACTAAAATATGGAGGGGTGAGTCTCTGGCCTCGAGGGCTGGCCCGCTCTTCCCGAAGGTCCATAAATCAGCTCCCAGCACTGAGGCTCTGTGCCAGCAGGACACTGTTATTTATGGGTTGGAGCCACGCTTCAGGTGCAGGGCGAGGCTGAGAGCTGATGAAGCTGTCCACATAGACACAGCAATTCTGCAGAGTGGAGCTGCTTCGACAAGAGGGCCTTGGGCACTCAAGGACTGTGCAGCCCAGCTTTTAGTTAGGTGTCAGAACACTGATTAAAAGGTGGTCCCTTTGTCAAATGTTGTCTTTGTTGTTGTAGGCTGCTTTGCCACCACCATCATCCAGACAACACGCTGCCCTTCGCACACCTACCCAAACTGCTGCTGGGCTCTAAAGCAACAAAGAGCAGGCTCTCACCAACAGCTTTTGATTAAAATAGAAAACAACATCAACTTACATTAAAATATAATTCAGTGCTCGCTTGATATTTTGTTTTTACTCTAATAAAAAGGCAACCATAATCTCTCACAGATTGTTGTTTCCTGAAAAAAAGGCATATCACAATATGCACTGACTGCAAAATGCCATATTTAAATATTCAACACAGCTGTACTTGTGGAGACCTGACAGAGAAAATTCTCCTGCTCTCTATTCCTCCTCATTCAGCAAATCAGGCAGAGGATTTTGAACATAAATTCAGAAAGTATTTTCATAAACAGAATATTTCAGCAGTTAAGACTGCAGTTTTAAGCAGTTCTGTCTCTCCACACATTCTCTTCCTATGCCTTGGTGGAAATAAATCAAATTCTTAAGCTCCTGCAATAATCTCTAAGAGACAAAACAGATGGAAAAAATAATGGGATGAAGTACCTTATAAGTAAGATTTTGGCAACACAAACCCAATGCTTCTGTTCTTTACCTAAATGTTTAGACTTGCAGCAGGCAAAACCAAAATAAAATTGTCTTTGTTTTAAATTTGTGGCACATTTTATATAGAGCACACTTTTCATATTAAAAAAAAATTTACTCAGGGAAAAATGACTCTAATGAAACAAAATACTTCAATATCATTGACTGGATTTTGCCAAGAACTCCCAGAAAGAAAGGCGGCCTTACGTACACGTGCAGACATTGCAGCTCCCCAACACCTGCAGCCACAGAGCCCCAGCCTCATGGAGAGGGTCCTGGAGGGCACATGGTGGAGAGGAGTCCCCAAGTGCTCCCACCATGCTCAGTGCTGGGGTGAGCTCATGGGGATCCCCCAAGGCCAGGGAACGCACACCATCTCCCTCCTGCATGGAAAGGCAAGCCAGATGGGATTACGGAGGGAACGACTCCGTAGATCAGGCATGGAGCTGCTTGAAAGGAGCCTGGAGCAGCACCAGTTTTTATTCCTTTCACTGCCTTGTCTCCCATCACACAGCTTACCCCATGTGGCCCTGGTTTTGGCATCCTATTTCCCCCTTTTTGGTATTTATTGGACATTTTCTCAATCATCCACCACAGCAGCTTCCTGAGTCCTCATTGTTTTATTTGCGAGATTTCTCCACTTCTCACACTATTATTTTGTTATTGCAGCCATGAGTGAGGGTTAGCCTGGACAGCTTGGACATGACTTTCTCTTTGATTTCTAGATGGTTCCTGCAATTTCTTGTCTTTCTATTCTGCTTGTGCCACTTTGTGGCCACGTGCTTGGGGACTGTTTGGGTCCCAGTAGCCTCTCATGCTGCTGACCAAAGCACGCAGGCAGGACGGGTCAGCTGTGTAACTCTAATGTGTATTAGGAACTTGCAGTGAGATGTACCAACTTGCTGAAGGAAAGAAGAGTAAAAAAGTAGCAAAGTATGTACCCAAGGATCCCTGTGCAACCTCAGACCTACAGACTGACATTCTGGCAGAATGTTTAAAGATATGCAGCTAATACCTTGAAAGAAATGCATTTTAGGGAACCTATTTTGACTAAGAAGCAGGAAAAAAGAAATTAGAATTAGGGCCATGGAAGCCCACACTGATATATAAGTAAAAATGTGTGCATGTTTGCATGTAAAATCATGCAGCTTAAAAGCACACACAGCTTTGGGGGTTTTTGGTTACTTGGTTTTAATCTGTTCCAAGTCATGATCCGCAAATTGGGTTTTCCATAATTGGTTTTAGCTGAACTATAATGCCCTGAATTTAGAAACCTTAAATCTTCTTCATCTTATGTTGTCTTTTGGAGATGAATATTATAATAAATTTCATTTCATACCGGTAACGAGTGCAAGACTTGAGCTAAATATTTACTGTTAGGAAAAACCGTAATGCTTTTCTTTTTGAAGCAGAGCAGCTACAACAGTGTCTGTAAATGTTTGTCATTTCTATTTCAGTATTAATAATCACGTTTTTACGACCTCATTCAAGAAACCCACAAGAAGCTGGCTGTTCTTTTTCTATCATGTTTGTGCCCTTTACATCATTTCCTACTTCTAATAACTAATGATGATAGGTAATTACTTAACAGATGGTAAAAGCTCTTTAACTGCTTTTAAGGACTACTGAGCTCTGCTGCATTTTGGGAGCATTAACTTCTGTGACTTTCCATCTTCCTCAGGTCATTCCAAGTTTGTTCAGCCATCGTTAAATATTCAAAGGCTTGAGAGTTTTGGCTTTTTTTAAATTCAGAACTGGAGGTTAGTAACATGCTACATCAAACCATTGTTATTTCAAGTACGTATCTTTTGTGAGGCCACTCTCAACGCTGCGAAACCATGTGCCCTGTCTTTTCTCTCCGGGTGTGATGAGCACAGCAGCCCATGCAGCCCAGGGTGTCTGACCTTTAGCTACCACAGATGCAGTTCTCCCTCTCTCCTGTAGCAACAAACTGTCACATCATTAACAGGAAGCTGGGGGGAAAAAAGTCAAACCTTAAAACATAAAGGGGTTGGTCTCATTAATGTCCTTACGCTGCATTTAAATTATCTCCCGAGTTACAGGCAGGAGAAGCTCCACAGCAGAGAGGGCAAAAGTGAGGGATGAAATTCATAGCTGAACACACACAGAGTTAGTGACCCTCTCCATACTTCCCTTGTGCTGTAAGTTGCACTTTAACCACCATAAGTGCTGGCCTAATTGCTCAAGCTCCACTGTACAACACCAGTAACTCTGCTGCAGCTTTTCCAGTTCTAACAGCTGTTTGTCTGGGTCTGTATGGAAATGTGTATGAGGAGCTGTGACTAAAGACACAAAATTGACTAAAAAAAAATTGCTGCTGTACAAATGAGCCAAGACTATGTCTAGAAACAAATAATTCATTTTTATGATTGCTGCTAAAATAAACACTTGCATTTTGCATGAGACTGTTAAGTTGGAAATAATAAACAAATAAAGTCAGTGTGATTTCTTCAGCTTTAGGATCAAACAGCCCTCCTGGTATATAGCTATAGTTACAAATGATTAAGTTGTACATGTCTCATCTGATCCAAAGAGCTGCACGCAGATTACTGGACACACCATACATGAGCTCTGGCTAAGTGTGCCTAGAAGTGTGATTCACTGCTAAAAATAAATGTTCATAACTGATTTGTTACTTAAAATAAAATGGGTACATAGTATAACAAATGGATTCTAAAGTAGAGGTCATGAAACTTCTATTTGAAGTGAATATTGTAAAAGCCCCTCTCTGTTTCTCATCCTCATGTGTCAGGGTGTATTCATAACGCTGCTGCTGTCTGTCTCTGTGTGGCACGGCCACCTCTTTGGAGTCTGGTCAGTGATTTAATATTTAACAAACAGCTCCTGAGGTCAAATGACACACCTGTTCTCATAACTAAGAGAAGTACATCAGGACTTGCTGCTTTTTTTGCTCCCAGCACAGGTACCAACCTCCCATTTGTGTGCACCGAACCCAAGTGCCTCCTGCAACACTGCAATTTTAGTTTGGATTGAGAAGAAAATGATAGTGGTTTGCCCAATGAAAACCCAAATGTGACCTCAGCTTGTATTTTGTTCAATAATCTCCAGCACATTTAGTAAACTGCTGCTCTGAGGGGATTGTGTTCACATGTAGTGTGATACTTATAATCATCACCATACAAAAATGGACCCTCTAGGTATTAATTTTTGATGTACTAAGCACTTCTTTTACAATTCCATTGTCATCTGGCATCACTGTTCCATAAATGCAGAGTGTTGGTGCATTGTTTTCTACCATGACTCCTTATGATTTAGCAAGTCTAAGCAGATACAGCTGATTTTATGAGCCATTTGCATTTTCTGCTCTTTTATAAGATAACAGATACAATCTAAAAACTTTTAAAATAGCAAAATCTTTGCACAGCTTAATAAATTGTTATTAATAAGCAAAATCCTCAGTTATGTTACACTTTAAATTAGCCTGGGCTTTACATGAGTTTGTAACAGGTAAGGAAAAAAAATGAACAAAACTGACCACAAATCAAATCTAAATCTGGGAAGGTTTCCATGAGAGAGGAAGCTCCTGAAGTGTCCATGCTTGAAATGCAAGGGAGAGAACTTGTGCCCCAAAACTTCTTCCAAGATGCTTTTTTTAAAAAAAAAATTTAATAGTCACAGAAATAATTATTTTTCTATTTTAAATATACTGGCAAATCAAGCAAAATCATATCATGAAACTGCATAAACAGCAGTTAGATGTAATACATCTAATAATAATTTGCTCTTGCAGCCTGAGAAAAGAAATGTAGTTTCTCTTACATATCAGATTTTAAAAGCTGAAACAGAAGACAGATCCTTTCCCTGCCTGAAAAAATGTACAAGGGGTATTGCTTGAAAACAGAGCTCTCCTCATGCTCTTTGAAGTCCTCCAAAATGCACTGAAAGCAAGCACTTTGCAGGAGGCTCCCTGAAGCTGACAGGATTAAACCCAGGAATGGTGTATCGCCTCAGATCCAGCCCATGGTTCCCCGTCCCAGCAAGAGCACTAAGCTCATTCCCTGCGAGCCACGGGCTGGCCATCAGCCTCAGAGTGCCAGGTCACAGCCCTTCCTGACACAGCACAACCCTGCAGCATTCCAGGCTTGCCATCCTTGATCAAAACAAAACATATGGAGGAAGGGGAAACAAAGAAGCACCTATGGCTTAATTAAGGGCTGAAAAGCCACAGGTTTCTTCTGATATTTGAACTAATCATATTGTAAAACTATCATTTGGTAGGATTTTTTGGAGTTGCTGCAATGTCATGGCTCTAGCAGAGGGCATGTACTAGAATGTGTTTTCAAGGTTCTTGGCTAAAGGGTTTCTGTATGTCTTTACCATATTAATTTGGACTGAAACAATAATAACAGAACTGCTTCCACAGCCTCTGGGAGCTCCAGCACACAACTTGCACTACAGCAAAACTTTCTCACTACTAAAACAGGACCTCTGGCAATTTGTAGTTATAAAGGAAATGTGTTTTCAGAAGGCAAAATAAGCATGTTGATGTTATTAAACATGACGGCGGGTCAGTCTGGGGGCAGGGCAAAAACTGAGCTGGAGAAAACGCCAGCAAATAGTCCATATTCCCATCACCTGTCCTGCTAAAATTGGTTAAAGCACTGCTGGAAGTCATCTCTGAGCCAACGGTCTAATTTATTCTAGAGAGGATAAGGGAGACATCAACACTTGACTGGCTGAGCCCCCACCCCATGTTCCAGGATCCTCTCCCCATACCAGGCATCTGCTTGAAGCAGACCTGGATTTGCTGTCTCCTGTCCAAGGACTTCTGGGAAGTGAGAGCAAGGAGATCTCACCTTATCAAGAGCTGATTGCACTTGAGATCTCTGCATTCAGGGGCCCTCTGGAGTTTGCTGATGCAGAAGTACCCATGGAGAGCAGGGACAGTTCCTGGGGACCATTTCACCCTGAGAAGAAAGATGGAGAGAAACTCAGTATTCAGGTGGTTTAACAGGAATAAGAGTACAAGAATGGCTATTTTTAATCCTTTGTTGGAACCAAATGCACCAAATAATGTACCAAGTGGATCAGATCAAACCCAATAGACCCTGTTCAGATTTTTGTCCTAATAACCACTTGTGACTGTAAGGAAATACTTAAATAATTCTGCTGTGGAAAGGTATCTGAGAAAAATATCAAGCACTGCTGCCAAAGTACAGTGAAAGTTTACAAATCCAAATGAGTTTGACAGAAGACTCCAAGACTGTGAAATAAACTTTACAGCATTTATTCATCATCCCAATAATCCTCACCAAATAGAAGCTGTGAATCTTCTGCAGACTGGGAAGTTAAGGAGAAGAATAAAATGTTGGTAGTAATATCTATGTTTCTTCTACATTTTCATACTAATTTTATTTTTTTTTTAAACTTGACTCCACTCTAGTGGAAGGAAAAATAATTAGGAAGAGGAGAAAATCAGCTTAAGTAAAATCAAGACTTGATTGTTAGGTAGCAGCTGGGATTCTGACGGTCTGGTGCTTAAGCCTACACAGTGCCTTCAGGAGCTCCACAGTGCAACCACCATCTGGAGCTCTGGAGCTAAAGGAATAGCAGGATGGGAAAGAAATGATAGAGAGCAAAGAGAACTCGTGGTATTATAAGTTTACCCCCATCTCCTTTCTCTGTTTAATTTTCTAGGGGTGAAGTGACTGACCAAAGAAAAGATAGAAACAGATTGCCATTTATTTTGGTTGGGATTTTTCACGGCTAAAACAATATGTTTATAAAAGGTACAGCATTATTGTTACTGTGTCTACACCAGCACCACGGTCATCTCACTGAACTGCATACAAAGGCATTTACATTTAAAGAAGCAATCTTTCTTATCCTGGTGATGTGAAATAACAAGCATTTTGAAATGAAATGGTAGGGTTTTTTTATTTCTGAGCACCTGCATGTAACATCACATCCCAAAGTCTTAATCTGTACAATTAACACTATCCATGTGATGAAAAGGAAACCCTGTTTTTACTGGCAATTATGAAGAAATTTAGACCAGGAGAGTATAATATGCATCTTTGAGAAAGGTCCCAACTATGGATGAGAATTTCCTACTACAGGAAAAGGCTTCTAAAACCTCGTTACTGAAAAAAACAGTTATCTTGAAAAAAAGGATCAGACAATTTTCTTTAAAGCTCAGCCATTACAAAGTGTGTTTGGGTTTTTTTAATCCTTGGAAATCCACCTTCTCCTCTAGCAGCTTGGAGCTTTTTTTCTCTTTATATTAAGTAAGGATAGATTTTCTTACTTATATGAAAAGCCTGTGGAAAGAAAAATCCTGCTTAATTCTTCACAGCAGATCTTTGAGCCCAAACTTCCATAGAGCGACTCTACACTGCTCTGAAAAATGGGAATGGAGTTCTGGGTGCAGCTTACAGACCTGGGCTCTGCTCTGGAGAGATACCTTAAGCAGATAAAGATGAATTTTATTAAGCTAAATCCTTTCATTTCTGCCCTTGGACTTTGGAACAGGTTGAATGTGATTTCAGGAAAGATCATATCTGAGCTTAGGACTTTCAAAGAACTGAGAAAAACACACATGCCCACTTCAAACCTCTCTTTTTGATCTGGGAATACAAACTGTGGCCTGTGCCTCTTTGTGAGCAGAGGAAGGGGCACTGGGACACACCTCTGGAAACTGCTGGAGAAATTGCTCACAGAAAGACTTCTGTGCTGCTGAAAATAGTATTATTATTTGCCCAGTGGGTGCTTAATTTTCTTTGAGCAACGCTGTTGCTCTTTAGCTGAGTCTAGCATTTGATTTAGGAAAATGAACTGCTGTGTGGCTGACAGCCTTTTGAGTGAAATCATGGATCGTGATTTGGGGAAAATGATGGATAACATTCTTTGCCATTTACTTAAGGTGCTTTTTCCTCATTAAAAATGTATCTCAGGCAAACTGAGTGCACTGTATAATCTTGTAGCTATGCAAGTAAAATTCAGTTTCGGATTAAAAACACATCTCTAAGTTGCATGCAGAGGCATGAAGCCGTCTATATTGCTAGCTTTATCTTGTGAAAGATAGAGGGACCAGAATGAGGAGTGCAGAATCATTGTATCCAGAGGTGCATTCTGGCTTTCTTGGATAATGGGGGGAAGGAAACACAGGCTCCTGAACCTCCTTCCTTCAGACCTTATCAGTAAACCCAGCCAAAGTCTCTTGCATTTTGGTGATTCTGTCGGGTAACACCAAGCAGGCTGACCAGCAGAGATCAGCTCCTTACCTTCCTGCCTCTGGCCATTGGCAGTGCCTTTCCCAGACTTGCACTGAACTGGGATTTTGGGAAGCTGGAGCTATCCTGTAGTTCTGGGGGTGGGCGGGCTGTAACCCAGCGAGGTCTGGCAAAGCTTCATGCTTCCAAAGCCTGAATTAATAATACCAACACATTATTAACTGACCATTGGAGAAGGATACAGCAACACATAAGCCATTTCATAATAGCACCCAAAAGTAATTACCCTAACACCTTTCTATCCAGGGAAAATACACTTTAAATCTCGTGGGAAAATGGGTTCTCTTGGGCTGCAACACCCTTCTGCTAATTCAAGGCTCACAGGACTTGGATAATACTGAGTGCGAGCTTCCAGCATTTTGCCATCCTCTGAACTCAACTAGAGAAGTGAAAACATTGGTTTGCCAATTACCAGGCAGGGCATTTCCCCTGACTGCTCAGAGATTAAGTGTCACAAAAATGTATCAGTTCTGTATGTTTCTCATTGGAGCATCACGTAAGCACTTGCAGAAAGGGGGAAGCAGGAAAACTTTGAATTACAAACAGAAGAATTTGAATAATCACAATCAAGATTTTAAAAACTGCGCTTGCAAATAAGGACAAAATATTTCCATAGACCCAGGAATTCGGATGATAAAGTGCTCAGAAATGTTCTGCCAGAGGGCTGTGTTTTCCCCTTCAAGAAGTTTTGATACATCAGCAGCCATATGCTTTAATTTACTGGTTTATGCTAATTTCAGTGACATTTTGCTTCTGATGAAAAAAATCGAAGTGATCTAAAAATCTATGTGATGTTTCAAAATGAGTTTTCACTTAAAATGTATGATACATATGCTCAAACAGATTTTGATTTTGTCAAAACTTCTCCAGCAATACAATAACAGGAAAATAAGGAGCCATGAAAGGAGAAGAATAAATTGCCACTGAAGGAAACTGGGGCTTGGGGTCATGGAAAACCTTCACTGTTGTTAGACAATTATCTTTTCCACTGGCCAGGCAACATTATTGCTTTTGGTCAGCATGTAGGGACCAGATGTGTGTGTTCTTGATTCTGCCTCCCTGAAAGGGAGTGGATTAAATGATCTCTTGAGATAAATTCCAATTATAAATTTCTTTAGTTTTATGCTTCTTCTAGGAAATAACCAAATTCTTGAGTTACTGATTTCACAGACCAGCTTTTTGGACCTACTCCATTAAAACAATGATGAATACGGAGTACTCTGAAATTTTGTTTCCGTATAAGCTGGAGATATTAAAATAGACATGACCAAATACAGGATACTATGAACAAATGAAATTAGGTTGTATTTACAAGACTGCAGTAAAATATTTGCATTGGCATTAGGAAAACATTTGGGGAAATCCCCAGGTCAAGCTGGGATGCAGGAGTTCCTGACTCTAAAAAATAGTGCAGGTTTTGGTAGTCTGTCTGTAGGTGAGTATCATGGCCAGGTCATCAGTAGCAAGTGTCCAACCAGGTTCCAATGAAAGATTCATAGACTTGAACTGATCCTTGCTTCTGATCCTGGTTTTGAACCCGTGGAGTCTTTCAATGTATGGCTTCAAGCAAACTTGATGCTGTTCTAAGCAACTTTGGATATCAATACTTTTGAGAATGAAAAAGGGAAATTGTCCTTTGACTCTGATTTATGAAATAAATTGCACTCTTTTTAACCCACAAAGAGTGCATTCATTTTTGTCCTACGGAAAAAGCCAATTATGACATTTTTCCAGGGACGTTCTTTCCAAGGAGATTCAGCTACTGCCATCTATTGATATATATTGTGAAAGGTCACTGTGAAAGTGCACATCTTCCCTGTCCCTTTTCTAAGAGGACTGTAAAATACCAGGGGTGAGAAAAGGACACTGAAAGAATGCTTCTCCTTCCCAGCAGTGAAAGGCAGGGATTTGGAACAGGAAGCAAATATCAGGAGTAGTTTGGGGTAAAGGCACACACAGATTTCATTCTACAGGTAAACTTTCCAACAGGAAGGGTAATAGCCACATGTATGGGGTGATCTGTGAATAACTGACTTCTCTAAAAACCAGTCTGAGATGTGTAGCTGTGTTTTCCTCATTAGCTCATATTTAGATGAGTTGGTCAACGCTCAGCTCTTTAACATCAGCCCAACCTCACCGGACATGCAAATCATCCAAGTCTTTGGACAAGAGCCTATTCCCAACCATCTGTGGAAGGAATGCATTGACCTGAATTAATTAACTGAAATTAAGCCAGATTTTTAAAGGGATGAGACCAAAGCAGGAGATGCACTGAATCAGAATAAGAAGTTAGTCATGACTTCCAGCAAAAGCCTGACCCTGTGACAGGGAGAAAACTGTGAAGTTGAGGAAAGCAGCTTGGCTGGAGTGACTTCATGGGAGTGGAGGAGAAAACAGGGAAGAGGCCAAGGTAGGATTTAGTAATTTCCTGCTGTTGTGTATCCCAGCAAAATACACCATCCCTCAACCCTTCTTTTGGTTTCCCTTTCAGCAGAGTCATTATCTCCTCCAGTCTAAGAGCCAGTGTCTGACAGCTGTATAATAGACCTAAGGGCTTTTTCAATGCTATGGCTTTCCCTTTCTCAAATAAACAACTTTCATGAACATTTCTTCTCTCACTGCCTCTTTTACCTTTGATCTTGCAAAAATAAGAATTTCTCCCTTCTGAAAATGAACTTAGTTTGTCTAAACAGAAATCTGCTTTATTAATTTGTTTTCAGCTGAAATACAAAATATCCACTGCACACTTCCTGCACTATGTCAGCATCTTGCTAATTACTTAAACAACACAGTTTTTTGTTTTGTTTTTTCCTAATGAGACATATTGGGGAGAGGCAGGGTCTGTCTTCAGTTACTCATTTCATTTATTCAAATTACAGCTTTTCAACCCAATACTGCAAAAAAAGTGCTCCAAGGTAAATTTGGAAGTCTGTTGTGTTAAGATCCCCTAAGTATAATGCAATTAGAGCCATGCCATGAATGACTAACACTTTAGAAGCAATTACTTCACGACAAGGTGAATTTCCACCTCACAACAAATATTTCTCAGATTTTTGCGTGTTGGTGCTAAGAAGATTAGAGAGATTAAATAAACATTTATAGTCAGGAAGGGAAACCAAGGAGGATCTTACTCTTGTCTGAGCAGCTGGGCTGGGGATGTCGGAGCTGGAAGGTAACAGAGGACAGGAGGCTCCCTGTGTCCCCTGGATCAGGCTCTTCAGAGCTTCTTGATCCCATTGTCCATGGTCAGGCTCTCCTGGATGAGAAGACCACTGCATTGCAGTGTGGCACAGACATGATGGACACTGAGAAAATGAAGAGAATTAGCATTAACAAGCCAGTTAGCTGCTCTATTAGAGAGTGCTAAAGGCATAGGCATCCCATCCGATGTCAAGGCTGTTCCTCAGGGAATTACAACCACCTATTGTCTACTAGGAATACACAAGTCATAGGCATTGCTACCCAGTTTGGCTGATTTTTATTTATACTGCTGCCGTACTTTGACAGTGGGTCAACTGCTGAGTTACAGCTCACACAGCTCCTGTGTCTCCTTGTGTGAAATATATAAATAAAAACAACTAGTGCATCATTACTATTTGCATTTTCGCTAAAATGTTATACAAGAACAATAGGTCTTTTCCACTTGAAAATGCAGCTCCATCCTTCTGAGGTGGCATTCCCATTTTCAGGACTGCAGGGTCACCACAGGCCCCTTCCTCCTCTCATTACTACCCTGTTTCCCTTTCCAAACCAAAGTTACACGGGTTACCACCGTAACAGCCTGCACATAATCTGCTGAGAATAAATACCCATGTAATGAGCCTGAAATGATATGGTAATTTCTTAATTCGAAATAATTACATGGCTATTTGGGCCCTCCAAAATAAGGTATTACTTATTCAGCCCAAACAAATTGCTGTTTGCCCAGGTTTTGAACTCTGGTAAACAGTAGTGCAGCAGTCATCTGCATACTGAATCCTGAGACAATTTTAGGTTAGATGTTTACATACATAGAATTGGAAACAAATATTTGTCAAGGCAACAAGCGGCTTTTAGCACAACCAAGGAAAAATAAACAAAGAAACAAGAAAGCCCTTGGAAATTGGACTGAAAACATGGCCAAGTCAGAATGCTACAAGGGCACCAGCTGGCTCAAAGTCACCAAAGTGCCCTCTGAAACATCTCACAAGCATGAAAATGTTAGATAAGAGGATGGGAATTGTTTAGTTTATTTTGGCTTGTCATTTGTGTCTGAGTGCCTATCTCCCTGTGTCACCTGGAGATAGAGACAGGAAAGCCACCACAGAAATGAAAATGGAAGGAAGAAAGGAAAGGAGGAGTGAGGGCAGACAGACCTTCAAGCCATTGATTTCAGTCAGCCTTCCTCAAGTCAATAAAACATCTTCCACTGGCTTTGATGAGGGCTGAGCAGGCCTAGATTTCAGAGCACTAATGAAAGATTTAAAAATCTTGTGAGCAGCAGTAGAAGGCTGTCCATGAATGTGAATAATGTGAGCTGGAGTCATGACTATTGACTTCTCAAAGGTAACTCCCTGCTCTCTCAGACTGCAGAAAGCACTGATAATGAAGGACTTGGAATTGGACTGATGCTGCTTTGGGGAGGAAGGCAGAGCCCTTCAAAACCCAGAGTGGGGATCAAGTACCTCACAGAGTGAGGCACACCCAGTGAGTGAAGCACACCAATGGACTAAACTGAGTGGGCTACTTTTCTTCTGAGATGACTAAACATTTGGGCCTGGAATGAAAATTAAATCCACACTTGACTTTCTACTCCTCTATTACACAGCTACACTTCAAAAACTTTACGTTGAGTTTCATGCCTGTATTTATATTTTTGGAGTTGCTGATTTAAAGAAGTGGACATAGATGAAAGATCTGTATGTCATTTCCTACTTCCAGGGGAAAAAAATGATGAAATCAACTGAAATATGGTCTGTCCTGATTAAGCACACCTTGTGTGAGAAATAAAACTCAGCAGGCAATGTTTCCACTTGAAAAAAACAGGCAAAATGAAAAAGCAAGACGTTCAGAGGCTCTCAGATCACAAAGAAATAATATATAGTTTGTTTTAACAGGGATCTGCAACTTACAAGAGGGTGGTCCAAAGAGTATGAACAGAAGCACTGTTTGGCTTCCAGAAGCCTTTCACATCTGCCCAGAGTCATTTGATGTTCTCAAGAAAGCAGAAAACGTATAATTTTCTAACACCTATGCAAAAATACTAAAACTTCATATGACTTAAGTGGTAGCATTCATTTGTATGCACACTTTGAAATTTTTGTTTCAGCATTAAGTATCTCTTAATCTGTTTCTATATCATAGCTGGACTATTCCAATACTTTCACTTAGCATTCTTGCTGCAGAAAAATCAGCATTATACTCTCGGCTTCATTTGCTGACGATGCTCAAGGTGTAATTTGGAACACTTGACCTTACCAGAAAAATTGCAGCTTTCTATGGCACCAACAGAGATATCATTAAAATCCCTCAACACTGTTTTGCATTGTTTGGAAACAAGCTGCACCTAAGAGCACAACGCAACACTATGTGCTGTGCTATTTATATAATTGTACCCCCAGAAACCACATTTTTTTCTCTCATTACTGGTATTTCTCATGGCTCAGGAACAGACTGGGTGCAGCAGAAGGTTGCCTCCCTGGAAGCAGTTTTCTGCTTGCATTCTCTGAGGTTGTGTGGAGAGGCTTCAGGTGTCCTATGGCCCCTTCCTATGGCCAAGTGCCCGCAGGCTGCTTTCTGCTCTTTTGTGCCAGGTCAATGCAGTTCAGCCTTGCTCTCTGCTGGGGCTGCCTTGCCATTCTGCACACCAGCATTGTTTTAGGTGCTCTTGACACTAAGTTAGTTACTTATTTTCATGAGAACACTGCAAAGCTCTCTACAGTTCTCTCTATGGATTCTTTAAAGCACCACAAGAGGAGAAAAACCCAACCACAGGGAGCAACGTTCAAAATTCTGGTACAAGCAGCAGTGCACGCAGGTGCTGTTGTCCATTTTGAGTCATGCTGTCCAGATTATTTTAAACACACGAGCTAAAATGTTGGCTTTTATTCGAATGTGCCATTATATCCACTTGGATAAATTCATTTATCCATCTCAATAATATTGCTTGTTTCAGCTTGCTTGGTTTTAATTCAGGCCTGAGCTGCTCTGTAATCATTTGTTCAAGTTTATGACATTACACATTGTTGACTAATAGCTTCATTTTGCTGAGTTTGCATTTATTACTGTCACTATTACAGCAGGATTTAATTTTTTGTAACGTGCCTGTCCTAGCATGAATATAATTTCATTGACGTTTAACACTGATCCTGAAGGCTCCTCTTTGACTGTTTGTCACCTAAAGATCAAATACTTTTGCTGCTGACTTTTAAAATCAATTATAATCTTGCAGGATTTGGCTCAGAGGATAACCCAAAGTGAAAGGCAGGGAGTCTTAAGAGAGAGAGTTTCCCAAGGCATTACATGAGATTGATTTTTCATGTGCAGAAACAAAAGGTCTGCTAAAGGCAAAAAAACCAAACAAATCCAAACTCCCCAAACCAAACAAAAAATCCTCGACTCAGAGTCAAGTCTTTTCTATGATACTTGAAAAATAGGCATAAATCTGTTTTTCAGTCACTGAAATTTTAGAATCTGATATAAAAATTTAAATACCCATCAATAAATCCCTTTGTTTAATATTATGAGAACATATACTTAAGAAATATTTAAATCACAATTTGTCATTTTAAAAACAACATTTCTCTCTCTGCTCTCCAATATTCACAGTTTCATAAACTGGATCTGAACTGAATCTCCAAGTTCAATAAAAATATTGAGGCAAAATGAAGTCCTGTGCTGGGTGATTTTTCCATCAATAGATAACCAGATAAAAGCCTTCACTTTCAGAGTCATTCCTTGTCTGTATAAATGACAAATACAGATTAATGGAATCTTCAGAAAAAGAATAATGGAATGAGCAAATGCTTCCTTGAAAATACCCCTTCACTCTATGAACCATAATTGTTCTTTAAATTCCCAGTGAGAGCATACATTTGCCTCACGCTCTGAATTAGGCTGAAAATCATTTTAAGGTGCCGAATTTGAAAACTGTTGGAGGAATTATTCACATATGGGTAAGCAGGAGGGTCGCTAAAACCAGATTAAATATATTTTAAAGGCAGATTTTAACAGCATACTGAATAATCACCTAAAATAGACATTAAAATGCATGATCTTGTGCAGCAATTCTTGGTGATGGCTGTTGTTGGACCAGTAATTGGGAGAATCTGGGGGAAAGGCAGAGCCAGAAAGCAGAAACACGTGAGGGGAAGTAACGCTGGGGGAGGTGGAAGAGCTGCAGACAGAAAAGTTTCCCAAGTCAAGATGAGGCCAGATGGGCTGGCAGAGAGGGCCAAGGTAATATAATTGCTTACCTGGGAGCGTGTGTGAGCCAGGATCCACAGGATTGCCCTTCCCTTGTCTTTCCCAGCTGCACAATGCTCCAGGTATCCTCTCCTCAGCCCTTGTGCTCCTCAGCCTCTCCTCCCCATGCTGAGAACCTCCCTGCTAATGAGAAAACAGCCACTGCAGGAGCAAGCCTGCTCCTGGGGGACACAGGGTGACCTTTCCACACGCATATATTGACAGGGAAATCAATTTCTCAACTATTAACAGGCAATTCGACCTAAAAATGACATCTCAAAGTATCTTCCTAATGCCAAAGTTTTCTTCAGAAAATCGAGCATTGGGGTCTGCTTTTACCACATCGGAACAATTTATTGTATTAAACAGGACAACACATTTGGCTTTAAAAACAATGACTGTCAGCTGCATTTTCTTAGAGTATTTCCATCTGGAAATGGATGCACAAGAACTTCAACTTGCTGCAGAGTTGTGCATGTCATTATCTAGTTACACACATTGCAATTACTTCATCTTGGGAGAGGTGTTTCTCAGCCCCACAGAGAAAATTGGAGGCCAGGAAATACTGGCAAGAGGAAGGCTCATGACTGACAGAAAAGGAACCAGATCACTTGCAGGAATGCAGTGCTTAAGTGCCATCAAAAATGCCATTACAAAATATGTCAAAATATGTTTCCAAATCAACGTTCTTTGAAATGTCCATGTGCCAAAGGCAGATGTTAAAACCTTTTTCTTTCTGGAAATTAAACCAAACATTGAAATATCCAAGGGGAGGAAAATGTGCAAAATTTTATCTCGTGCTTGTGTCTACTCCCCACTTTAGGACACAGCCTAAGTAATGGAGGCCCTTAGCAGTGAGGCTAAGGGTAAAATAGTTAAAACCCTTTAATTTGAGCTCCACAGGAAGAGTTAGCGTGACAGACATGAATCTGGAGAACCTACCAATGCAATGGAAGTTTTACCTGGGGTAGAATCTTTGTAATTGAAATCTAAATACAGATGAACATATGTATAGTGTAACTGTTCATGCACATACAGGATACTAAAAGCAAAATCACAAAGATGTTCTGTCATCAGAGCTCAGCATTAATTTACTTTCCAATTCCAGTCAATTTGTTATCACAAATGCTCTTAATTAAAATGTTTTATTTGATACATGGAGAATTAAAACAATCTTTTTATTCTGATGATAGAGATGCACTTAGCAGAATATAAAATACTGATTTAATGGCTACTTAATGGCCTGAAGCTTTAAATGAACAAATCATAAATTAAGGCTTTTGTAGCCTTTTACGCTTTCCCATTTGGACCCTAAAAAAACAATTTGCATTCATTATGTAGGTCTGATATAGAATACCTTGCTCCCCAGGGACATTCAGCTGCATTCCAACATTTCTCACGAGAGCGAGCTTGATATTGCTGCCTTTGGAAGAGCTTCTAGTTTAAGGTGTGGGACACAGCCTCTCCTTGGACAGAATGATTTCAGACTTCTCCAGGTGACTCTGAATTTGCCTCAACACCCAGACTGAATCACACTACATCCATTTTTTTGTCTGCAGTTCACTTCATCATTTCAGACCAGGCAGTGGGGATGGATCTTTGAAACCCCCTATGAAAACTGACCACAGAACCTGGGTATGTAAATAGTAAATTTGCAGAGAGACTGTATGAAAGAAATTCCTTCCCAAAATTGTTGGCAAAAACTCCTTGAATCAGATCTCTGAGTCAGTCCCCCTTTCTTCCTGAGTCACTGTTGATTACAACACATCAGTAATTTAGCAGCAGGGAAAAAAATACATTAAAAATTACATGCACTCACACATATATTTATGTGAGTATTTAAAGATTCATCTTGGGTTAAAAATACAATTTTTTGATTAAAGTATTTTGAGTGAAAAAAAGTTCTGAAAATAAACAGTCAAAGCTAAAAGAGAAGAAAAACCCTACGTGTTTTGTCTCTGAATTTAGCCTGAACTTCTAAAACAGAATTTATTGCATTTTGCTTTCAAAATACATAATTCAGTGCATTCTACAAGCAGAAAGTTTTAAAATACTGTAACCAAAAGGAAAAAAAAAAATACCTGTTCTACCAATTCTATTCCATTCCCCGGGGCTTTTTTCCCTCTTCTGGGCGTTCTGTGCTAACACCTTTCCCTTTAGGTGCCTGCCAAGGGGGCGTGCTCAGCTGGCCCCACTGTCGGTTTGCTGATCCCATCCCAAACGGGGCGTGTTTGCATTTCCCCCCCGTGCTGCATCGTTAGTGCTCAGCCTGTTCTTACAGGCACTGTCATCTCCAGGTCATTGCAGTCATTTCTGCCTCCTGTGCAGTTTCCTCCCATTAAGGAGCTGGGTTTGCAATAATTCTCTCCTGACCAATTACTTTTGGAAGCACCGTTGTGCCTTTCCTCTTGTTCCCGCTCTTAGATCCATTTTCGGCTTTTTCCATGTCGAAAGCCTACCAGGATTATATAATGACAATATTACTATCTCAAATGGTACCTGAGAGCTTCCATCCTCCTATTTCAAAACCTCATTATATTTTTAAAAAATAATAAATAACCCCAATTTAATGTCACATAAATTTAGCTGTGAATCCTCCATCACAAAAAATTGGTCCAGCTGCCTCTGGGACTGTCAGCACAGTAAATAGATGGCATCAACAAAACAAGCTCAACCAAACAACATAATTCTCCACTTTTCAGGGGGGGAAAAAAAAGCTGCAGCAGCAGCAGCATCTCGTGCAGTCTGAGTTTTGATTAAAGAACCAAAACAAACCAGTGAAAAAAACAACAAAACTTATTATTAGGCCTTCAGAAATCCATCTGCTTACACTCTTCATATCTCTGTCACCCGTTAGGGACTTGGACATTTTAAATGAATTGGTTAATGGTAGCCCACGAAAAAAGAAATTTGCATAAAAATCAAGTGCTAAATGTTCTGACTAGCATTCATTCACTTTTGCTGAATTCACAGATCACAATTAGAGATGTGAATTAGTCACAGACTAAATTAGAGATGTGACAGCTGAACGACTATTGAGGTGTTAATGCACACCAGCCCTGTGAATGAGTTTCCTGGAGAGGTTAAAGCTTAACTAACTTTTTACACTAAGCAAGGCTAACTAACTGCATGTTTTGTGACTTCCGGATCACTTCCATGTGCTGTGTTTCTTTAGGTGTGCAGTCCTTTCTTCTCCTGGTGAGGTAGCCAAGCAAATGTTGTATCCAGACACTGAATGTATCTTCAAATAGCTACTGAATTTATTAATGATTAAAAGCAAGTACAAGTACTTCTAAATTAAAATAATTCATGTAATGGCACTCTAACACACAGGATTTCTTCCAGTCAGGAGGAAATTTTGTATAATGATACTTTGTAGATATGATGCAATATAGATTGTGTAATAAACATTACATGAGAAGGCAAAATTACAGGGCTCCTCATCTGAGCATCTCAGAAGTATTGTGCTCTCAAAGTACAGAGAATTAACCCTAAAAGACCCCAAAATTCTCATTAGCAAATTGTGCTTTAACAGTGAGTTCCTTCCAGAGCTGCTGCTTCCTGTGTGACTTCTCATTTCCATCTACCTACTCTGCCCCTAATCCTTTCTACTTTCATCACTCCTCCTCCCTCCAAGTTTGGGTTATCTCAACACCCAGGTTATACAGAGACTTGTTTCAAAGCACTGGAACATGTCGGAGGGGTTCAGATATTCTGACATGTGGGTTTTATGCATGGAAGTATTGCAATTATCACAGCAACTGATCCTTCAAGGGAAGGGGTCCATGGCGACTGAGAAGAGCCAAAGTGCGCTCGTGCAAACAGTTCCATTTACTGATTCACCCCAACGCGGTTGGAATTCTTTCTGCACACTAAATATTCCTGTGTTTTGAATAGTTTAAAAGGACCATTGCTACCCCCCAAGTTGCTCATGAGCCAATAGAAAACATCACTGAAGGAGGCCCTACCTTAACTTTAGAGCAGGCTCTTTGCAAAACAATTGTGCATCCCAGTTTCAGGGGAATCTGACTTGCCAACCTTGATGTTGTTCCAGCACAGAGTCAGACGATGCCTGGGAGCTCCTCCCTGTTCCACAGGACAAACACAAGCTGCAAAATCCTGGCTCCAGCAGCATTTTGGCAGGAAATTCTAGAAATCAAGAGAGCTTTGTAGAAGCAAGCTTTTCCATCTAAATTTTCAATATTATTATTTAATTTGCAAGTTCTCTGCCAAACACTCATTCACGCAAGCCCATTTGCATTTCTCTGCTATAGACTGACTCAACAGAGGAATAAGAATATTCTAAGAAGTCACCAGGCACAACAATGGTAGAAAGCCAAGGAATCGTTTCAAAACTGCCAAGGATTGATATAAACTTAAGGAAGAAACAACAAAATGCTCCAATTAAAAGTTCTGACCAAGAACTCTTTCAACCACATTGTGGATTTGCAAGCAGGCGTTGAACAGAGAATACTAAAAGCATTTCAGCTCTTATCTAGCTGCACAAAAATTGTTTATTCACTTTTTAATCCTAAATATTTTCAATATTTTCTATTTCTGAAATATGGATGTTTATAACAGAGTGCATCAAGATGCTATTTTGATACTTATGACAACATCAAATCTCCACTAATCAGTGAAAAAAAATATACTCATTCCTTGAAGTATCGAGTGTATATCACTGAGAACAGATTAAAGCATCATGCTCCATACACTTCACTAGTACAGATTTCTACAATACCAGGCAAATTTATGAACAAGATAATTTTTACAGGTCATATTTAGCATTTACTTTGCCAATTATATTGTATAATTTGACTATTTCACTAAATGTAAAGCAAAAACAAACTGTGTGCACAGACATATGTGAGTATAAATACATATGTACCTCAATCCTTATCAATGTTTGACAGTTTATGTTGTCAATTTTAAGACTTTTACATTATCAGTGTTTTAGCATAACAGCACAAGGGAGAACTGTTCTAGTAGCTCTACACCAGAAGCTTTAAATTTGGTTAAAAACATTCCGGTTTAGCTTGTGTTTTATAATTAATATTAACATTACAGTTTTCCAAGGGATAATATTTGGGCCAACAATCAGTAGTTTAGAAAAACTATATGAAATCCACCAGTTTTCCAGTTTTTACAAACATCAGGATATAAATTACCAGCCACTTAAAGCAAAAAGCTACTGATACAACAAAAAAAAATCACAGAACTATCTAAAATACTCTGTGAGAATTTGCAAATGATTGCTGCCAAAAAAGGGATCAGTGTAAATATTTTTCACACATACAGAAAAGACAATACATAAAATTACCCTTCAGAGTCCTGTCTGTGTTTCAGCTGGTGAAAGACTTAGTGAAGTTTTGCTAAAACATTTCTTCTAAAAGAAACCAGAAACTGACATGAATAGTGGAAATTTTTCATAAAGGATCTCAGAATTTTGACTGACATAGTTTTTGACACTGATTTTAAGATTAATATCAATATTAAAGACAACTTCTATAAAGGAAGTTACTCTGAATTGAGTATATAGAAATGGAAGCATCTTTAAAAATATATAGTCCATCATAATCCATTATTTAATTGGAGTGTTAGGCTGCTTTATTTCAGTTTTATTTCAGTGCTTAATACTTTTCCTGTTGCTGAAAAGAAAGCAAGGTTCCAAAAGTTACTGATGAACATTCAAACATGGAAACAATACAATTTTTTTAAGTTATATTACTCTGCTCCTGTCCCTTTGTAAGGAGTAACTGAATTTAGAGAGTGGCAAACTATGGGAAGTGCAATTAGACATCCAAATATAAAATTCCCACAAAGCTTTGATGTTGCTACTGTTGCTGTATTGCCAGAAAGCAAATTGTTCTCCTGCAGATCTCTAAAATCTGCACTCATATCAAGGAAAAGAATATGTTGAGAAACCAGCAAGAGATGCACTTAGCTGGATTTATCCAGGGAGCTCCACAATCAGCTAAAGCATTTGGGATCAGAATAAGCACCTTCTTCACTCTCACTGGTGCCTCCAAGAGCTCTGAAATGGCATCTGACAAGCGCTGGGCTCCATTTTTCATCAATATTTTGATAGCTTCTTTCCCCAGTCATTGCTTCCCGCCAGCCTCCAGCGAACGGAAAAGAACAGACTCGCAGCAAAGCCCTGACAGAATTTTTTCATGAGCTTACATAAAACAGGTGCTCAGCAGTGAAAAGAGATGTTTCATAGAAGCTGTGGGAGTGTTTCTTTATTCACAGGTCCTCATCCTTCACCAGACACTGCTGAAGCTCTGGAATTTTGGGCTCCTTAGCAACAGCTCAGCACTTGGCTGGTCAGTAACTCTCTGGCCTGCATGTTCTTCTAAAGGAAAAAAAAAAACCACCCCAAATATTGGGGATTTTTTTCCTCCTTCTTATATTAGGCTAAAAATAAACTGCCCTTCTTATCTTTGAGGACAATCACAAAACTCCATGTAAAAAAACCCATTGCCTGAAAAAATCTTTGCTTGTAGTAACTTAACTGATATGTCAGTTTTGAGAGTGCTCAAGCTGTATGACTCAGACAAAGCTGAAGTTGTAGATAATGAGAAAGAATATTTCACAAACATGTCCATATTCCTCTTGAGAAATTTTAAGTAAACAGGGTATTATCCACTTTTTAAATTATTATTATTATTATTTGCTTGAGAGAGCAATGAGTTTGTATCAAGTACTTAGGCCAAAAGTTTAAACATTAGTTAGAAAAAATGGGCGCTTTTTATCCAATATAAATTTTTGTAAGGATTTTGTAAGGCAAATAGATGGGTTTGTGTCCCTGAATTCCTTTAAGTATTGATTCTAATCCACCTACACCAAGTCCTGCATTATTCAAGGCATAACATACTTATCACAAACAAAGTGTTTAGACTTGAGAAATACATATTTTCAAATTGATCTTCCATGATCAAATAACAATCTAAAAAAAGCTACAGCTTTCCAAATTGATTTCTGCTGTTTTAACCTCTTGCAAATCAGTTATCTGGTACCTTTTTTTTTTTGTTTTGCCTCAAAATATCTGCCAGGCTTGGAGGGACAGTGCACAACTGCATCATCAGGATACAGCTGTTCACTTTGAGGCCTCCATCCCAAGCCATTAACATCAGTGAAAGGTTTTTATTTATTGCAGTGGATGGCAGAACGAGCTGTACCCAGGATATGTTGCAAATTGCATTTGATGTGCTCTGGCCTTTTCCCCTTAGATACCCGTGTGATCACGGTGAAAGACACTTTAGCTTAATTTCTAATTGATTTTGAGAAGAGAGCCTTTTTTTTTTTTCCAAACAATTGCCTAAATTGAGTTTCTTCTGATAGCCAATTGGTTCCAAGAATCAGAATTTTCTCTATTTCTGTTTCTTTTCAGTTCATCAGCTCTCTCTCAGGGCCTCGCACAATGATGTTCAGTAGAACCCTGAGAGACTCTGAAGATCCTGCGCTGCTGAGGCGTGAAGGTGAGGTAAATGAGGGAATGCATTCATGACCTTTGTTGTTCCGAGTTCCTAAGCAATAAGTTGCTTGCAGAAAATGAATTTTTAGCTTTCCCAGTGAATCAGTTAATTGCTTTCCCACTTTAAAAATTAATGGGATATGTGTGAGGGAGTGGTGGCTCCTGCTGCTGCCTACACTAATGTGGTACCATCCGTGGTGGATACAGGTAACAGCACATTTCACACGGTGCTGCCAAGGCTTTGCAGTGACAGCAATTCCACGTTCCTGCCCACTTTGCACCTGTGTTAATGCCACTTCCAAAGCTATTAAACAGGCATCTGTGCCCAGAGTGAGTCCTGCCTGCTTGGATATGACAGATGAGAGCCAGATTCTTTATTGCTTTCCTCCTTGGGACACTGAGAGCTTAAGTAGGTGCTTTTCTCACTCATGCTTCACTAGAAGGTGTTCCCAAGTTCAACTCAGTGAGGCTTTATTAGCCTGAAAATATGCTCACTAAAGATGCCAAAATGAATTCCTAATGTCCTGATTCTCAAAGATATAAAAGGTGAGAGAAACACACGGACACTTTTTGGGTTCATCTACAGAGGACTGGCTTGTAATTTTCTATACTTCCATTCCAATAGAAAAAAAGAGTTTATGACTGGTAAAATGTTGCTTTCCTTTCTCTTCACCTGGAAGCTTTGGGAAGGGAAAAACATGTTTACTTTGTAAACTTCACTTTGGATTTCCCAGTCCTAATCCTCTCTTGTCTGAATTTCCCTTTCCTGGGTTTAAATTTCAGGATATGATGCCTGAAAGGTCTCCTCCTGCAGTACTGAACACTCTTCCAGGGAGAGGGCCATACCCAAACATGTTGGGCCAAAGCCAGAAATTAACAGAAAGTCCTCATGGGGGTTGTGTCTCCTCCTCCCATTGCCACCTCTGGGTTTTTGCTGACTTTTATGATTTACTCATTGAAGCATTTTCTCCACCTGAAGTGGAGCTGCTCTGCAACTTTATTGCGGTTCCTATTTACATCTATCATTATAATACTATTAGCTAATTCAGGACAAATTCCTCAATCCTTTTCGTTTTGAGAAACTTTCCAAAGCAAAGATAAGAACTGGAATTCTGTGGCTGCTGCTTGTCATCTGCTCTGTGATGCCAAACCCATCAAAAACCTGAGCTGCAGCTCTCAGTCTGTATTTCCACCTACCATCCTTCTTTCACCCGACTCTGAAGTGTCTCCCCTCAGCCCTGTGGCATTCTCAGGCAATGAACTGGAGCACTTTTTACTTCTTCTTCCCAGCTTTAATAACCACTGAACACACATCGGTGACCTGAAGTTCTGAGCTCAAGAGCAACAGCAATAGCAGCTGGTTCCTGCAAAACTTTGGGAAGTTTGCCACTTCCTTTATCTAACTATTTTTTTGGTAGAAAATTTCAGTCAGACCAAAACCAGTAACATGCTAGATTGCAAAATAATTTTAGTGAAAGATTGTGTTTTAATCCAATGAAACCAAAACCAAAGAAAATTAGGAAAAAAGTACTAAGCCTTATCTTTTCTTCAGTGTAACAAAAGATAGTAACTAAAACAACTCTAAGTCATCCTCAATTAAAATGTTTCAAGTTTGGAATTTAGCAGCCAAAGAGATAAATCACTTCTGAGGAGCATTGAACAGCAGCAAAAAAAAGTTATGTAACACTTAATTCTCCTGTGTCAGCTATCCTGATTATCTTCTTTTTGTATATGCTTCAAAATTCAAGTATATAAATTTCTGTTTAAAAAAACCCTTTGTGTGTATATATTAAAAAAAAAAAAGAAACAAACAAAAAACCACAGCTGTGAGTTGCAAGTACACACAAATAAAGAATTTTGAGTAACGGAATATTTTGGCGTATACGTTCATTCCAACTTTTACATTTTGCCTAACATAAACATCATTTCTGTTTCTTCCACGGGTAAAAACTGTAGGCGTGTGTGACTGCGAACACACAGAGCTGGGATTTTGTGTTTTCAAGGTCTATACGAAACAGATATAGAGGCATTTGCCAAAGGTTAAAATTTTTTTATTGGTTCCAACCTGTGTTATTGATCTGGAGATTTATGGCTAAAACTGAGTAAATGATGTGACCTTGAACTAGAGCTCCTTGGATTTAAAATGTAACTTGACTCAGCCCTATTTTATATTTTATTTCATTAGACATATATTTTGACTTCTTACCATGGGACTTGTGTTTTGAGGGAGAGGGTTAAAGGGACACATTGTGATTAAAGCTGAAAACTTACGGCACTTTCTGCCATCCAGTTTGAGGTGGGCCACAGACATTTTGGCCTGCTTTTTCTTTGAATGCTCTCACAATCACACAGAGGCCCCTGCTTACACTTAAGGTATTCAAAGGCTCTTACAGAATGCAGTAGGAGTCTGATGATTTTGCTGACGTGTTTATTCCATGAAGTCCTGAGCCACTAAGGAATCTCAAGGGCCCATGGCTGCATTTTTAAGGAAATGCATTGTTCTGATTGAAGATGGTTCATGTTTTAGAACAACAGCAGCTCCAAAATGCTACGGTGCCACTGCAAGTCACTTTACACCCACCTAAGTGTGGATGTGACACAACGGTGGGTGAGGGGAGAGACCAGAAAATAAAATGTTGGCTCCTACTGACCTGCAGTTACAGCTCTACCACGCTGAGGCAGCGACGGCTTCCAGCAGAGCCGGGATCAAGTGGAAAGCTCTCCTTGGCCCTTGGGCCACCCAATTGTCCAGCCCAG
The DNA here is from genome assembly GCA_008694505.1 of Cyanoderma ruficeps. Taxonomy (NCBI): domain Eukaryota; kingdom Metazoa; phylum Chordata; class Aves; order Passeriformes; family Timaliidae; genus Cyanoderma; species Cyanoderma ruficeps. The sequence goes on along the minus strand of VZDJ01000030.1, from coordinate 4,874,636 downwards.
GGTTCCTCTGGAACAAGGAAATGTGCCATTAAATCTCCTGAGTATATGGAACGTGTCTGCCTGAAAAATTAAATATGTATGACGCTGCATTCTCTGCAAGAGTTGGAAATAAAGTGTTGTAATAATGAAATATTAATATTTAAAGTAGAGAAGTACAACCTCAGAACACAATACATAACACTACACTTTGGTCACCAGCAATAACTGTTCTGCACTTGCGGAGTAAATGTGCTGATGTAAAAAAGGGAAAAGGTAAGGATTCCATTTTTTACTTTCACATATCTAAAATAAAATTAATTTTAATTAAAGCTTGATTTGTCTAAGACAATGGCTGTCTTTTTAATGGTTACTGCTCACCTTGAGTGCAAAATTTGCTTATTGTTTAAACCAAGTTCAGTTATACTCCAAGAAACTTCCAAAATAAAGTTAAGAAAGAAAGGAGGCCTGGATACTTCAGGAAGATATTCAGGTGCTGCTGTATTTATCAGAGCATTCCTGGGATTTCAAGAGATACCCTGTCCCTGTATCCATCATCCCTTAGCTCAGGATGTCACGGTTTACATGGCAAGAGCCCCAGCAGCAGTGGCACGGCACAGAGCTCTGGTTTGAGGCCCTGCAGCTGGAGGTGTTTCCCTGGCTTCGCTGTGCACAGGCACTGCCTCTGCTCATGCAGAGAGAGGAAATTAATCCAGCACATCCTCAGCAGCAGCAGTAAGGCTTGGTTTGCACACAAGGAAGGATTATTGTCAATTTAAATCATTTTCTGTCTCAGGCTTATCTCGGCAGTGTGACTCCTCGCAAACTGCCGCCTCCCAGCACCGGGGAAAGAGGAGATAAGACAAGGGCAACTGTTGTGGCCACCCAAAAAATGGGTGACTAAAATCAGCCAAGAGTTAAATCCAACAGTGGGATGGCAAGCGGGATAACTGAGGGAAGGAGAGGTTCTGTCTTCAGCTTCTTGCACAACATGAACTGAATGGATAAGAAGAAACAACCTCCTGCCGACTTTGTAGTTTAGCCATCAGATTTGACAACAATTACACAGAAATTTCACAGCAAGTTGAGATAAGAGCAACTAGACCATGGTGTGGCTTTCAGTAATAGCTGGTGGATTAGACACAGCCAACACTATTGCTGAGCTGGTAGTTTTAGTTGTTCTGCCCTGGGCTTCCAGGGACTTTGTATGTTACACAAGTTGTAAAATCCGAGCACTGAGGAAGCTACGCCCACAGAGGTGGGAAGGGGCAGCAGTGATAAGGCTAACGGGGGACAGCAACAGGATTGGACCAAAGAGAGCAGGATTAACTTCAGAGTGACAGGCAGGTACAGCTGGCCTCAGCATAACAGTGATAAAATCATCATCATCATCATCATCACAGAAGAGAAGTGGTGTCTGGATTTAAAAGAGACACAATCAAGAAATGTCAGCAACAGGCACTCTGAAAAAAAGAGAGAAAATCAGGAAGGGGAATATGGAGAACACTCTGAATGCAGCCTTTTGAAAGGTAATAGCTGTTGTTAGAGCTGTCAGCTACAAACCAGTCAGAAGACAGATGCACTTGAAATGTCTTGTCCAATAAAGATCCCAAATGTCACTCAAAATGATCAGACTATTTATTACAGACAGTAATGGAAACATGAAAGAAGGCATGGGATGACAGAACAGAGACAGATGGACTGTTTGCTACATGTCATTTAATATCAATCAGTGACAAGAATTTATTAACACAGTTGCTGCTTTAATGCATTGAACAAGCTTAAAAAACATTCAGTGCACTGGATGGTAAGTGATAATTAAAATGCACGTCACAAGGCTTCAAAAGCTGTAATAGTCTGCTGAAAATATCCAGGATAATTTATTTATCAAAAAAACCCCCCAAAAGCGTAAGAATAGACCTCACTTGGTTTTTGAAGAATTAAGGTTGTTTCTCTACCAGTAGTCACTGGAAGATGAACTGAAGATCTACATTATATTGATGATAGTGGTTTCTGCTTTTCCTTCACCTAACTCTGCTTGTTTCCTTAACTTTTAAGCATGGTCCCTGCAAGGGACCTAATGGAAGCAGGACAGAATGACTGCCAAGAGAACAGACCGAGCAGAGCTCCTAGGGAGGCAACACCAAGCTGCTGATATCTCAGATATCATGTGCTTTCCCAAGCATAAACATCTTTCCATTCATGTGCCTGTACTTCTCAAAGCAGCTCTAATCCATCAGCACTGCCTGTTACGCCATGGTACATATTGCTTCTATTCTAATCTCTAGGAGAAATTCACCAAACAATAAATACTCATTATACTGAAAAAGACTGCAGACCTTTTCTCACTCCCTCCACTGGCAGAGTTCTTCCCTCAGTTTACAGCTGCCGGGTCTGGTGAGCACTTCTTTTTGGCATTTCCAAACAGTTATCTGTAAGCCAAGTTATTTGTGCTGAAGTATTTTCTAGGGAAAAAAAAATACATTATAAAAAATTCAGAAAAAAGAATACAAGGACCTCACTGTAAACATTTTGTTTCTAAGCAGTTCTGAAATACAGGAATATAAATAGCAATGTCCATTTTTACCATAAATGATGAATAAAAGTATTTTAGTACATGGCATATTTTTGTAATGGTATAAATTATTTTATATAATTATGAAAATACTACATTTCTCTTAAACTGTCATCTTTTCATGGAAGCCCAGTCGAAGAAATTCCAACTGTTTCAGTAGTGATCCCAAAGATACTTTGGTGTCGAGAGAGAGAATACTCTCAGAAAAAAAGAAACCAGAAAAAGAGGAAAAGAGGCCTTTTCCCACCCTGCTCCTTCTCCCAGTATTCACAGCCTTCTAATGAAGCCTTTCAGCAATGTTTATTACACTCAGACACTTACAAACGAAAAGGCAGAAAAGAAAATCTCAAACACACATTCCAGTGGGATGCTCGAGGTGGAAAATGTAAAACCCTTGCAATTTTCCGCAAGGAGATATTTTTGTTACTGTACTGACACTGACAGAAGACTTAATGTTTGCCATCTCTTTAAAACCATTGGATCAGCTGAATTCTCTGTACACAACTCCAAATCTGCCTGACAGACACTACCCTGACCCACAGCTATGAACAATGGGGGGAGATATTATATTCAAACATACACCCAGAAATACATCAGCGGCAGCTCTGGCCTTTTTGTCCAAGCCCAGTTGCCTGGCAACCCACGGAAGCTTTTTTAAGAAAATTTTTTGAAAATAAGGCCCCGTTGTTTATAACAACAGAGTTTTGAGGTTTGAAACTGGAGAGTTTTTAGTAGCTGAGAGTCAGTAACATTATTCTTAAGGAGAAAATCACTCTCCCACTGAAAGCTTTTCCCACATTTCAGAAGGCAGGAAGGAATTCCTGGTTGCTGCCTTTCCTGTTCCTCTTTATTTTAAAGCCAATACTGATCACGATGTCCTGGCATTTCCCTGCTCCTCCTCTGGGCAAGGAAGGTGCCGGCTGTGTTCGCGGGCTCCGATTGCGCCTCCTCTCCACTCGATCCTTCCAGGAGCGCTCCCGAGGAATGACAAACGGCGTCCATAATCCCTGCGCCACCGGAGCCCTAATCAAATTAGACTTACTGCCTTTGCAATCACAAGAGGCTCTTCATGTTTTATGTCCCAGCACAATTTGAGTCAAGTTGGCTTGCCAGAACATTGCTCCTGTCCTCGTAAAAGCCTATGACAGCTCTAACGAGCATTTGGGGAGCGGGCAGGTGCGGCACAACGCGGGCACGGCAGCTCCAGCGAAAACACACGCCGGGGCTGTTTGCCTTGCTGAAAACTAGAGCTCCATTAGCAAGCCAGACAAACACCACAGCAATCAATTAGGGGCGATTTGGATAAGACATTCTGCAGGTGTACTGGATTAATTCTGGTCGCATTAGTTCAGTGATGGGCTAATTCTGTGTGTTTATTTAGACAGCACGGTGTGCCTTGCCTCTAACGTTAACGGCTGGGGTTTGTTTCCTACTGTGAGGAATGAGAAAGGCAAAATGCTACCGAAATTCGTTGTGCCAAATGAAAAGGCTTGTGCTCAAGTGCTTACAAAATTGCAATTCAAAACCCAGGAAAGAAAGTAGTCTGAGATATACATCATTTACTGCTTGATTAAAACACTTACATAAGTCTTGAACCGTTAAGAATAATAAGTAGGTTCTCAGTGCATGATTTCTAATCCAATTATTTTTAAGAACTGCTAGAAATATAGCTAGGCATTATCACCTTTGCCCCAAAATCATGGTAGCAACACAGCAAATGAATAATTCAGGCAAATAGCATCAGGAATTAGTTTGTAACTGTTCCATGAGACTCTACTATAATGTATCACATAACAAACAAATAAAAAGCTAAGCTTCACAACTGTCTCACCAGGTTGACACTTTGGAATGTGGTTTTACATGGAAGGATAAGTATGCTAATATAGGACTTGAATGTTTGAAACTAATTGGAGAGAAAGTTTACTATGGCTTCTAAACAATATTTGTGTTGTGCCGTCTGAACGAACATTTTATAAATTTCAATGTTTTTGTAAACATTAAAAAAATTTAGCCTCAATCTGTTAGATTTCATTTCCCAATGCCTGATGAGTCTTGTTCCCCTTTATGATTACTGTTTTAGAGCAGGGCCAGGTTGGATCTGATACAGAGCATCCTAGCAGATCCCTCACCCACAGATTTTGGTTAAATTTAGGTACCTGTAGCTCAAGGAAATGCTTTGGTTTAAATTATGTGACATTTCTCAATACTCTGTATTGAATGACATACCCCAATCTGGCTACAAATTGTCACAAAAAAGAATAGAGAAAAGGAAGAAAAAGCAGAGTCTAATGTTCTGAACAAAACTAATATTCTCAGAACAATACGAGTTTTAATCATTTGCTTCCAGTGGAATAGGGAAGAGTTAAGCAAAGCCAAGATCATCTACGCCCGAAGGCCATGCCAGTGAAAAGAGTCACAATATCAATTTAAAATTATACCTGTGCTGGGAGTGTCAGGGACCTCCGGATTTCTTCTTTTGCTTGACTTTTGCACAAAGAACAGCGCCCTGAAAAGGCAGCCTCAGGACAGGCCAGCTGCAGCAGCAGGCTCAGGCAGACTGTCAGGCATGACTGGATCACGTCCTGCAGCTGCTGTGGTCACACAGGTGTGAGGACGCAAGGGAGCAGCCCTTGGAGCGGGAACAGCACAGATGCTTGAATTAGAGACCAAAAAAGGAAGAAGAAAACTTCATGTGAAAAATCCCATAACGCTGTCACCACAGCACTTGGCTTTGAAACCAACATCTCACTCAAGTCCTTGTCTTACAAGTAAATTGAAATGAATTCCCGCTGCAAAAACCTCACGTTCCCTACTTTTTCTCTTCACAGACCTGCTCACAAACAATACAAATGTATAAGAGATCAAAGCAAGGCTCCCTATGTTCCTCCAAACTGACCTGAAACACCTGAAAGAACTGGACAGACAATGCCTGAGCCAATCTCAATAATGAAAACAAAAGTTAGCTGTTGTTTGTACTGTTATTACTAAAATGTACTGCTCAGTGATAACTTAAGAACAAAAGGATCAGATCAGAGCAGGGACGTCAGAGATTAAAAATGCAAAGTAATCTTCAACAGAATTAAAAACTGTAATTAAATGAAGTTGGTCAGTGATATAAATGCTGCCCCTCAGTGATCTTTTGGAAATGTGCCGAGTTATGGTTCCATTTTTCATTCAGAAACATTCTCAGACACTTACTCAGCTTGCAGCAGTTAAAAGCTAAATGCAGTGAGTTACAGCATCCAGTAGTTGTGCTTCCAAACCCCTGACTGCTTCCAGAATTTTGCTAGAAACTTGTCTGATAGTGTACAAAGACTCTGAAGCACAGAAATTAGGAGATGACTGTGTCCAGCTGTCACTGAAATCATCGTTTAGCCATCACTCATTCCACATGTTGCTCATGTCTCAGTCTCATTCCGTGATAAAGTTTAACAAGTGAAAACCTGAATGCCAAACAACCTCAGTAAATGCTGTTTGCATTACTTCTTTCAGATATTTTATATGAATACACAGACAAAATTTACAGGTGACCCAAATTTTTTCAGGTAGCTCAAGAGTGGAGAAGATTTGGAATAAATCCATGGTGATCTAACAAGGCTGAAAACATGAACAATCAAAGAATATGAACACTGCATATAAGCCACTGCTTATGCACAATCAATAAGCAATTATTAAAGGTAACCCGCTTAAGAAGCAAATAAAAATATCAACTTGGAAAAATTAAAAATATTATAAAGTCAAATCTTATTTTGTATGTAAAAAAGATTACCCATTCTCTGCAGTGGAAACAAACAACTGTACCCTGAAATTGTTTCATAAAGCAGTGCATCTCCTATTTAGCTATTTTATGCATTACTCAATTTCCAATTATTTATGTCTACATTTAGCTGTGGAAGTCCGAACTTGTACGGGCTGATCATAAGTAATCTCAAATATCTGATTCCAGGCAAGGATTAATTCTATAATCATGGCAGTTCTTTCAATACTAATTCATGTCTGGACCCTTTTTTTAAAGATCAAATCTAGAATAAAATTAATGGCTGTTTTAATTTACTCATTCTGTTCCCTTGCTCCATTTTCTTATTAAAAGATGTCAACTACTATTTCAACACTTGTCTGAGAAATGGCAATCTCTTGGGAAAATATATGTAAGTCTCTACGTATTTCAGGCTGACAAGGCACCAGCAAGATGAAAAGTTCTAAAAAGGCTTCACCGTTCCCAGACTTCTGATTCTTCATTAAATATGACAGTAAATTTTTTTTTTAATTAACATAATTCTGAAGTAGCAGAAAATACCTACAACTTAAAAAGGAAGAAAAGGTTTTAAAGTCTTCTACTGAGATGTCAAGAACGGAATTTCTGTATTTTCAGTGCTGCTGCAGGAGCTCTTCAGATGACATTATGCTTATACTCACATGTGCTTACCAAAAATCAAATCAATATGCTTTGGCACATGGCGAACACCTAATGCAAAGATATGTTGAACAGTTTTTAAATTTGCAATAAACTATATTCCTCAGCTTAATGCCCACTCAAAACAGAAATCTATGTTTGTTTGTTTGTTTTACATTTACCTTGAAATCTGCATACAGACCAACCATACACAGAACAATTTCCTGAGCAAGGACAGTTCTCAACATCAGCAGATTTATGTCAAAGGCTGCCAACAGATGAAGTCATTGAAGGAACAAATTTATATTTATCAGAAAATGAAACAATCTTGCAAACCTCCTTCCATTTAATCACAGAAGTCCTGCTATGATCCAAGCACCCGTGGGGATTAAGAGCATTACAAGAAGAAACACTTTGCCTAAACAAATTATTTTCTTATAAACACAAAAGAGAAAGAACACCAGCTGTTCAAAAAGAATTGGGTGTAGATTTAAGAATCGAAAAAGATGATAAATATGGACCATGAAGTAGAGCATTAAGCAATGTGATAAGTATCTGTTGAGTAATAAATCAAGTCTTTGTGTAGTTCTTTCTTCAAAGCGAATTTAATGGGAAAGTTTTTCAGTCAGAAAATATTGGTCCTTTTAAGAATGCTATTTTATGTGTTAATACAAATAATCACCTACCACCCAATAAAATACTATTTATCTATGAAATAGAAGCCTTGCACTTTTATCAATTGATAAATAAATGGCTGCTTTTAAGGGTATATAATCTACATGGGAAGCCATAAGTGACCCACCTCATGAGAAAACACAAGCAGAGATAGAACCCTTGGAAAAAGTGCACAGTGCATTTTCATCTCAGGTTTTTCCACTGAGGCTGTGCAGCTCAGAATGGGCACCCTGGCATCACTGCAGGGATCTCTGCTAAGGGCCAGAAACCTTTATGAATAACAAATGTGATGTCCTCAGCATCTTAAAAGGCATTTATTTCAGCACATTTGCCTTGTACTGAAGTTTTGGATAGGGAAGAATGAAAATCTGATCATCTAATCTTAAAAAATCAGCAGACTCTGGGCTTCCTCCTCAGTTCACCACATAAGTTCTCGTAAGGAAAGCAGAACCATATGGCACATGCTATTTTAATTGTTTTGCATATTAAATACAGAATAGTTAATACTTCCTCTTTGTCCCTGTAGGACACCAGAGGGATGATTGAGTGGCTCCAAACAGCCATGTGGGAAGTGTGGGGAGAACAGGGCGAAATCTGTGTGGGTGGGATGTCACTGCTACACCCCCACCGCCTGAGCCTCAGTCAGCCTCTGTCCACACACACAAATGGAGGCAGCGGAACACGTGGCCTGACACAAAATGGCAGAGTGACCCAACAGCCTGACACAGAATGGCGGAGTGACCGCACAGACTCACGCAAAATGGCAGAGCTGTGTCCCACAGCCTGACACAAAATGGTGCAGTGACCCCAGAGCCTGACACAAAATCGTGAAGTGACCTCAGAGCCTGACACAAAATGGTGCAGTGACCCCACAGCCTGACACAAAATGGCGCAGCGACCCCAGAGCCTGACACAAAATGGTGCAGTGATCCCACGGCTTGACACGAAATGGCGGAGTGTCCCACAGCCTGACACAAAATGGCGCAGCAACCCCAGAGCCTGACACAAAATCGTGAAGTGACCCCAGAGCCTGACACAAAATGGTGCAGTGAACTCACCGCCTGAAACAAAATGGCGGACCGACCCGGCAGACTGATACAAAATGGCAGAATGACCCCACAGCCTGACACAGAATGGTGGAGTGTCCCACAGCCTGGCACAAAATGGCGCATTGACCCCACAGCCTGACACAAAATGGCGGAGCGACCCCACAGCCTGGCACAAAATGGCGCATTGACCCCACAGCCTGACACACAATGCCGGGCTGTTCCCCTCTCATGCCCTTTGCCACAATGGCAGACTCACCCCCCCCCGTTCCCCTGCCCTCACCCAACATGCCGCCATCCCCTCAGCCAAGACAGCACCGTGTGTCCCCTCAGCCAAGATGGCACCGTCTGTCCCCTCAGCCAAGATGGCGTTGTCTGTCCCCTCAGCCAAGATGGCGCCGTGTGTCCCCTCAGCCAAGACGGCGCCGTGTGTCCTCTCACCCAAGATGGCGTCGTCTGTCCCCTCAGCCAAGACAATGTCGTCTGTCCCCTCAACCGAGATGGCGCCGTGTGTCCCCTCAGCCAAGACTGCGCCGTGTGTCCTTGCGGCCCTCACAGGGGTGACGGGAGTGCGGCCATGTCCGGGGAGCCCCAGGGGACGGAGCAAAGCAAAGCAAACGGCCCCAGCTCCCGGGGCTCCCTGCCAGGGACTTAAAGGCCGCTGAGAGCACCCTGGATCCCAGTGTTTTCAAAGAAAGAAGGCACTATTTTTCTACCAACAGAGCCCACCTTGGCTCACGACAGCCCAGGCTTGCCTGGCAGCCTTTGCTGTAGGATAACAGTGTAGGACAGGATAGTGTGGCTCTGGCAGGGAGAACAGGAATTGCCCCAACTGACCCTCTGGGCTCCACACGGCCTGTTTCAGAGTAGGAGAACTCACTAGAGACCAAGATATAAAACTCCCATGTGATAAGCAACACAAGTAAGAATCACATCCAACAGAGAGTAACCACCAATGCCTTTGGAAATAATGCTTATTTTCCTGGTGTGTGTTTTATCAGCACCCTGGGCTTCTAGTTGATTTGACTAATTGCTCTGGCCAGCTCCGGGTTTCTGTGGAAGCTGGTTGCCCTGGAGAACTTCAGGTGAACAGCAGAATCCCTGCTTTTGTATCTGGCTATGAGCATTTGAGCTATATTCCATCCCTGTTGGCCTAAATGTGTACAACTCCTTTCTAAAGGCCGAATTTACAGTTTGTATTTCCATGCTGCTACTTCAGAATAGCCTTTATCTGCAAATAGATGCCCTCTGAAGCGAGTCTGCAAGCAAAATACCTGAGAAGTGCAGGGATTCAATTCCTCTATTAGTATTTGAAGTCACTGCTCAAGTTTTACTAACCCTTTGCTCCGAGCAAACTCTTCCATCTTTACCCTTTATTTTAATGACTGATTAGAATTTCTTACTTAACTTCTAACACCAGAATGTGTTGCTGCCCATCTTTCACCTTCTCACCTTTGGATGTTCATTCGTTATTTAACGTCCTACTTTCTTATTAATTTTTATCTGCGTTCTGCAGGTGACCAGACCAGTTTTGTTCATTTTGTTCATCTCTCACTGAACCGCAGATCAGCAGCAGCTGTTGCACTGCTGTACCAGCTGTAATAGATCAGTAAAATCATTTTTCATTATTTCTTAGCTTTTGGAAAACATCCACGTCACGTGAATGCCTCAGTGTCTGGACATAAAATCCAAAAGCTCTACAAACAGAGAATAGGGTCAGGCCTCACATTTTTTTGTATTGATCAGCAACGCACAAACACAGGTACCTGCTACACCCACAGCACAACAGTTCTGTCTTCCAGCATATCCAAGTGGAAGATACAGCCTGCCCTGTGCAGTACATGGCAGGAGAGAAGTGTCTCAGTCCCTGCAGGTGTAACAGCATTTGAAAATCACCTACTGCATCTCACCCTCATCAGGGTTGGAGGAATTCTCCACAGTGCCTGAAATGGATAACTGGGGAATGAAAACCGCACTTTGGTACAAAAATTCTCTGATATGACAATGTAACAGGATACACGACTTTGAAAACAGAGATAGGACTGATTTTCACTCCTATATTATGTCAGAAATCCAAATTCAGACTCGCCCTTTCTCCATCTTTCCTTCACATGCTGCATCTAGTTCAGTCATGGTAACAAGAGCAGAAGTGTGTTTCCAGAAGATGCAACATTTAAACTTACATCCTTCCAGAAATGTTAGAGCTCAGCAACAGGCCTGCTGGCACAAATTACTAACTTGCCACATTCCAGAGAATTCTCATACATAAACAGGGTACTGCAAGAAATGGCATTGCCTCCTCCAATAATCAATTGTTTAAATGAAGCAGATCAACATACATTTCACTCTAAAAATATCCTATTAGCCACAATATTATACAGCATTTCAGGGAGGGAATTAAATCCATAACAAAGCACAAAATCATCTAAGATATTCTTGCAACAGTCAGGAAGACATGTACTTTATTGAGCTTGAAGCAATTATCTCCAGAGGCTTAGGAACAGTTGTTCAGTGCTGCCTGTGTCACACCACCCCAGTGACAATTTCCTCCCTTTATTCCTACTCCAGTGTTACTAAGGGAGTGATTTTAACACCTTTGGAACCATTTGCTGTGATACAATTAGCAAAGAGAGCAAGTGAATTCCCTTCCTACATCCACGCTGCAACAACCAAGCCTAAAGAACAGAAATTCGTCTAAAACATTACTCACCTGTATTACAGAGAATAAAAATACTCAACCAAATAGCCTGAAATGCAACAGCACACAGAAACAGGTGGAGATCCAGCAGACTCACAGTTATCTGTAGAAATCTTGTACAACCAAAGCACAACAAAGTGGATCCCTCTTGAAGGAAAATGTGCAATTTTGAAGTAAAAGCTGCTCTTTGAGAATGGCACAGAGAACATAAAACTGCAGTGAACATTTAGATTTGAGTGCAAACTCTCTCAGCTATTTTTTTCCTTTCCTTTCCATTTCAGATCCAGCTTCAGATATCTTTATGCCTTTTAAGAACACTTTAAAGCAAAACAACTGTTTCAATTTTAAATTTTTTACAAAGTACTTTAGAAATGAAAGGAGGAAAGTGCTGGTCAATGAATACTTGATCTCTACATTTCCAGGAAACACTGAAATAAGCCTCAAAAAGCTAATGAAATCTTGCTTGAGGGATGTTGAACCAAAGAATCATTCTGAGGGTCACATGAATGCCCCATCTCTTTCTGGCATTTATTAAGGTGATTTGAACAGAACTAATTTTTTTCTTTTTTTCAAAAATTAAGAGTGCACAAGCACCACACAGTTTGCTTATGTATTTCCCGTAATTCTTGCTAGATCCCAAGGTGTAAATCTCACACAGAAATGGCAAATTGTTTGTGTGGGCAGAGGCTGGGTCCAGGTTCAGTGTACAGCCCCCCATGGGAGCTGAAGCTGTCTCCATGCTGGATATCATGAGATTTAAGAATTCAGTGTGTCATGAGGGAACCTCTGAAGGGGTGAAATGTGGGAGACAGATTCAATGATTTAATGATTTGCTCGTGTTAATGCAGCACGTGCGAAAAAGATAAAGGTTGGTTCATTCTGGTCTTTTAAATAAAAAGGCTTTTTACATGGTTTTATGGTGAAATTGGATCTTTCACACAGGAACGTAAAAGCTGTATTTTGTATTTATGTATCTTAGCATAATTACACAATTTAAAATGTCAGGTGCTGTTAAGGTTAATTCTCAAATCATACATGCAGACACACAGTGGAGCTCTCCAAGTGCAGCTCAGGGCAGGCATGGTCCACACTCATTAATGCTTTTCTCCCTTAAACAAGAGTTCCACCATAATTCTGTTGTTAAGATTTTGCATGAATCAAACGCAGGCAAGCAAGAGCCTTTGTTTACAAGAACACAGGAACAGAAATAACAGAAATAACTGCTGGTAACTTTTAGGGCTGGAGCTCTGAATGCTCATTTCTAGTATTCATGAACCAAAGAATCATTTTATTAAATATTAATATTCATAAGAGTGGGGCTAAACATCAAATTCTTCCTACTGCCTAATGCCTTCATCTAGAAGATTAATTAAATTAGGTTCTATAAGGGCAGTGATTTTTTTTTTTCAGAAGTCATTTGTAAAGGAATGGTCTCGTTATCCAAATGTTATCTTTGGGCAATAAATTCAGCAGTGTTACTGCAGGCGACAATACTCATATTAAATTAATGGATTGGAGAGCCTGATACTTCTTAACGAGCTTAATACACAGGGAAATTATTAAGTCAAGATTTTTTGTTTAATATTAAAATATGCTGATTTCTCCTGGAAAAGGAAGATGGTAAACTCTGTGAACCAGAAAAAAATTATAGATTCCCTGCACTATGTTCCACAATGAGAAAAAGGCTGATAAGTAATGTTTCATAGAAAAATACGAATTTTTTAAATGAGATACTTCATCATGATTTGAGCAAGTTTCTGGGCAGGACTCAAATGCCCTCAGGCTGGTGGAGGAATTGAGCCCAAGTTTCATATTTCTTAAACAAGCTGGCCTTAAAGATAACAGTGCAGTGGCACTGCCACCCTATTTGAGTTTGTTAAGCAAGAACTTAGCTTATCTGATTTAAAGAATCAGTGTTTTTAACCATGCAGCAAATACGTTGCAATTTTTTTTATTTCATTTGTGCTTTTATCAAACCCTTTATCCAAAGTATGTTTAAAAACCTTTCTCAATTTAATCTTTTCCATAAAGCTTTTCTTTAGTTGAAATGCAACTTTTTGCATTTTCATCCTAAATGCTGATCCAGTTCTTGGTACCTTCCTCTCCTCTAGTTACTTGTTCAGCCCTGTTGAGGACAGGGCAACTTGTCAGGGTCCAGGAACCAAACTTCAGGTAAACTCAATGCCCAAATTATTAGGTGATAAACTTCAGAAAATCTTCATTTCACCCCTGAGACAATTCGAGAAACTTTTAACGCCTCCAAAAATAAATATTACCTGGGAAAGTAATTTCTTGTCCTTTTCTGCTATACGTGCAGAGATGAAATCTTCCTGTAAAGTGAGGGAATTATTTACACACAGCTAGGCTGACAAATTTAAATGCCTCCCAAATGTTGTTTTTTCTGTCACCTTGAATTCCTGCAGCTCCACTTGTTATTCCTTCTCCCTGCAAAGATCAAACAAGTTGATCTGCCTGGGCCTCAGCAGAGACTCATGTAGCATTTAATCCCTGTATTAGTATACACGGAAACACAACCCATAACATGTTCCATTCTGAGATTAAACAGTTTGCCAAGGCTTGAAGCAACCCAGATACACAAGTCTGAGCCCAGTAACTGCCTCCAGATTACGGTCCTACTTCAGTACACACACCCAAGGAACGTGGAATGGTTTTCTTCTTGCACCACAACTCCATCTGAGCAGGAATCTAGGTCAGCAGGCAAAGGGCTGAATATAAAATGGTTCTTCTTTTTAATAGAAAAAAATAATTCCAAGTTAGGTCCAGCTATGACAGTCGTCAACGGTTAATCTTCTAAATTTTTCCTAATGCTAATTCCATCTGGAATTTTTATGGTGTGCAATGAGGTAAACCCCCCCAAGCTAAAAATAGTGCTAAAACTTATATATAGATGTATCAGCAATTACTTCCATTTTAATAGCAGCTTCCACTATTTATCGTTCTCCCAGGCACTACTGATTTTTCGGCACTGTGTACAAATCAACCTTTCTTAATGCTTTTCTTAATCATGCTGGTATCAAAGATTACAATATGAAACTACTTTCTTTGAGGCATTACATATTCATTTTGGTTAGTGGGGAAAGAGATGGAGAGCTAAAGCTAAAATCCTACTTAATTCTTGGAAACGTCAGCATTTGTATTCATTTCTCTGACATTATGATGTACCATTCGTAGTTGAAATAAATTATTTTTTCAAATTATTATCTCTGCGGTTGCAGAACAGGGTATTGAAAATACACATCGGTTGTATTTTGTTTCCTAATGTATCCTAACATATGCCTGCCTAATTAAAATAAAGCTTTATGTATCTAACCATGGAGATATTGGAAACATTTATAAATTCTCAAAATCTGCCTATACAGGGAAAAGATATTCCACTTTTGTTTTATATTCTTCCATTCTCCTGATGTGTCTTAAACGCTCAAACTTTGGGTGAATGGAATTCTAGGCTTAAGTGCTCCTTTCAAGTCTAATTGGCACAGCTAAACTTATTGATATAAATAGATCATATTTTTCCTGTGAGAATTTCTGTCAGACTAATGTTGTGTTCTATTATGGATAATTAAAGTGGCTCTAAAATATCATTTATATGAAGGGAAAAGTTAATTTACTGTGAATTTTTAACTAAGGGTCGCTCTCAATATTACTTACATAAATATGCTAATGGCCTGAAAACTAATTTCTGTAAAAAAAATAATTAGGAAAAACATATATTCATCTTATTAGAATTCAAAGTCTAATTTAAAAACTACAAACCCAAGACAATAAGGCAAGATCCAAGATTCCTTGTGGAACCATGAAATTTGACAGATTTGATGTGTTCGCTTTTTTAACATCGCTTTTTCTTTTTTTTTAAGATTTCCATTTCAGAGTTTCTCATCTTTCTCAGTATTAACAAAATCCAGGTGCTGACTATGCAGAACCAGGCTTGACAGATTACACAATGGCATTTGGCAATAACCTGGCCAAATTTAAACACATGTATTACTTACCAAAACAACTGCAATATTCCATAAAGGTTTTCTACCCAAATCTTATTCTGGTAAATTAAAAATGGTGTAGCCCCTGCAGACCATGTGGAAAGGTACTGCTTGAGTTCTCTGGATTCTGTGAACAGCACAGTTGCCCAAGCCACATGGAAAGCCCAGCAGATTTCCCAAAGGCTCAGGAAAATCTGGAAGTTGTCAGTTATGGAGTGGTGCTGCTGCTAAGTGGAAAAGCAGTCTGATTAGCACTTGCCATGACATCACTCCCAGCATCCCATCCATTATCACTCCTGCCACTGTCACAGAATTACAAAATCACAGAATCACAGAATCACAGAATCACAGAATGTGGAGGTTGGAAGAGACCTTCAAGATCATCGAGTCCAACCCATCCCTAACACCTCAACTAGGTCATGGTGTCAAGTGCCACATCCGGTTTTCTTCTAAACACATCCAGGGATGGTGACTCCACCACCTCCCTGGGCAGACTATTCCAGTATTTAATCCCTCATTCAGTGAAAAACTTCTTCCTAATATCCAACCTGTATTTCCCTTGACGCAGCCTGAGACTGTGTCCTCTCATTCTGCCAGTTGCTGCCTGGAACTGGCTCCTGCATAGGTTTGGTTTGACACACTGCATAAGGGATATGAACAATCTCTTTTTCACCCACCTTAAAACCCACTGAGGAGACCTTGGTTACCTGCATGGCTCCTGACTGCTTCTTCCTGCAACCTAATGAGGTCCAATAAACTTCCATTAAAATATATTTTGTGTTAAAAAATGAATCATTTTCTTCTACTGCTTGGCAATGTTCTCGGCAATGCGGCATTTATTTGTATTTTGGAGGAACAATTGTCAAGCAAAGGTGTCAGATTAAAACAAAGCATGAAGTAAAAAGGACTGACCGTCCCGTTTTCCTCTCTCACTGCTGAGGGAAGCAACTGCACCCCACTGCCCAGGCCTGTGGGGCATTGGTGTGTTTCTCTGCACATTGCAAGATCCTGCTTCACTCTTTTAGAGGAAAATTAGAACCCAGAACTAAAGTTTCTTGATTGTTTGGAAAATACCAAACATTTCATGAAGAGAATTCGGTCATGGTTTTAAATATAATCCATGAAAGGCAGGGGTTTCATACAATCACACCCTGAAAACATTAACAAATTGATTTATGGATTGCATTATGGCTCCGTTCTGGATACGGTCATAGAAGGACACAGGATACCTAACTCCTAAATAAGGAAATAAAAACAGCACTTCCAACTGAGTTCAGTGTTGTTGCCAGTGGCAGGCAGGGCAGGAACACCTCAACAGCAGGGATAGGACAGAGCTGGGACATGGGAGTCAGCCGTAATTTTTATTTATTGAAATAAATACATGATTTTTAATTTACTGAAATTAAGAAATGGTACCATTGTCTTTAACAGTACCAATTCTGAATGAAGCAGATTTAATAGTTATGAAGTTAATATAATTTGGAAAATTTCCAATTCCAGAGGAGAACTAAACCCTGGAAGAAGCACCTGAAGTCTCTCTTATCTCACAGACATTCTGCATTTTGAGTAATGAGAGGCTCTAGGATGATTTCGAGGAGTTTAATAGCTTTCCAGAGAAAGTCACATGAGTATGACAGATCTGCCATGGTTCCTCTGTTCATCCGTCTTAGTGAAAAGGCAGAGAGGTTCCTAAAGTGATAGATGCTAAATTAGGTTGTTCTGCATTTTTCTGAATCTTTTAACATGGGATTTGATGCTGAGGTTGAGTAATTTTTAAGACCATATGGAATCACTCAATTTACACCTGCCACAAACCTTGACACCTAAACTGTTTTTCCTAACAAGCAAATATTTGTGAGCCACTGCAATCCCATCTTTCTTCTGAAGTTAATGAAAACAGAATGGCAGAGAAACACTTAAAAAAGGTTGTGCTCAACTGTTTTCTATTGGCTTGGGAAAGTGTAAAACAAAATTATCACTCGTGTACAAGCTTAGCACAAGAAACAGTAAATAAACTCCATTGCTGTCTGCTGCTCTGGGCTTGTTTAATACCACAGGGATAATTACAGAAATGGACTGGGTGCCTTCAGTAAGAGGGTTTATGGTCCTCTTACAAATACACAAATACTGTCACAGCCTTTTCCAAGAGAGAATTCTATGTTTCTTCATAATATATGTGCACGTGTTTCTCCAATCTTGACTAAAATCATATGTTGTATTTTCCAGAGTCCATGTGGTAATACATATCAGGGAATTTTTGCATAGTTGAAATGAATAAAAGATGTGAAGGCAAATTAATGTCATATCTCACCAAAACAACGGAAAACAAAACTATAAAGTGAACAGCAGGAACTCTGCTGTAAATGGGTAATGATAAATCACATTAAAAACAAGCGTAAATTGCTGAGATAACATTTTGAACATTTCCTGAAAATCTCAACAGACAAAACCAGAACTGAAGAAAGAAATTAATTTTCCTGCCACCTTCACCAGTGTCCTTAGGTGTCTTTAACCCTTCCCTAATTGCTGGTTTCTGATCCCATCCCCTGCAGTGGCAGTACAACAGAGAAGCTGATGCCTGTGGTGACTGGCTGATGCCAGTGATAAATGTGATCTATTTGAACGAATCTCACAGGGTGACAGGTCAGACAAAATGACAGAGTGCTGAATGCACTGAACACTTCTTTCCACATCAAGAAAAAAGAGAAAGAAGCCCATGGCTGTAGTCTCAGCAGTATCATTAGCCTTTCCATCTTGATGCCACAAGTGCATTATTCAAGATGAGCAAAGATGGTAAAAATTAAAAAGATTTTATGCACATGCTGCTTTTCAGAAGAAAAAGAATTAATTTTAATTAATTCTTCAAAAGGAAATATTAATTTAAATTCAGATTTTGGTTGAAATAAATCATTTCTTCTGAAAAAAAACTGAAAAAATACTCATTCAATTTGGATCTTTCAAATGTCTTGGCCTTTAGAAGGACCAATTTAAAACATCAAATCATTGACAATTTCCTGAGTAAATAATAACATCAAGTAAGTAGAAAGTTCTGGATGTACCTGGCTCTGTCCAAGCTAAAACTGAACCTTTAGGAAACGCTTAAACATAGGCAAAAGAGTAAAATTTGGGGTTCTCATTCTGACAATTAAGTCAAATATGTAATTTGTTTGGCTTGTTTTCAGTTTACTTTATAAGACTGATGGATGTCCAGGGTATCTGCAGGATTCATTAAACAATTAAATATAATACCTACATTTCTATGCTTTTCAAACCAGCAGCTCCATTTCCGAGTTACTTCTGGTCCTTCAGTGAGATCATGCTCCTGATGTTCTGACTTCGTCTCTTCCCCTCTGTTACAGACAAATGAATTCATGGGTCAGTAAAAATATGCTTCAATAAGTTGGGAAGAGCTTAAATCTGCCTCTGACAGATAGAGCTTATGGAAAACCTGGGCAAACAAACAGGAACTCACCAGTGCAGAAGAAATATTTCACATCTAACTAGCAGGAATTTTGTCTGTTTTGGCAGAAAGAGGAAAAAAATACAGTCTGGATATAAGCTGAAGGTGTTGAGTTGGATTTTCTTTCCTTATTTATATTAAAACTGATTAGAGAAATACACTGAAAACAATTATGCTGCTGATGCACATATTCTGCTATTAATGGAAGGGTTTCATGTACGGAAATCTGACTATTACGGCAAGATTTTGTTTGAAAGACAGTGAAGAAAATAAGTGAAAAAATAAGGAGAGGAGGTGATTATTAGTTATTCATAAGCATCTGAAGGTGCGCCCTGCCCAGATTATGCCTGAAGTAAATCCTGCAGCAGCATGGGCTGTTGCTAATGAAATGCTAATAGTCTGCTCCTTTGCCCTGGGACTAATCTCACATTGATCTGAGCAGGCAGCAATGCAATTGGCTGCAGATTCCCTCTGAAAGGCCTTTCTGGCAAGTCCAGCAATTATAAGCAATTCTTGTGCAATTACAGTAATTACTATGGGGTCCTTTTACCTCAAGGACATTTGTAAACATTCCTTACTGCTAATTGTAACAGGAGCAGTGCTAATCACTGCGGCAGGAATGGCTTCAGCACATCCACGTCCCCTTAATTCCATTACTGCCGTGGCAGATCTGCAGAAGGGTGGGAATGGAGGGCTCTGCCTTCCCTTCAGCCCAGGTGAGAGGACAGGCATGAGCCACCCTACTGACCATGGGTTAGGATTACATTCCACCACCAATGCATTTGGAGCATTTCTGCTGTTGGGGCAGGGAGGAATTGTTAGGCTACAACTCGTTAGCAGGACATATCTGACTTGTAACATGACCTTTGCCACAGAAACACGCTATGGAAATTGGGGACAATTAAAACACAGTTGCTGTCAGTCTAAGATGTATGTCCTCAGACAGTATCACACCTCTCTTACCAGTATTTCCCACTCCAACTCGGTGAGGTGCTTCAGCATTTCCATAACTCGAAGCACTTCAGTAATGCTATTGAGGCCAGTGATACTCCTATATTTAAAATGAAGCACATGCTGAAGTACATTGATGATAGGTCTGGAAGACACCCAGAAACATCACAAGTACCACATTAAAAGAATTTGACATGCTGAACTTTTTCTAGCAGCCCAGACATGTCCACTTTCCGAGAGATTAAATATGCCTGGAGCTGGGTTGTTTCCTAATGCCATAAAACTGCAGTTGTCCTTATTTCTCCCTACGCTTGGCTTTACAGCAACCAGAATAGTTATTTGCATGGAAAGGTGACTCTTGCCCTGTTTGTACATTGAAGGACACTAAAACCACTACAGCATGATATTTTGTGGCAAATAGTAGGATTGTGCATATGCAAAAGGAGTATTATCTCCAGACACAGTGCACTAGTTCAGACTAAATTATAATGTCCATCAAATCTCATGGCCACGGGCACTGGCTGTTGTTATTGTGCATTTATGCAGATCCAGAAATGTTCCCTCTGCTTCAGGGCACTTGCAGATATTCTTGCCTGAAAAAGGTCACCATGCTAAAGGAGCCACCACCATCAGAGACAGGACACATTTCCCCCATGCCACACTAGTTTCCTTCCCCTTCCTAGGGAACACTGGGCTTTAATTCCTGCTAGAGTAAGAATACAACATCAGATGGCCTATTGTTTTTTTTTTAATGGAATTCTAATGGTTGCATTTACATTTATGAAATGGGAAAAACTGGTAGGGAGAAGAGAAAGCAATGCATGCCTTTTTTGGGGGGCTGTTTGTTTGATTTATTTTCTTAACTTTAGTGTATTGAATCACACCAGGGATCCCTCATATGAAACAAGGACTCCAGGACCATACAGCAGGTCTGGGCTTTCTAAATCTCTCAAGTCCAGGGAGTTCTGGCAGTCCAGCTGCATCAAGACCCAAAAATTTGAAAGTCTCAGACTTAGCCTGGGGTGGGTTAATGCTGGTTGAATTCCAGGCTTGCTCTCCAGCAAAGAGGTTGGAATTGCTGGGAGAATCTGAACTTATACATTTGGAAACACTAGGATGTAATATTTTGACCCTGTACTCTAAGGCATCAATGAATTGTACCAAGGCATTACTTTTGGTTCCATTGTGGCTTTTCAGATTGGAGGACATAATCAATTGTTTTGGCTATATATATATATATATTAATAATTAAAATAATTATGGTTTTGAGAAAACATGGAAAAATGGCGCTTTGTAGACTGGCCACACAAATCAGATCCAACACAAATGCTGGTTTTGTGGGAAACAGACTTAAAGCTAAGATCTTTCAGCTCCCACCTGGAGTCCTGGGAAATGTGTAGTTTACATGCTGGATGCCCCAAAGATTTTCCACCTGATCCTTACAAAAAGCTTTTTCATCTTAAGAAAACGGAGTGTCTAATCTTTTAGGTTATCCAGTGTCAGTTCTAACCCTAGAGGATAATGAAGAACAGAAAACCCCAAACCACAACCACACAAAAATCACTGAAACATTCACTTGCATAAAATTACAATGCTTACAGTAATTTGTAAGGCTCTTGCTTAATGGCTCCAGCACCTCAGGGTTTGTAAAAATGGTTAGTTACCTTTTCCAACCAGCTGGCACTGGGCAATTCTTAGAGCCACAACTTCCACTCTGTCAGGAAGACAACCTGATTGCACTGCCAGGAGCAGCTGCTTTGGGCAACCTGTCTCTCCTCAACCAGTAAAAGGAGCCAGCAGAGTCCAGCATCACCACACTGACACAGGAGAGGAATAAAATGAACATTCTTTTCTCCCCTGCTCCTGTCAAAGTTGCTTAATTTCTAACAACCTTTATGGAGTTTGACCTCTGCAACCCTCCCCTCACTTAACGAGACACAAAAGTCACCTTTCCTGTGTCATACTGTAGATGTTAACTGGAGCCTTGTTCTATTCACTACTCTTTTTTTCTCTCTTGAGCATCACACCAAGAGGAAGTGCAGCACAGAAGATGGTGGTGTTGAGAATGAAGTGTCTACAGCAAGAAATTCTCCTGCTAGTTTCGGGTAGACAAATTTTTGCCAAATACCTAGGCAACATTTTCTCCCTTATTTCTCCATTCTGCCACATCAGCTCATCTAAACAGAAGTGGTGGAGTTCACCACAGCGTGAAGCTGGGGATGCAGAGCCTCACTATTTTCTAGTCAGGTGAAAAGGTTGACAGCCCCTTTCAAAACCTAATTAGTAGAGCCATTTATTGCCAGGCAAATTTTCACTTGCACAAGTGAATGTTTTATGGGGTTCTGGCTGCAGGCCATTGCGAGGTTTTAGATCAGTGGAGGCACTTCACATACATTATTCCTTAATAAACTTGTGCTATTCTTTAGAATGAGTGCTGATGCGGGATGCTCCACTTGATTTATTCTCCAGCTGCCACTTCAGCAGAGGAGAATGAAGTTTATCCTCTTCCCGCTCCTTCATTTCTCCTCCAAAAATGTTACAGGACGCAGCTGCCTCACCTGGGAACACCGGAGCTGCCCAAGCTGTGTCACCTCCCTGTGTCCTGATCCTGCCAACTCTGAGGGAAGCATTACTTCCCTGGCAACCCTCTGCTCACTGCCAACTTTCAGTGACTGGAGGAATTTCCATCCTCAGTTTCCTCTTCAGCAGGCATTGCTCCTGGCGCGCTGCTGCAGATGTTTGAAGAGATTCACCAGAGTCCTGTGCCAGAAGCCAAACTTCTCGTGAACATTTTCCAGCTGGCCCCAACAGCAAGTTATGGGAGCCCTTCTTCAAAGCTCCTGAGAATCAAGAGAGCCCAAAACAAGCTTAATTAAACTGTTAAGCTTCTCTTCACATCACTGCGTGCAACTGCAGGATAACGCTCTTGGGTTGCTTATTTTTTTCCCCCTTCATATTTTTCTTTTTATAAACACAGTGCCATGGGGTTGTTTCTTTTTTTATTTAAAGATGCACTGATGTGAAGCAAGGGCTTAGTCTGATCAGAAATTGCTTCTAGTTATCCAGAGCACAGTGGTACACACTTCATTGCTTGTCTTCTTCCCCTGGCTGATGATTCCCCTATGATAAGCAGAGGAATAGCTGTGGTTATGTCACTGCTTTTTTGTTGTTATTTATTTTAGTCTATCTCTTGTCATCATTATGTAATTTATGATAAAAGAGGACATCAACAACAAAAGCCCCTTAAACCCTGAAAACTCAGGAACAAACACACACATTCTGGTGCCTGGTGTCTGGCAAATAAGAAACACTCGGTAAGGTGGGGGATTTTTCGATAACATTTAAAGCAATCAGTTCCTCAAATGAATTCCTTGTGAGTGCTCAAAAAAAGTTCTGGACGTGCAATCATAACAGCAAACTACACTGGCTTCTACTGCTGATGTTTAAGGAAGATATTTTACTTCACAGAAAGGATTTGCTCTGGAACTTGAGAACATGAGTAGTAAATGCAGCTTATCTTCCTGCTGGAGACACAGCAGGAGATTCCGTGGGAAGTCACTTGCCCCCAGGCCACCTGTCACCGAAGCAATTGATATAAAGTATTTAGAAAACTACACTTGTAATACCCCAGACCCTGTAAGGAGGTGTGAAATTCATCTATATAATAAATTCACTCCATATCTAAAAAACTGCCCCATCCAAGCTTCACGGCTCTTCAAAACCTCAAGGAAGACTTTTATTCTTTCAAGATGGGATAGATTATTTCTGCTTCTTTCTTGATTTGTCACTCTGGTACCAGCAGGCAGCATTTTGACTTGGTACAAGACAACCATCACTGTCAATGTACTGTTAAAAGGCCAAGGAACAATGAAGTAATTACGGCAAAGATCCTCTGCCTCCAGGAATTAATTCCATTCTCCCCTTCAATCTCTGATCTCGGAGGTCAGTGTCGAGAAATCCTTTCCAAAGAGTTTCCCAATAATCAGCCTAGCAGAAGCATAGATCTATGTATTTTTGTGGCTCTTTAGAGCCAGAACTAAATGTATTTTCTTCCCAAGTGTCTGCAAACACCTACACAGAATTTCACAGCTTGCAAATGTCTCAGTGCCAGAAGTCAAGTGACAGAATGCTCAAAGCAGAGTTTCTGGGTCTGGGACCATGTCCACATCCAAGGCAAGGTCCAAGCCCCCTGTTTTACAGGCAGGAGCTAACCTGGAGGATTAGAAAGCCTTTAAGGAACGCTGCAGCTCCAGCTGGGAGGCTGAGCTGCCAAGACTTAATTCTAAGCTACATCTTTGTTCCTTTTTGCTCCACGGGTATTTCACTGAAGTTAAAACCCTGTCAAATCCTTCTCTCTCATCCTGACACAAAGAGTTTAGTGAAAGCAAGAGACTTTCTGTGTTCCTGCAAACCTGTTGGGACAGTACACACGTGTGATTTCTTTTGTGTATTATAACTCCAGGAAGAATTTAGGTCTGTGGCCTTTAAACTTTCTTCTCTGACATGAAAATTCAGTAATACACAGCATGGGGATATTTGGCATGAAATGAAAATGACCACAGATTTAATTAAAATGTAAGTTATTGTTAGCAAGAAAGGTCACGCTAAGAAAATGTAATTTCAGGAGTATATTAGCAACAACACTCCGCTGTTATTTGCGTGTGAAATATAGATTTTGTACTTGACATTTAGAAAGGGAATTGGAGCTCTTTATAATGGATGCTTGAACATTTTTGTGTTCTTGTGCTGCTTTTGTTCACATTCTTGTGTAATTGGCTGGATCTTACCTACAACAGGAGTTACATTTTATTCTCTATGCCTGAATGCCTAATTGATCTGGGAATTAGCTCACAAAAGCTGATATAAGTCGGAATAGAAAGCAAACTGCAGCATAATCCTTACGTGGCTACAGCTTCGGAGGAGCTCAGACCTTCACAAGAATTCCTTATTTTGGGGTAATCATCCACCTTATGTAGGAACGTTTGGGGTTTTTTAACACTCTTCAGGCAGAGTGATTGTAATGGTGAGCAGGACCCCATCTCTGTTTTGTTTATAGGGCAGTTAAAGTGCCTGTGGAGAGGAGGCAAAGCTTTTCCTTGGAGAGAGTGCTTGTTTTATGATCTGCTAATAAAAGTAACGGTGTGTCATACAAATCAGTCTAACTCCGGGGAAGGTGGGAGGTGAAGGCAAAATGCATTGGGCTTAATTGAAAGCATTTGTTTAAAATACATCAATACAGTGGGTTGTAACTTGAAAGAACACCCTAAATATAGCCACGCTCTGTTGTTCACTACAAAGAGGCGTCTGCTCACTCAGAAGAGGGTTTTTCTGATTTCTGCACTCCTGGTCCTGCAGAAGGAACATCACTGTGAATGATTCTGTATAAATGCACCTTCTGCTTTATCCACACCCTCCAGTGCGCTACAGATGTGACCAGATGTTGCTGAGAACACAGAAAGCACCGCTACCACTTTCAGAGACGTAATTTTGGCCTCCAGAACATATACAGCTGATAGAGGTCCTCAAAAAGCTTTATCAAGCCCAGCACTGAATACCTGGCTGGAAATAACTTACCTTGTTTTGGGGGTATTTTCAGTTTCAGCTCTACACAGCAGAAATGACTTCATTGCAGGGAACTAAAATATTAGGTACAGTAGCATGGCAAACCAAACTACCCGAGGAAGGATCTGCATTGTAAGAAAGGCTGATGATGATGATGATGCCTTGAGAGGGTTGACCTGGAACAGAGACTGGACAGAGCTAGAGAATGGAGCAGATTTTTATTAAAAGGCCTTTAAGGATACACCTTGGGCAGGCCAAGAGCCTGGCCAGGGCTACACTCAAGGTGAACCCAAAATGGTCACAAAATGGCTGATCGGTCATGAGGTCTCACACTTTTATAAGTTTTAGTCCATTTGCATATTGGGGTTAATTGTTACAACTACAGCTTCAAGTTATGAAGTCTCATCCTTCCTGGTTTTTTCTCTTCAGTTCACCATTTATACTTTTGGGGCTGAAAGTTTTACTCCTTGTCCTTGGTCCTCAGCAGGAAAAGGATTTGCTTTGTCTCCCTACTCTGTGAAGAGCTGACTGACACTTAATATGAGGCTCAGAGCTACACACCTGGGCAGCACAGAATCTGAAAAACATGAGAGCTAAAACTTAAGGCATAAATGAAGCTAAGAATAATAATGCACATTAGCTTTTATCCTTTCTACCACCACAAAACAGAGGGACAGGACCCTGTGTGAAGTACAGACACACTACTGTCCTCAAGACCTTGTAATGAAAAAAAAAGCAGCCTGCTGTTTGAAGCAAGCCCGCCAGTGCCCGATGGAAAGGGCCAGCCCAACAGGAAAATGGACACAGAGCCTCCCAGGCATCACTTGATACCTGTATTACAGAAAGATTTGCCCTCCAGGCTCAGAGTTGCCTTAATACCTTGGAAGACAGTTGTGAAAATCTCTCCAGCCTGGATTCCCAGATCCCTGCCTCTGCAGGAGAGACTGAGCCCTCAGCAGTACAGCGAGGCTGAAGCTGGAGTTGCTGCCTCTGGCTTAGGGTGATTTTTGCATTAAGAACCTTAGAACACGACAGCAAATGCTCTGTATGAGAACATCAGAATGGATTGTGCTATCTGCTGGATGACAAGCTCTACATAATTGCCAGCACTCAGTTTTCCACGGGTTTTTTTTCTGCAAAGTCCCTTACATGCCTGTCAGCAGGTCAGCTTTTATTTCACACACTGAAAGCAGCTTGTCTAATGCCAGCTAAGTAGTTTTGTACAAGGAAGAGGAATGTGTGTGATGGAAACACAAAAGAACAGTGCTGGTTTCCTCAACATACAAAGAATCAGAAATTAAGGTGCAAGCTTTAAATCTGATGGAAATAAACAACATTCCCAATATCAGTGCTTAACACCAGCTTTACCTACACACTGTGCAGTGAAGTGCAGTCATGAAGTCAGAAGAACAAGCAAAGAAGAGCAGGGTCAAGAGATCCAAAAAGCCAAGACTGTGTTTTCTGATTGTGTCGTTTAAAACAGAGTTTCAGAATTGGCCACCTGACCCGTGGTCTGATACAACTATTAGCACATAGGCAAAATAATAAATCGGAATATTTTGCAACTGCACTTTTAAAGATCAATATTTTGTGTATTAGTGCATGCTAAGTAGATACGTGAATTAAGCCTTAAAACTCAGTCTTTGAAAAGAAAGGAGTTCTCAAAAGCAATAGAAGCAAAGATGTCACTCAATCAGGTGCTTTCCAAGCCAGTCACAAATACAGTAAATTCTACCAGGACACCCTGGATAGATCTCTTCCAAACTGCAGAAAATTCCCCACTGTTAATGAAATGCCACTGTAATTAGTGTGGGGGGGTATCTTTTAGACTTGCTTTTAATCAATTCAATATCCAACTTGGCTTCATGCTATTTAAAAAGGATGCAGGGTAATACAAGTTCCAAGACTCAACAGACATCTAAACCTATTGCCACAGTTGCCAGCTGTATTTGTGATGCACAAAAATATCGAGTTCCTTTGACTACCTGCAAGTTTGGTTCTTTATACTGAATTAAATTCCACTGATCACTTCTCTCTTAGACTTCTCTCACAGGCACAATGGAAACATGGTGGGCTTTTTTTTCCCAAATAACTCATGTGCTACCATAATAATCCCCTTCCCTAAAGGAATATAACCTTGGGCAAAAGGGAAAAGACTGGGATGTCCTAATACAGCCAGGATTGAATGTCAGATCAAGCCTGCTTTCAAGGCATCTAGGAATATTACACAGGTCAGAAGAAGAAAAGATAAATACAGAGCAGAAGTATGTATTTCTGGAGATCACGAGGGGGAAAATTGCTTCCAGTACACACTTTCATAAAGCAGCAAAGTATGCAAATATCACAATAATGATTATAAAAAGTAAACCAAGTAATTATCAACAGGAAAATCACCCTTTATAAAGTACACTTAGGAAAGAAAAAGCAATATACGCTGAATATTCACTTTGAGGTGAGTGCATCCAGAAAAATCAAATGTCCTGAGGACCAAATAATATTGGCTGTGCATAAGAAGAAATTAGGGGAAAATACCACAGCCGTACTTCATTTATTATTAACTAGTAAATTAGCAATGAAGTACAAGATTCTGTATGAAGGGGATGTAAGACCTTTGAATGTTGTCCAAAATGTGTATTGCTGCAGGGGTGATTGATGCCAGACAACACCAGAGCACGGCACACATTAATACCTTGCCAAAGGCAGAGGTGTGTGGGAATCCTGCCAGCCCCTGAACATGGATATTATTCCCTGCTGTGGGATATACATACAAATACAGTATTTTAACTTCATTTAAAGGGGGGGGGAAGGCTCAGCAGTCCTACTGTAGTCTATTTATGCTGCTTGCTAATGGGGTTGGTGCTGCAGGCGCATACTTGCCTAAAACCATCACTTCCAAACAAAACCAGGCACTTTTACTATTTGCTTCCTTTCTTCCTTTACCTCAGCAGAAACCTTGCATTTACTTTTTCCCAGTGGGAGGAAAAAACTGCTGCCAGCAACTGCGATGGGGCTGAGCTGATTAACTGATTAGCATCCTAAAGTAGAAGGTTAGAAAGCGAATTTTCTATTATGGAGCAATTGCCATTGGAAAGTAATCTTGTTTATTAACTGCCTTTTTATCTTCTCTGGAGGGTTCCCTGACACAAGACAATGGAATTTTCTCACTCGTTAGTGTTTAAAACTATAATCATATCCAGAAAAACAAGCATTTACTGTGCCATTAAACCAAGGTAGGCAGGACTGACTTGAAGAGTTCCCGATGCCTTAGAAAGCTTTTTATCATTTCAATTAACATTGCCAAATGTTCTGGCTTATATTGCAGGCATAAATGAAGTTTTACAGGCTTTCTAGGTGTGTTTATGTCCCAATTAATTTCAGCTACTGAGATTAGTTGCAAGAGTGAGACTACACACAGAAAACTCAGGAATAGCTGATAAAGGGCAGGGCCATGAAAAGCAATTCAGTTGCCATCTACCCAGGGAAAGGTGCTCAAAGGTACCAGCAATGTAGTGCCTGCACAACTCGTTTGCCTGCTAACTTCACCATTTCTAAATGTCAGTTTAAAAGTCCTGTTTCTCCTTTTCCCTGTCCTCTGACAAAGGAAAAATGACCCTCACAAAAGCATGTTTCTGTTTCCTTATTCCCTGTGACAACTGAATGATGCTGTACCAAAGACACCTCTTCCCAACACCCAGTCCATCCATTTTTCCCGTGGAGGAGAATCCCTCTGAGCAGGATTTAGGGAGTTTGCTCGTTTGTTCATCATTCTGCCTCTGCATGGGAAGATTTAGCACCAGGCTGAATCAACCAGAGCACATTCAGAGCACTTGCAATTTCCTTAGCAGGAAAACGATTCCCTCCCCCGGATATTCCCCACCTCTGCTCCAGCTTTTCTCTCTCCTTCTGCCTTTCTCCATTGCCCAGGAGATCCAGGGAAATGTCCTCCTGCCCTGTGCACCACGTGCATGTGGGTGCCAGTGCAGTCCAGGGGAA
The DNA here is from genome assembly GCA_008694505.1 of Cyanoderma ruficeps. Taxonomy (NCBI): domain Eukaryota; kingdom Metazoa; phylum Chordata; class Aves; order Passeriformes; family Timaliidae; genus Cyanoderma; species Cyanoderma ruficeps. Next base: position 4,845,309 of record VZDJ01000030.1, on the reverse strand, counting down.
GATGGATTGATCTGAACAGATTGGCAAGGCCCAGTCTCGGGCTGCAAATCACAACAATATTTCTCAGGTCGTGCGTTATTACTTTTCATTTGTTGCCTATTGATTAACTGTCAGGAGTGAGCTCTTGGTTTTCAAAACAAGGCAGCTGCGGTGGTCTTCTTTAAAAACCTTTATAAATGTGAATATCTCACAGCAAAGGCTGTAGGTGATGGGGCACTGCTGTGTGCTAAAATCTCTGCTCACAGAGACCTCCTAAAATGGAGCACTCGTTTATTTTTCCAAATCAAATATTCACGTTTTCTGCAAAGCCTTTTCCTACTCAGGATCACTAACTTTCCACACGAAAAGAGTTAATTTTTGTTTTTGTTGGAGAACAAATTTTATAGATACTGTGCTTCCCTTCAATGCATAACAGCACAAAAGAAGTATTTTAAAATGAAAAAGAGAGAGCAAAATTTAAAATTTAAGCAAAAGCTAAAACTCCAGAATCATTTTCATTAAGACAATAAAAGCCTTTTCATTCATTAAAAGCTAAACTCGTTTCTTACAACTGCAATTTTAACGACATAAATTTAGGTTTAAAACACCCTGGGAAAAATTCTGAACATTTTGAAAATTTTAAAATACCCATTTTAAAATACCCAATACTGTATTGAGAAGTTAATATAAAATTGTCTTCCATATATATGTGTGTGTGTTAACAGTTTGCCATTCTTAGAATGAACATTTCCTTTTAATAATGCCTCATTTACAGTTCTCATAACCAGCTGAAGATTCAATAACTCGTCTCAACAGTTTATTTCAGAGCAGAGTGTCGCTCCACGGCTTTTACTATGGGACATCACAACAAAAGGCACACAAAGCAGATCATGTCAAAAGCTCTGCTCTCTTTGTTTGTTTTGCTGTAATTAAAATAACTTAGCAAATTCACAGCAAAGAGCAAATATTTACGGAAGGCCTGAAGCTCCCTGCGTTGTGTGTACAGAAGGAATGATAGCATCCTAATGCCACAGACTTTTCAGCAACAGGCAAACACCGTTATTACAAAATTGCTGTTTTCTGTCCCTGCCTCCCCAGGCTGGGAAATCAGCCCTGTGGCTTGGATGTGGAAAGCACTCAGTCAAGAATGATACAGACTGGGGCTTTTTCTTGCTGAAATAAGAAATGGTAAGTCTGAATTAAAAGACAGCAGCTTGGATGTTCTGTCATGAAAGGCTACATTTTGGATGGATCTAGCTTTCCAGAATAGTTAATTTTATAATTACTCTATTTTGTTGGTAATTAAGAGCACATTTACAAAGCAATACCCCTAAAAATTCCTTCAGCAAGAGATCTAGGTCAACCCTTGTGGAGAGGGTTTTGTTGTATTGAGAGAGGTATTTTCTCTGCATCTTTCCAATAGGTACAGCAATAAATATCAGCACCACTGATTAACCAGACAGAGAACATCTGAAATGTGAATATAGTGTGTGGCCGTACAACTGTATAATGCAAGAGATAGTACAGGCAATAAAAGAGTGATTCTTCTCTATTTCTTGTGGTAACATGAAAGAACATAAAGATCTGTCAAGAAATAATCAGAATAAGCCACTCTGGATAAGAGAACCAATTGTTTCTCATTTACAAGCTTCTCTAAGTTACTGGTTTTGTACGGACTTCAGATACTACGTGTTAGAATTAGATTTATCAAGCCATGATGACATGTCTAAGCTCCTTTCCATGAAATTCAATCAAGAAATTTCAGTATAAATCAACACAGAAGATGTTATCTTAATTATTAAAGCCACCTTGCACATAAATATTCTGCTTCTGTCATGTTATTTTTCATCTCCTTCAAGCCTGGAAATCAATAAATGGGCTGAGAAGCCGCCGTAGGCTGTGGAAGGTGCTCCCTCTTACACACGTGGCAGGATTTATTTGGGGCAAAAAACACCAAGATGTTGGCACTGGGCCGAACTTTTGAATGAACTGAAGCAAAGGAGATGCTGATATTTATTATCTAACCTTTTGGGAGTTTTCTTTTAAGGATGCATAAATATCCTAAGGCCTCTCTGACACATCCTGTAACAACATCAAAGCAAACGTGGCAGGTTGGTTGTGGCCTCATTCTTTAAGGCATTGACCGTCACACAATGGTTTTATCTCCTAACCCTTAAACAAATGTTGGGAAACCTGCGAGAACTAAAAGTTCTGAAAGTGATTTGAAACTTTTTTTCCCAGGACAACAAGGCTAGGAAAGGAGAGATTTATTGCAATTTATGTATAAAACAAGTGGGATTTAGAAGTAGCCACAGGCTGACTCTAATGATTTAACAGGAACTGTACAGAAACCCAAATGTGTGTACTTAGCTCTGCCATAGCATGCAAGGAACAAAATGTATTCATTTATCCATCTTTTTAAACATTTGGGCTCTAATCAGTGCAAATTACATCTGAGGAGAGATTTGCTTTTGCTAAGGGAACTTCATATCTGGCAAATGACGGAGGACCTTCTTGGGGAAGACAAGATATAATCAATATTTCTCTTTTTAAAAACGGGTTTGAAAAAAAGTTCAGACACCCAAAAAATAATCCTTATCAGAGGAAAAAAAAAAAAAAGGGACAAGCAAATTAACCTGAAGGAAAATTAAAAGCGATTTAGAAAAACTAGAATGACAACAATGAACTCAACAGTGATGCAGTTATTGTTTCATGCTCCAAATGCTTTTGGAAAATTTTCACTTGAATGTCTCCTTTTTTTAATTACCTTTTTACTCTGAAAACCTACTGACCTCTCCATAGGTCTCTGAATTTTTTTTTGTCTGCTAAGCTACTGGTAATTCATTTTACTTAGCAAATTCAAGCCTGTCTCCCCCTGAATGAAATGAAAGCCTCCATTCTATGTGCACAAGACAATGCTTTTCACTGTTATAAAACATTTGCAGGAGCTACAGTGTGATTGAACATTTTAATGGAGAGTGAAGGGTGGATATGGAAATATCCATTCTACCTTTCTGCCATATATTCTCCAGGTTGCACAATTAAGTGTCATGTATCAAACACACATAAAGGGGATGCTTTCTTTCTCTGCTTATACAAGAATCAACAATTAAGCTACTTGTGGCTTTTTTCAGGTTAGAGCATTTCCCTGTACTTTTCCTCAATATGTACTTTGGGGCTTTTTGGGCTTGGTTTTTGGTTTTTTTTTGATGGTAATGTAATGACACTAGATTAAAAACAAACAGAACTGATCAGCCAAAAGCTCCTCTGTAATCCCAAATGCAATTCCCACCAGTTTGCTTTCCTGATAGCAAGACTGGCTCTTGGTATCTGCCATCTGCTTTCAGAAAAAAACTGCCCTCCTGATTTCCCCCATGCATGTTGTGCTTTCCTCGTAAGGAAAAGCTGGGATATTTGAAAGTTTCTAATTGGATTAGAAATTTGCTCTTAAGAGCTAGGAGGTTTCCTCCTGCCTACCCGGCAACAGTTATGACACTAAAGTTTTAAGAACTGCTGGGGATTACAAGGGCAACCACTCTGCATAACAACACAAATCAACAGGCAGTCTTTATTTCTGCCACTCAATGCAAGCCAAACTTTATTTCCATGAACTCGAGAAACTTCCTAAAGGTCAGCATCACTCTCTGTGTAGTGTGGTCCTCTATTACATTATATCAACTCCGGCTGCTGCAGGAATAATTCACTTATTTCCTCTCTCTCTTTCAGTGGAGCAGGCACATTAGAAAGTGTGACCTGTTCGTTGAAAGCAAAGCAATGAGAAGGATGCTGCTGCTCCCCTTCCTGCTGGGCAGGCCCTTCCCAGTACTGCACTGTGGGATGGGGCAGTGCCAGCTGCTCAGGGCTTGGAGCAAGGTGCCCAAAATCCACCCAAAACCCTCGACTGAAACTGGGGCTCCATGCTGGCTTCATCTTACAAGCAAACTGTTTATATTCTTCTCTCTTCCCCCTCTTGCAAACAAAATAGTTCAATTCACTGCAGAGAGAGGCCACAAATTAATTGATCTTTCCCAAGAGTTCATTTCCATCAATAGCAAGCTATTAGGCCAGGCCTTGCCAGCGAGTGAAAGGAGGCACACATTAATGCTGTGCCATTAGTATGCTCCCTAGGTACAGTGAAATGTCATGGGAGTCTGGGAAAGAGGCACCACAAACAGATGAGTGACACTTCTGACATAAGGAGACAAAAGAAATGGCTCCTTTACCTGAAAGTCAAAATTTTCCAGGTAAACTCAGGCTTAGAGAGAGAAAAGCAAAGGGCAAATAAATGCCAGGGTGGAAAATGCCAGGTGTGCCTCTCTTCTACCAACCTGGACTGAATGTCTTACCCAAGAAGCTGCACTAGAATTCCTGTCGGAAGTTCATTCTTCCAATTACTATTGTGAGAACTTAGCCTACCTAACTAAACATGGATGTGGTACCATGTAGGAATAAATATTTAAGCAAGATGCAAACCACACACCAAAATGAATTTCTGAGTCAAATATTGAGGACAGAAGTCCTACTAACTTGAAAGCCATTATATGTTGGCGTCTGTCTTGATGAATTTCCTTCAAACACTGAATCCTATGGCCAGGATTCTCATTTCTTGGGGAAATGTTTGAGTCCTGTACCCACCACCCAGAGCATAAAATCAGATCAGCCTTCCTCTCATTTGCTGCAGTTTGTACTGTGACAGTAGGACTTCATTACAGATCTTATTGTCAAAGGACAACTTTTCCCTTATTTGCCTTTCCCCTTCCTCTTGTGTGATTGATGAAGCAAAATGAGAAATCCAAGCCAAAATATCAGCCAAAAATTTAAGAAAGAAAACATCCAGTTCAAATGCCTGTTTGGCAATCACAGAAACTTCTCCATCTTTCTTATTCTTTACAAACATTAAATCAAGTAAGAGTTCTTTAATCTTGCCACTTCCTACATAGATACTCTTCATTCAGCGACAGCCAGTTTCGCTTCTAAATAAACTGCGAAGTTACATGAAGGCAGGCTCAGGAAAATACATTTCCACATGCTTATTAATTTTTTTTAATCTAAAATCAAATGTCCCCTCGTTTTTGTATCTGAAATACACCTCTACCATCATAAAGCCGCTTGTGAGCAACGAGGAGCGTTTTCCCAGCCACCGCAATCTGGCACCCAATGATCTCTGCAAGTTGCACATTTAATTAGTCTGAGAAACTCATTAAGGTATCTGGAATATTAAGATGACAGCATTGTTCCAACCAGCACAGTGCACAATCTAATATGGCAGATGGCACAGGCTGCTGACACCTGGGCTGCTTTGCCATCTTGCTGACAGATACAAACAGTCAGCAGTATAATTGTAAGATACATAATCATAAAAAAGGGTCTCGAAATAAAATACCCATCAAATCTCCTGCTTTCTGGATGCTTGTTTGTTCATAAAGAGGCATTTTGTATTCAATCACCAGGTTTGAAACAAGAGATGCACAGGTTGAGGCTTTGTTGTTATTTCTTTAAATGCCACTTAGGATTTTATGCCCCGCTCCACCGAGGAGCCGAGCACATTCTGCCTCCCGTGGAAGTGACAACGCCGTGCTCTCGGGGTCAGGAGGAACTTTATTCCTCCTCACCTGAATGCTCAGATGACATATTCACTTTTGCTCCTCATTAGTCCAGACTCAGAGAGCACTTCCAACGCTCCGGGGGATCTGATTAAAAATGGACAAGCTTTAGGATCCTGCGGCTCGCGACTGCTTTTACCTCCACTGATAACACTGATGTGATGGGAGCTCTTTTTCCTCTCCAGCAAATTGCAAGGTATTTTTAGCGTTTGGAGAGATACGCCTAGCCCAGACAATCCAAAGTTAATTAGGAAATCTTCAGGCACATGGTGTGCCTGAAATCATACTGAGTGTAGAGAAAAATGTCGTTTAAGGTGTTTGTGGGGAAATGGTGTTTTGTTTGCATGCCTGGGTAGCAAAGGTAGACACCAGCATAGCATCCATTCCCAGGAGGGGGAGAGGGGAATGTGTGTGTTCGTGTTACAACAAGCTTCTAAAAACAATCTCTACTGTTAAACCTGTCTCCAACACCTAATCCCTTTACAGCCAAAATTTTAAAAAAAATTCCTCATCAAATCTCCTCAGAATTTCCAAGAGACCCCATTTCCTTTTGATTTGCTGTCAGTTAAAGGAACAGAAAAATAATTCAGGACTGCTTCAGTTGCCAGGACCAGGCCAGATCCCACACGCTGGTTTGTTGCAAAACCTGAAGTGCCTCTCCAAAGAGGGAGGAAAAACTGGTCTTGGATTCCTGGGTTATATTTTCTATCAGCCAGGTTGCTACTGCAGAGATGAAATAGAGCATTATTCTCACAGAGAACTAGTGTAGTAAAATATTTCTCCCCTGCACCACTAGTCTTACCTAGTGAAATGATGATTTGCAGTTGAACTTTTAAAACCTATCCACATAATTTCACATGAAATCGTTCCAGAAGCTTGGGTTGCTGCAGCTGGAGTTGTCAGAGAGTGAACTGCAAGCTTTAGTGCTGCTGCACTTGTTATTTTTCATTATTGAAATCACCCTGGACGCTTTCCACTGATCAATGCAGGAAATTAATTTCTTGTATTTCCTGGTGTAAATACGTCTCATCAGCACTGACTTTTTATACCACAGCCCCAAAAGGGCAAAGCATGCCAACCATGCATGATGACAGATTTGCAGGGATTGGCAGGCAATGGAAACGTGTTTGAGAAAGCTGAATTTTCACAAAACTCTTAGTGTAAATATATGTGTGTGCAGATACATTTATTTAGTTATCTGTGCTGGCATCACCTCTTGTGGTGTTAATGCCACATGTTCCATTTCCTCAGCTGCACCTTTCACCCTCAGGTCAGAGATTGGGCTCACCAGACTGCAACTTCTCCGTTATAAAATGCTCCTTTCCCACCAAACCACACCTTCCCTGCCCTCTGTGCCAGACACTGTCCTGCAGTGAGGAACGCTCTTAGAGAGGACAGGCTGATGGTACTTGGGAAAAAAATAATGGTGTGTTTTTCTTCCCTGAGAAGAAATTGTACAGCTCACAGCACAGCACAAGAGTTTCTAAGCTTAAGAAAACAAATGCTATAAAAATATCACGTTACTCTAGTTTTTAATCTCCTGCTATTGTAACACCTATTTAGTCAGAGCTGGTCCACTCAGTTAATTTAATGACATCCAGGCAATGCTAATCTTGTGTGATAGTCTGTTAGTCCAGCAGAAGTATCCATACCCTATGGGAAGATGTTTTAAACACGTAAGAATTAAGTAGATTGTTTTAATACCGACATACAAAATTAGTATAGAGCGTAACAGGTTTTGTCAGTTCCAAGCAGATCTTTGGAAATACAATGGAAAAATTAAGTGAGTAGGAGGCTTAGAGTAAATCCCCTAATTAAGCCAAAGAAAATCAACTGGACAGATGTTTGAAAAATGTCCTCTCTCTTCTGTCACATTTCTGAGGCTGGTCCACAGTCCCTTCCAGGACAAGCCTTACTACCCTTTGGTTCAACAGTCTTTCCTCGTGAAGTCTCCCCACCATAAAGCATTATTAATTTTGATCAGATTTACAAAGGGAAAAAGAGAGAGGGCAGCTGCCAAGAAACTGAGTGCAAGCAGGAAAACCTGAGCTCTCCCCAGACATGGGTTCATATTACCCTTCCTGCCCAGGGGGAAAGGAGAGAGCCTGGAAGGCTGCAGAAGAGCAAAGTGTATGAAGAAAAGAAACAGTCTGCCTCTTCTCCAGAACCAAAATAAAGGAATTCACAATTATCAATGCTCTTTTGAGCATAGTTTCAATACATATGCTCCAGTCAGATTAGGCTGTTTCTCAGCACAAATTTGCGCTGCTTTACTTGGTACAACCAAACACAGATGAGATTTGTTCCCTGCGAGGGTGGATTTGGTGATTGTAAGGCAAAACACAGATCTCCTCAGAAAGCCATGTCCTTCTAATGTGACACGGTGGAAAACACAGACTGGGGAGGAGAAGTGGGCTTGAGAAAGGTGGTTCTTCTAAAACAAACCCAGACAAGCAACTGCCTAGATCCGAGTTTCTCAGCTGTAGACACACATGCTGGAGAAAAATCAGTGGTGAACAAAGAGACTTGAGGGAAGGCACAGAAAAACCTGGCCTGCAAGAAGCAAAAACTTACAGGGTTTCAGTTTTGATAAACACCAAAAGAAAATAAAGCCATGAAAGACCAGATAACTCACTCCAGTCCTAGCTATACATTCTCCATCCATAAGAAATGCAGCTATCTTCCTTTTCACATATACATTCCATCCTGAATCAGGACTATTCTGTAAGGCTTCCATTTAAAAGCTGCATATCCTTTTAAGAGGAATTTCAAGGAGGAGAATTTCAACCTCAAAATGATTTTATTTTGGGGTACTGTCTGCTCTGTAAAGTTAAACTTTTAAAAACAATAAATTATAAGCGGGTACCATCCTAATGTGGAATTTTCCTTGTGAGAGCTGCAGTAATTACGAGCTGTCCTTCCAAGAGAGCTGATTGCAGAGGATGATGTTAGACACACGCTTGAGGTGAGGGCAAACCCTGGCAGTATGCTATTAGCTCCCTCCTCTGCCACATTACTTCTATGTATATATTTCCATTTAAAACTGCATTTTTATTCCAGGTTGGCGCAGTGGACAATCAACCCTCAGGCATTTGGAAAGGATCACAATTTGACAGCAGGACGTACGTTGATATTAGTTTTCAGAATGTGAATGCTCTCTGGTTAGCCCAATTCCACTCTCAGCACTTCAGTAGGAGACTTAGGAAAAGAAGATTATATTTCAACTTAGCCTAGCAGGAAGCTTCCAGCACTGTATTTTGGACTTCTTTCCTGGTCTTCCCAATCTCTTGCCACCTGTACGGGTGATATGACTCATGATTACTGGAATCTGTTGGTAGCAGTTACAAGTGTTACCAATTTTGCACCTTAAGAACAGAAAACTCTAGCAAACATGATTTCCTTGTCTAGGGAAATTATGGTTTTGCAGGCATACTGTCCTTTTCAGCCCCTACTTTTAAAACTACCAGGGCCTGAAAGAGAACTTTTCATACATTACACTTTCAAGGTTAACACCAGCAGTGCTCCAGGCATCATCAATGTTCATCACTTGGTACTTTGATTTTCTGATTAGGGAAGCATTGACACAGCAATAAAATAGCTAAATACCAGGGAAATCATTAATCAGGAATCCCAAGTATTGTCAGATCTGGCTTCTGTCTTAGATCATTAAATTCATGCCCTACTCCTTTGCCAATCTCCTGACTCTGAAGAAGGCATTGCCGACCACTGCTGGAACCACACACCCCATGCAGCTGAGGAGGGCTTCTCTCCTTTGAGGCAATACATCTGAGCCAAAGTAAATTATACAGTTCATTTACTATTTATTTACTTGATAAATGACTCAATCCAGTCCTTTCACTTTTTAACTTTCATCACTGATGCCATTCTTTACATCCTGAGAGTTTTTCTATTGAGTCACAGAACTCCAGGCTGAGCTCCCCGATCCTGTTTTCCTGTGTGATTCACTCCATCCTGACACCATCCCCATACCCGGATTGTCACCAAAGTAACACGTGCTTACAAAGTGACGTATGTTTACTCCCAGGAGGGAAGGGAGGGAGAAGACTGGAAACAGCCCCACTTTAAAATACTCAGAGTACAAACTCATTTCCTGGGTGACTTCAAGTCATCCAAAACCATTGTTTGTTTGTTTATAACATGCTGTGCTGTTACTGACTGAAGGCATCAGTAACTCCTTTTTCAGTCTGCTCAGATTGAAGGACTTTGTTCTTACATCAAGAACCCTTTTTTATTTCTGCTTTATTCTTAGATGCAGAACATTAATAGCTCATTAACAAGGTGTAAACATCCACTGTGACAAAATATAAGTAATTTATATATGGATAGAGCATGAAGTGGGCTGTAACCAGATTTTGGGGAGGTGTGGGAAGGTGGGCAAGAGCTTCTCCCAGCCTGCAAAGAACAGATGAGTGTGTGCTGTATATGAAGTCCAACTGCAAATCTTACTGAGGTTTATTATTAGCAGAAGGACTGGATTTATTTTTTGACAAATCACAGTGGGGAGAAAAAGCAAGAGAACTAAAGGCGTACAGCCCGAGATTCAGCCACTGTATTTTATGAAAGAACTGTCTGGATGTGAAAGCCAAACTCAGAATTCTTCCAGGTCAAGCACTCCAATCTTTCATAGCCAGCCAGAGACACACATGTTAGAGCCTAAACCCAAGACAGCATCTCGTGGCTTCCTCAGCTTTCCACTCAACTGCCTTAAAAAACTGGGCCTGTCTCTGAAGCACCACAGAAACCCATTCAAACTCCCCAAAAGGATTCAGATTTGCATGGCATGGAAGAGACTAGAGGAGGGAGTAGGGCAGCACTGGCTAGGGACAAAACAGAGCCTACCCTGCAATTACACCCCATTTATACGAGGCTGTTGAGGGAATGGCAGACATGAGCAAAGAGGGAAGATTACTCTTATTTCATTATTGCTTTTGAAAAGCAGCTTAAAACTCTCCCCTGTATAATTTCTTAATTGCGTGGTGTCACCCTTTCCCTTTTAAAATAAAAAGCAAAGACAAAAAGCCTGCTTGTCAAGATTTACTTGCCATGGTTGAGGATGCCTCCAGAAGTGAAATAAGACCTAAGTAAATGCAGCAACAACAGAAATTCTGCTACTGCTCACATCCTTCACTATTCCCTGGGAGAAAAGAGCTGCCCAAACATCTTAAGCTTATAAACTTGATGTACACGGAGAGACTCGAAGGGAACACTCCCTGCTGGCTGGTGTACAAATGCTCACAAGTTCAGCAGTGCTCAAAGGCAGCAATTCCCTGCCCTGGTGAACCTCTCTGAGCCTCTCCGAACACTCAGAATAAAAAGGAAGTTGTAAAATGCACAGTTTCAGGTTTGGAGAGTACCCTGTTATCTGGGAACATATGCCTAATTTGACTGGGCTAACAACTGATGAACGAGGTCCTGCTTCACGGAGAACAACTCATCTTCACAAGAAACACTCCAGTCTCAATGAAATCCTCAAAAATAAAAAAGGGAAACCTTTTCTTGACGTGTTTAGGAGCCCTTTCTGTGGAAAAGGACAGAGAGAAACAAGAAATGGCATCAGAGAGCAGACAGTCTGGTGATTTAAGTGACCCTTGGAGATATGGAAGAGGTATTTCAGCTGCTTCTTTCTCCTGAACCACAACAGGGTGTCCTGGCAAGAACCTTGACCACCAGCACGCTTCTTTCTCTCCCTTTCACTTGTTTTATATAATGTTGACAGAAGGCTAAAAATACATAGTTTCACCACTGCAACTTCTGCTTGCTTTTGCAAACCACTACTGCAGTATCTTTCTCTGAAGCTTCAGATTTATAAATCGTGTTGATTTTCTTTTTTAATTTATTGAGTAAAATTCCCTTCGCTGCTACAATCCATAGCTTTTAAGAGAAGTGAGGATAGATGTGTGGAAAGACCATTTTGTGTTATCTTTGCTAGCAAACTCTTTTACAATGGCTATTCTAGTTCAAACAGAAGCCCTCTATTGGTTTGGATTTTTTATTTTAAAGGATGCTTATTCTTAAGTAAAAATCAATTATTTATGTATGAACCCTCAGAAGAACAGCACGAAGTCATTTCACATTACTGAACCCCAACACATGCAGTTTGAACATTTCAATATTCATACTGGCTATTAGAAACTCCCAGCATTTCTACCACTTTCCACTGGCACAGTAGTCAAGATGCTTTAACACACTGTTTTATCTGGTAATCTTGTGGCTTCAGAATTAGAGCAAAAATTACATCCCCAGTAAAATGTGTAAAAAGACATATTGATGTTTTGGTTTTATCGAGACGTATTTCCCATGGAGATGAATATTCTATTTTTCCACAGGGATAACGTTTCACAGCTACCAAGAACAACATTTGTTACGAGCACTATGGTGTATGAACTGTCATAATATCCATGCTCGTTCCTCTGTTCACACCTCAGCCTTTTCTTGTACTTCTTAGTCATAACATGATTTGCAGATTTCAGGATGCTCCACTTCGCGGCACACACCAATTCTTACATGTCCCAGCTCCTGACTTTTTCCTGATCTGACTGTTCCCTCATGCGTTCTCAGGCAGAGGGACAGGAGTGTCTTGAACACAGCATGACTATGTTCTGGTTGAGCTGCATCACACACACACACTCTAAAGTCCTGTTAACACCAAGCAGAGAACCAACACTAATTGAGTTTCAACTAAAAACCCCGCATAAATGGCATTTAGTCCCAAAAGGTTGTTTCTCCCTCCTGCAATAAAGCTAACAGGGATGATGACTGAGTTTGCTTTATTTACTCCTCAGCAGCTAGGAACTCCTTGTTTCTTACTGCACAAATCTCCACAATGCAGGACACCATCCTTATTTGGGGTAACTTGTGCTTGTACAAAGTTGCCAGACTTTCCAGCTTTTTCAGGAGGCAGAAGAGTTTACTCCTTTCCTGCCTAACAGCATTTGCCACATTTAAACGACACACAGCAGGAGGTGGAGGGGGAAAAAAAGGCAAACACCAAAAACTCTAGGAGGGAAGCAAAGTTTACAACTGTGCATCAGATGCCTCTTCCCCACTGCTCTGGCCAACAGGAGCAGCACGTTCTCGGCACTGAGCTGTGCAGGTAAGGCACAGGTGAGGCACAGGTGAGGCACCTGTGCTGGGTAAAGCCAGCTGCTGCAGGCTGAGGGTCAGCTCTGTGCCCAGAGCAGTGGGGAGCCTTCAACTCCTGCCCGTCACACACTGCCCTGCTTTTCCCCCTCCTGCCCTTGGTGGGGATCCTCTCCTGCTGTGGGGAAGGCTCTGTGTGCTCCCTGGCTTTGTGGAGTCCTCAGCACCGCCTCTTGTTCTCTGGGTATCAGCTCCTGGATGACAGCTACAGGGCAGCAGGAAGCACCGAGGCAGATGGTGCTTGATGTCAGGAGTTATGGCAGGACGGCAGCTAAAGCCATTTCCCTAAACAGCCAGCAAAACACATTTCATCAGAGGTAAAAGATTTCAGAGTTTAAGAGATTTAGCACAACTCAAAAGCAAGTCCATAGGACAGATAAGGAAGCTGCTAGGAGACACGAAATAAATTTAGATAATTCCCTTTCACCTATCAGGAGGAAGAAAACTATAAAAAGAAAATACTGCATAGCTTTAAAAGGCATTGTTAGGTTATATAATGGCTGACCATCAGCCATTTTCACATCTTATCCTCGACAAAGCACACAATCTTTTTTCACAATTGCTGGCCCTTGATAACCACATGCTTGTGTATTCATTCCAATGTCTGCCACAGACCTCATCTCCCTTTTGCTGAGCTCAGAGCTATTTGCTAACCCACATCCAGAGAGTCCAAACACCTTTGCCTTTCAGGTGGTGTGTTTAGGACAAATCATTTAAAATATACAGTCTACTTCTAGTCTGTACTGTTTAGTTGCTCACTGTTAAACCACATGGAGGGCCCCAAACAACAAAGCTGGTCTCCTGCCTTGTCAGCTTCCCTAAGCCAAGATTTTATCCGCACCCACAGATTTCCCCTATTGCAGGTTCAGAAGACAATGCCTACAACACCACCACTGTTGTATCACTACATAACAATCCTTTCTCAGTAACTGTAGTTTCCCCATAAACCAACTTCATAGAAATCACATTTGGGTATTCAGAATTCTGCCAAAACCACAATGTTTTCCATAGGCTGGGTTCTTAAATACAGGAGGTTAAACTGAGCAGACATCTCACCAGCCTTTCCCAATTTCTGGACAGTAACAAAGAGAGGTTTCTTTTCTAATCTTATTCTGAAGTGTAGGGTCATAAAACCTATGATTGCATTGCTGTGAAAATGCACCAGGGGCCTGAGGCACTAATCCACTCTGTGTATTAGATTAGGCTTCCCTTCTGCAATTGCTCATTTGTACTTTTAACACTGCAGGGCCCTGAGATCCATTGCTAATTGCTCATGTTTAGGGTTTCTTTCTTGGTGCCACTTCAATCACTCTTGCTGTCATAATGGCAGCAGAGAGAAGATGTCCATTCCCTTCGTTTATAGGGAAACATTACTTTTCTGAGACTAGAAACCACTGACATTTAAGCCCAGTAAACAGCCTTGATTTACAAAAAATAAACAGTAACACAAGTGCTGTGTTATAAAGGTGGTGGTAGCTGAAGCCTATTTTGGTAGAAAATTTAGGGGGAAGCGGGCAAGGAATACAGAAAAGTCCTTTTGGATATCTAAACCACAGGACAACAAAGTGAATTCTAAATTTTCCTTACTACTCTAGTTCAAACAATACAGATTAAAGTTCTTCTCCAGAGGAAGGGATTTAAGAATCCTGTGCTAAAACCACAAATGAATATTCAGAGATGGTCTTGATGGAACTATGAGGGTGATACAGTACAAGTTACAAAACAAAAATCAACATAAACGAGTAACAAACAAAATGCCTCAGTAAAGTCAAAATCCAGAAGATTTGTTCACAGGGAATAAACGCCTCCTTGAAACAGCTCAGAGAAAAGAAAAGAGTCGGTTCTAGAAAGGACAAATCAGCTACAACTGCAGCATTAGGCACTCTCCAAGAGTTTGATCCTTACAGAGAGAAGCCAAGGAGCAGCAAGATATTTTATATATGAGCTGTAAAACAGATGTTATAAGCACAGTGATAGTCATCCTGCACTAGCTGGAGATAATTTAATGTCAGGAGCATCCCTGAGAAGCCATGTATTCAAATATTATAGGCAAACCCAATCATGCCTGTGTTTAAAGGGAGGAGCTTTAAAAGCAGTTTGAAGAACCAAAGTTAACAGTCAAGCCCTAACATTTATAGTCAAAATGCAGCATGAGTTTTAAATTTTGAGGGTTGTGCATAGGGTCATAATTTCATATCAGAGCCACTGATAGGTAGGTTTTCCCCCCACAGACTCTTCTCAACATCTCAGTTCTAGAAAGACATCTTCTGGTTTAGGATTCAAAGAAGACAAAAACCAAAAACAACTTGGGAGCTAATGACTTCCACAGAGGATAAATAAAGGCAATGAAGAGTGAGAACAATAATGCTGCTCAGGTGGATTTGAACCATATAAAGAGAAGAACAAGACAAAGTGCCAAAGGAAACAAGGGCTGTATGCCACAGCAATGGCCTGACAGCAGGCTAAAGAAAAATGTAAGTACAGTATCAGGAAAAACCGCATAAAAGGGTTTCACAGAGGAAAATGTGAACGTTTTGTCATTTTAAATAGTCTGAAGATAGCATATCCAGCTGGAAGAGCGCCAGTGGCACAGGTGGATACAGAGCATGACTTGATGGAGCCCTGTCTATTCAGGGTCCTCAGCCAGCACAGAAACCAGCACAGCAGATAAATGGGAATTGCCCAACCTGGACTTGCTTTTTTTGGTCAAGTCTGAGATGTTCCTTAGCAGAATAATAGGGGGAGAGAAGTGTAAAGCTCAGCTGCACAATTATAGAGTTCCTGCGGCTTTAGATAAAATTAAACATAAATATAGAAATCGTCCTTATAAACTTTTAAATGAAATCTCACATTTGGGATTAAGACATACTAAGCTTTTCCCCAATTTTCTGCTAAAGGAGATCTTTTCAAGCTCAGGCATGTTAAAATGGAGCTATCTGCCTCTATCACAAACTAATTTGAGCCAGCATTTTCAGCTCTGTCTAGCACAGAGATTAGATAGCCCAGGCAATTTTTTATAGCAGGTCCCAAGCTGGAGTGGTCCGATTGCTCTTGGGGAGATTTATGGAAAGTCATTACTGATTAGTATTACTGATTGACAACGATTAGTACTCCTGGAAAGATAAGTCTTATTCTACACTACATGGTTACAGAATATCAATTACAGGCAGGGAATGGGTGGTTTTACACATTTTCTTTCTCATTTCTAGATGAAGGAGCGAAGCCACATCATTCACCACTCTAGCATCCTGAAAAGCTGAAAGGAACATCTTGTGGAATTTCATTGCTTCCACCAAATGGCTGCATTTCACGGCTGTTTTTTGTCAGTCTGGCACATCTTCACAGGCATGTGAAGCTGTTAGAAGAGTTAAATGCACCAGGCTGTAACTGCTGTATCCCAATTATAACTACCCCATGAAGTCAGAAAGGCTGCACGTTTGTCAAACAGGAAATCACACGTCATGTGTAGGAAACAATCCTGGTTGTAGACACTGACTGGCTCAACTGGTCAGCTCCAACATTTCCTCACTCTGCAAAGATGTCATGAGAACTTCAACGCCATTTCTGCCCTGCCTCCTTCCTGCTGGTTCACTGAGCACAATGTAAGGTGCTCCATGTGCCACAGGAGAGGCTCATGGATCAGCTAAACAGGAACCACGTCATTTTGGATCTCTGTAGAGAAACGACCTAAAATTAAAATGGTCCTGAGCAGCCCCCAGGAGCATAATTAGTTATCTAGAGGCTTAATTAGCAAAAAAACCTTAAGTGTTTAAGTGCATTAAGCAGGTCTGAGATACCAGCAACAAATTTTCTGAGAAGTTCTGAATTTTTAATATGTGCATCACTTATAACCTTTGTGGGAAAAAAACCCATGTTCTTTAAAACAAACTGAATGAACATTTGCAAATGAATTATTTACTTGTTGTTTTGGACAGGAAAACAAGCAAACTAAATGTAGTTCAGTAACAAGTAATTCACATTCTGCTTCCAAAAGGCAGAGCAGCACCTCAGTATGTAAAGAGGAAAGGGTGAACTCTGCTCTTCCTTGGAATAGAACGAAAAATTATTGTCTCATCCATGAACTTTTCAAAGTGTGGATCTAAACCTTTCTTCTAGACATTTAACTTGCCAAAATGCTCTTCCAAGCACTAACAAAATGAATACAATCTATTTACATGAGGGGAGGTAAAATGTGACTTTGCAAAATAAAATGAATTGCAAATTCTTTATTTATTCATCCTCCCCGAGCAAAACCATAAGCCCATAGCTTACACACTGTGCTTCACCTTGCACGTCCATTTGAGTTTAAAAAGTGCAATGCTGGCAAAAAAACCTAATCAGGACTTGTTCTGCATTGATTTTCTTTTTTGTAAGGTCAGATGCCATGTTTTGTGAACACAATCCTAATCATGTCATGCAGATACATACTTTTCTTGGTCTCCAAAAGAACTTCAGTGCAAGAGCACCATGAGGACAGCTGGGACTACTTGCTGGCTTCCACAAATGAGGATATTATTCCAAAGAGAAGATTTTTACTCAAACACACACCCACATTATCAACAGTCACGTATTTACCCATTTCTAATAACTTGCTCTGAATCACCTAATTTGCTTTTCCAACTGAAAGTGCCTTTATGAGCACTTTGCACTTCCATAGCCAGGACTTGTTTATTCCTTTCTCTTCACTTTGGAGCCACAATCCATCACCACATTACTGCATCTTACACACAATAGAAGCAGACAGATGGTCAGGTTCCACTGCAAGAAAAGCTGTAGGTGGAAGCCCCTAAAAAGAACAAGACTATGGCAATGAACACGTGTTTTTCTGCATTTAAAGCCACGCATGTTGAGATAGGTGCCAGCACCTAATACACTGATATTCCCCACGATTAGTCCTACAAACTTCAGTTCTGGGAAACATAAGCACTTTCTCCAATCCCAGACCAGCAGTGCACATTCCTGCCCCTGAGCTGAGGAATTCAAAGTTTTCCTTATTGTGTGCTCATCGCTTTCTGCCACGAACATTTTGTTATTGAATATAGTCACTTTTGAAGGGCAACTTGAAATACCCCAGGTTTAGCTTGGGTTCACAGTCCATGCTTCTAAAACTCACGTAAGAGAGAGAAAGTCCTTGTCTCCTCAGGTTGGTTTGGTTTTGATGAAAACCTTTGCTGCTTACCCTTGCAACCTTCAGCATTACGTAGATGCACATTTACTGCGGTCTTTGCTGTGATTTAGCTGTTCTCACATAGGCAACCTGAAAAGTGCTCTATTCCCAGCAAAAAACTTCCTCATCCTGACAGCAGAGAAGCAGCAGCCTCTAATGGGCTCCCAAGTTGCTCGTGTAATTGAATTAATATCTGTCCCTCATCTGCAGCAATGCCTGAGCTGCAGTGAGTGGGAGCCAAACTCTGTGGTGCTCTCGGGATGGGAGCGAGTGCCAGAGCCTTCCAGAGGAGCTCACAGCCACCCCAATCCCACTCCTGGGGCCAGAGGCTGCTTCAGCAGCATTCCAAATCCTGCCACTCAGCTCTTGTGCTGGAAAAGGCTTTCCCATCCCCAGGATCACAAATCATTAGGAAGGGAGGGAAGTTTTAGGAGTAAGCTTGCTTTATAAAGGATGGTGGTTTTTAAGCTATATTAAAATACCCCAGCCTGAGCCAGAAGTTCCAAATCCTCTTTTTCATAATTATCTCCATCATTTGTCACCATAATGCATGGTGTGTTCACAGACACAGAGTAAAACCCTACAGATTGCCCACAGCTGATCTGAATATTAGATCTATTCACCCCCACGGCACAGAATTTCTGAGAACATTCCCTCACAAAATTCCACCATAGATCCTGACTAGAATTCCACTGGAATCTCTAGAGATCAAAAGGATTTGGTCTGCCTGTGAAAAGACAAGAGCATATGTTTTAAGGTCTCACCCCTAGACTTCTAAAAGGTTCTAAAGGCCCAGTTGTGGTTGCGAGGCTCAGATTGTTCCACTTCAGGAACAGAAAGATGAGGCTCACACAGCAGCAGATCAAAGGAACAAACCCCCTTTTGTTTCAAAATCTGACTCCATTTATATATATATGTACAGAGGTCAAGAGATTGGCTACTTCACGTTGCCACCTCTTAACGTGGTTGGTGGCCATCACCATCAATCATTTCTTCTCTCAGAAGAGAAGTATGTAAACGTTCTGAAAATAGACATTGTTTACATGAAGCTGCGTGAAAACTTCTGCACAAAGACAGCAAGCAGAAAATTCAAGGCCAGTAAACACCCAGTAAACACCCAGTAAAATTTTTTAAGTATTTTTTTTTATTAATTTCCAGAGAGTATAAAGAACTGCCTACCTCCTTCTCCCATATCATGGAAGAAAGCTGAGGTTACCACCAACAGATTCTAGCACTGCTTGCTGAAATAAGAGCTCATTCCTCCTGTATCCCCCTTCCTTTGGGATAGAAAACACCAGCACACGTCCATCAGGGAGGTTCAAAAAACTGAACCATGTCTGCAAAATGCCTTTCAACATGCAAAAAATGTCTGCATCTGCTTAATACTTTCCCCAACAAATATTAACATTTATGAAGTTAAATGTGACAGATAATTAGTTTTGTGACTTGCCTGGCTGTGACACCCAGGCACTCAGCATACCTGCTTCCTCATCTGTTAGAAAAATTATACTTTGATCTGATGAAATGCAGCCCACAGAAATAAAAACCTAACCTGTAATAAATTTAGATCACTTCTTTATTATTATTCCCAGCTGATTACATACTTGGGATGAGTCAGTACAGCTCTTTGCAAACAACTTCCAGACTGCAAGCATATGGGATGTCTTGGAGGAAATGGTGCCAGGTACAGCCATATGCTGTGTTGCAATAGCAAATTTATCCCGCACTCACAGAATCTGTCTTGGAGGACTGTGAGATGGTGGGGGTTTCATTCCAGCAGCAGACCTGGAAGCAGTTCTGGCTCTTACTTTGTGAGTTGTGGCTTAGCAAACCTAGAACAGCTTAATCCCTTAGGCACTGACTCTGCAGGGCATTCGTGCACCACATGTCCTCTGTGCTTTTAATGAGTAAGACTAATGATATTTTAGAACACAAAATAGCTCATTTCCTTACAGCCATTCATTCACTATTTCATCTTCAAATAGTCTGCAGATGTCTGCATGCCACAACCAGCACATGAAACCACTGAGGAATCTTCTCTGGTTCTAGTATTTTGGATTCAGCAGCGTTGGATTCTCACCCCACACATCTTCATCTCCAGAATTGATGTCACTCTTGTCACCACCCCACCCCTGACTGATCAGAGAGTTCCATCTTCATAACGCTCTGTGAAGTGGGGAAGTGAAACATCTGTTTCCTGGCTGGATCAGTACATCACCAATGCCATTAAGTGGTTTACCCAGGGCGATGGGAGACACGCAACTGAGAAGGAAACAGATCTCCTGTCTCCCATTGCGGTGTGAGCTGCTATTAGAATCATATTTCGCCTCCCCAGCCAGGCTCAGCTCTATCTTCCTATCCATGAATAGGTCATCTATTTAGAGGATAACCCACACACTCCGGCTCTCATCACTTCCAGAGAGTTCATCCACAGATCAAAGGCACGGGCTCCTGAAATCTGCTGAAATTCCCAGGTCCTGCCAAGTCATCAATACCCTCAAATCCACCAGGTCTTGGAGGCTCTTTGCCATCTATTCTGGGCAGTCCTTTCCTCCCTCATGCCTACAGGGCACTGCCATGCTCTGAACTAGGCATGTTCCTTTCCAGCTCCTTGCCGTGGTGACAGTGACAAAAGGCCTTTGAAGTCTGCATGCAAAAACTGTGTAGGCCAGAAATCACATTTTCAGAGCCCCAGATTAGCAACAAGAGAACCAGATGTGAGTTTCTACTTATATTTGCTTCTGGATGCTTTTTCCCTTAAAACCTGAGTGAGCGATGCCTCTATGTAACAATGAAGTAATTGTTTTCTCTTGACATGCACAGCCATTCAAAATAAAAATTGAACTGTAAATACCTTCCTAGCAGGAACATTAGGCATGAAATAATAATTCCTCTTGATTATTCATTAAATTTGTAGACTAGGAGCCTGTATCTCAAAGTTAAGTTATATCTGATTCCCAAAAACCCATGGTTCTTAGACAACTGCCTTCTAGACACTGCAGGCAATCCTTCATTTCATTGATGTTTCAGTTATACTGCAACAGCCAAACAAAATTTGAAAACATCCTAAGGAAAACGCACCACACTATCTGTAAATAAACCATTCCGGTCCACAGACTGCTATTCACAGTGAGCAGCAGTAATTACTATCAGGTAATTAAATAATTTATTATTCCTTTAGCACTGCACTGATATGGACCTGGAGACTGAGCGCACACATAAGCAGGAAGATACATTTTACTGCTGGCTTGCTGACCTGAAATACTTTAGGAAGGATAAAAGTCGTAAGTCCTTGCCTGTCAAAGCAATAGAGCAGAAAAGAAAAAGCACACAGTGGAAATTAAAAAGAGAATGTCTCCAGAACAGTCAGTTCTTTGTTTAAATTGGACTATATTTCTTCTTTTATATTTTACTATCCACTGGTGAAAGTTTCCCTTAAGAGTTGATCAGACAAACCTTGTTTGCCCAAAGCAGATTCATGAAGTCAGTGTGGATGTTTTGGAAGCTAGACTTGCTTGTGCAAATGCCACCTTTCTGATTATGCTTATTGAAGTATTTAAGCAAATTTTTAGCTGTTGTCTTTCTTCCAAACACATTAATGCATCACTCTGGCAAGGTCTTTATTGGTGTGTATTTACTCACAACCCTTTGAACACTTTGCAGAACTTGGAGCTGCTCTAAGTCAAGCAGATGTTGCTTTTCCCAACTGTTTTCATTAACACAAATGTTAAAGAAAACAGTATAACAGTTTCTCTTTAAAAACACAAAACCAATTATGTGGGGGGCAAAGCTACTTACTACTTTTCACCTTAAAGAAGGACAAAACCCAGGCCTAGAGACAGGAATTCATAAATTGTTCCTGTGGGATGTAGAGGTCTGTGACACAGCTCTGTTTACACCAATATACTCACATACTAAATACTAAAATATTAAAATCCACCAAGTTTAAATGTATGCCTGCTGCATTTTTCAATGTGATAGTTAAGATGGAGTCTTTACTTCTGAAATTACCTTAAGCTCTTCTGCAAACCAGAAATTTTATAAGCTAATACCATTATCACCACCATTACAAAATTGCTTAAATTTCAGAGTATGAAATGCTACCAATTGTAACAAATAGCATATTTCTTTAAATGAACAAATTTCATTTAGTGAGCAGAATATTTTCAGTAGAATATGCCTACCTGGTTCAAATAAGCCATTAAGTTCAACTGCATGGAATTTCCTGCTTGAAGTGCTTCATAATTAGTAGCAGTAATAAAAATGGAGATAAAGTGAATCAAGGGAATTAATTTCCCTGCTATGGTTTTGTTTGTATTTTCTTGCATCACATAATAAGATTTTAAGGAGTATTCAAAAGGATGACTGAATTTTAGGAAAGCAAGCACAGGATTCATTACCATGAAGGAAAGAGCAGAAGCCTGGCTCTGTACTGCCTGGTTGCTCCCAGCCTTAGAGGGTGTTTCCTGAGCAGATGCACACACAGGGGTGGAGCAGTCAGGTGCTCAATGATCCCAATAATTAATAGGAGTTAATAAAGCGTAACAAACCCCGTTTTGTGACATCAATTATGTCTTTGGATAGAACAGTGAGTAGGTTAAAATAACAGACAGACACATATGGCCAGGTATTAGTTGCAGCCACTACCAGTGACCTCATATACAGCATAATTCAATTTGGAAGATAATAATGGGTAAAGTAATTCACTATAATTGCAGTCTGGAAATCATTTGCACTTCTAACATTAAGTCACATCTGTTTTTTTCAACAACAACGATTAATCATCGAGATAATGCAAGAAGAGATCCTGTTTCATTAAGAGTCATATAAACGTAGTTGAAATATAAAGATTAATTCAGGAATCATGATGTGGAAACGAGATAAATCTTATTTTTCCTATTTGTCACATAATGGGTGACAAAGGACAAAGGCAAAACAGAGACATGACATCAGAACGTTTACTTGTTCAGTCAGACAAGGTCACTCCCCAGAAATCCAAACCACACTGCAAGTGCTCCACAAGACAAAAGCACACAGAGGACTTCTGGCTACGTGTGAGGCAACCACGCTCCTCTGCAAAGCATCGGAAGCTTAATTTTGGGAAGCAGGAGCCAAAGAACTTTGGAATTACCTCTTAACTATCCTTCTTGTTGTTGAGAGGTCCTGGGGAAAAGCAGAGAAACCATTTGCTTCCGTGCCAGCGAATGGCTTTGCATACTGTTTTGATATATTAACCCACCCTGTCCTTCTCACAGGGCCTTCTAAAACCAACGTGCAGAGTCTGCATCCCTCCACCATCCTCCCCTCGGCCATCTAAGAGGCTGAGGTATAAGGAACAGATGCCACTAACTCATTTCATATGCCCTGGAAGACTAATCTTTGACCCAGCACTCAGCATGTTGGAACATTCGATTTCCACTCCTAATGAAAAAACTCAGAATCAGTTACCGAACCACCTGACCACCAAGACATCCTTTTATGCTTCTATGCTTCAGCCAACTCCTGACAAATTAGCAAATCATTGGCTATAAAGGAGTATGGTAGGATGACAGATAGACATCTTAAATTTATACTCCACTTCTTTTTCCCCAAAAAAGCTTGCTCTGCACAGGTTTTTGCTGAAGTTCATATTTAAAGTCCTACTGGTAAGAACTGATGTCTTCAGAGATCCCTGCTCCCTGATCTTCTGGCTGGACACAAGTGAGAATTACGAAAACTTTAATGCCTGAAAATAATCACCCTAATACCAGCAGGGAGTCAAATCCTAACTCAAAGTCTGGCCTAATCGCGGGTAGTATTTTCAGTGGGTATAAATTAATGCAGGTTTCAGTGACAGTTTCTCATGTTACATCAGACTCTCAGCCCACCTGCTGTCTCCCTTCCCTCAAAATGTGTGCGCTGTACCTTTGGAGGAAGTTCAAGATTCCCTGTACAACTAAAGCAGGCCCAGAAATTGCAGCCTGGTGATTCAGAAAGTGATGGAGAGGGTAAACAAGGCAAGGTGATGGCCCATCTGTTCTCTGGAAGGAGCCGGGGCTGACGCTCAGTGCCGTGCCTGCTTTTTCCCAGCAGAGAGCTTGGAGTGCCCACAGCCCAACCTGGGACAGCCAAGCCTTTCATCACCACTCTGCACCAAGGGCATGGATCATCTCCCAGGATATCTGCTGCCTGCGAGCTTCCCATTTCATGGTTTCAGCACGAAATACACCGAATAAGAAGACAATTTCTGCCTATGCGAAAGCTGCAGGTAAAGCAACAAACACCACCCTACTCCAGACAATGGCAACTCGCTGATTGCTTCAGTGGGATGCAGATTTCATCTTAGAACATTTGATTTGTGTCTAGAAAGATTAAAAAAAAACCCAACAACAACAAAACCCCCAAATAAGCCCACAAAAAATACCCCTCGAACCTACTGAAGAAACAAACTGGCTATTAGAATGGGCAGGTTTGTTATATTGGTGGTTATGGATCAAACAGACAAACTGCTGAAATTAAAAAGGGGGGGGTTGCATTATGTACTTACATGCAAGACACAGAAAAGATATAAGAAGGCATTGGAAAAATCCCAATCGATAATAACATCTGCTATAATTCTGTTACCGTCCATCTGGTTTTGGCTGCAGCTCAAAGAGGACCCTTTCCACTCTATGAAGTAAGACAGACTGTTGAGTTAATATGGTTTTGGCAATCATTTACTGTGAGTCGGGACCTTACCCCCTCCTTCACCTCGGAGCTGCTGGAGCCTGGGAATCCTGCAGGCACGGTCAGCTGCGCATCCCTTGGCGCTTCCCTTCCCTCCCGCCCGCGCCGAGCAAGGAGCGAACACCAGAAGGTGGCAGCAAGGACTCGGCTGAAACCCAGGGAGCGATGCCAAGATCAGCGAGGATCCTCATCTCGCACACGTTTTTACCTCACATTTGAGTAAATCAAAACAAAGCTGGGACCCCTGCTCAGCCGTTCCTAAAGCACTCCCTAAAACTTGGGTGGCTCTGACTATGGAAATCAAAATCTGACCATCTGAAATTGTATTTATGGTTACACTAAAGCTGTCTCCTGAATAATGGTTCAAGTAAGTTTAACAAGGCGGGTGAAAACTAAAGCGTTTAAAGCTAAAAAAGTAATTTGTTTAAATTACTGGGAATCGGGAGGTTTTGCTCAACAAGAATATACAAGACTTATGCAACTGTTTTATATGGTAGATCTCTGTGCAGTAATTTCTAGGTACTTAAGGAAAGAATTGAAATAAACTGAAGGGTTGTTAAGGAATCGAAGCCCAGTCCTGAAAAAATGTTGACCATATACAATTCATAGAATCTAATTCAGTATCAGCAAACACACTTTAATAATTTCAAGTTTACAGAGGGGTTTAGCAGATAGAAGGCAGCAGATAAGAAGACATCTCCATTTTTTCTTTCCTAAACCCAGTCAAAATGAAATCTGACTAGATCACATTAGTTTTTAAATATTATTTTGAGAACCACTGAACCCTTTCACTTAGGATATAAACCTAAAAGATGACAGCTCTATTAAAGATGCCGAGAAATTAATCCAATTTATCAAGTTCTCCAAAAAAGGGGTGAAGAGACGGTGGCTTACAGAAAAGCAGATGACATTCTTTGGTACTGTAGAACCCCTAAGTCCATTTCAGGCACCAGAGAATCCCTCCAACATTTACCCCTCCCAGTACACACGGTAATATATCGATATGCTGCTATGAGTTACAAACAGCTGCAGGAATAATGCTACAGAAGATCCCACACCCCCTGATTTCGCTTGGAATTTGCCTCACATTTATTCTTGTTTGTGCTGCAGTAAATCTTAACTAAATGGAATTTGTTTCTTTCAGAGTTTCTGAACACCAGCCTGAGCAAATCTGGCGTTCAGCCACCTGGGTGGCAATTCTGTTTGCAGCTATCATCCACACCAAACTTTAATGTTATCCCCAACTATCGTGAAAAAGACTAATGAGATATATGGGCTATTTTTCTTCCTTTCTATCATTAAAAAGAATGCTTTTTGTAGTCATTCAAATATTTTAGTGATTTGTTTTCGAGTTACAATAGCAGAAAAAAGGATATTACCATCAAAAGCTAGTTCAGAAAGCCATTAAAAACACAAGAAGAAAGTACAAATCTTAATTCAAAGATGCTTCTGGTTTTCCAGATAATTATGGCTGCCAATTTTAATTTCTTCTAGCTCAAAAGCATTCAGCGACAAAAAAATTCCCAAAAAAACTCTGAAAAAAAAGTATGCTTTGCTAAAATTTGCATATTTTGGTTCAATTAAAAATTAATTCCACTTTCAACTGATTTTTCACATCACTTTTTCTCATGTAGTGCATTTCTTTGTAGAAATTTGTTCTCTCTTGCAAGGAAAAATATAATTCCAAAATGAACTGACTGATTGACTTATGCTGCAAAATCCATCAATCAAGATGCCCTCTCCTGTCAGGGAACCAAGTTTAGTCTTTTATCACTGTAATATAAATAACTGTCATGCTGAGGAAGAAATAACAAAAACAGCATTCACAAAGGTACTCAGACACCCTCACGACAAGATTCTCCACAACATGATGTGAAATTTTATAGAAAATTGGAGAGGTCACAAGCGAAAACAGATTTTCAGTGTCTCAGCCGTGCCAAAGTAGTGACTACAAAGAGACCATAACCCAAATTTGGATGTGAACCATGCTGAAATGAAAGGCTGTTGAAAGTTGGAGCTGTTCAAGTGTGGATGTGCAGAGCATTCTCTCCAGCTTCACCCCACCACGTGCCCCCAAAATTCCAGCAGCTGCTGTAGAACTATGCTCCCAATGTGTTATCAATTTTTATCAACAGTGCTATCAGATGGATGATGAAAAATTCATGAATTGTGAAAGACTTTGTCTATTTTGACTAACTGTAATTAACAAGGCACAAAGTTGAACTGAAAAGTTGAGTAAGAATGATTCCCAAGGGCCTTTTCATATTGAATATTATGCAATACAGGATAAATGGACTCATTGTGCTCTATCCATTATCATCATCCATTTTTTTTCCATTTTCTCTGTCTAGTTTATTATCATTATTATCATCCATTTTTTTTCCATTTTCTCTGTCTACTTGCACTGAGAATGAAAAGTTGGCCCTTTGATGTCCTCAGCAGCAGAATCCCTTACAACGTGTTGTCTCTTCCACTGCTCTGCAATGTGCTGTCACTTCCAGCAGCAGCATTTCCTGCATCCTTTCTGCTGGAGTTAGGAATTACAGCCCTGTTTACTCGTCGCAAGAAATGACAGCGAAGGCTGACGGAGCAGAACTGCAACGTCAGTCAAATGCAGTTGTCCAAACCATTCAGTGTCCCCTCCCTTGTGCACGTTTTGGCAACCTTGGAAGGCATCAGGGTCTAGCAGTGAGGGGCTCTGGCTTGAAATCTGAAAGAACTGGGTCACAAGCCCTGGCTGTCGCTGGTGTGCTCCTGTTCTGTGCACAACAGTTAATCCTTTTCCTCTTCAACCCCTGTCCTTTCAGATCCAAAGTGCTTTGCATCACTGTCTCTCACTGTTGATACAGTCTAAATTCCATTGAATTACATGGAAAATATCTTACATGGACTCCAGCAGAGTTCCCATCTTTCATACTGTGCTGATGCAGGGCTTGGCACCAAAATAAACCCTCACCTCGCCTGGGGTTAACAGAAAATACAGCTGCTGCAGGCAAAATCTACTGTATTTAAGAAGAAATATCTTACAGAGTCTGGAAATAATAACTAAGAACACTCAAGCTTTTAATTGCAGCCCAAGCACCACTGTCTCAGTAAAGACTGGTGACTGCACCAAGGAAATAAAGCCACTGGGATTTTGTCAGCTTTTGAAATGTTCCATGTTAGGAGTTAACCATGGTGCTGTGGCCAAAACTGTATTTCCGGATGTGAAAGTGCATACCCACAGTTTTCACAAAATTGGCTTTTTCTTTGAGGGGGGATATCAGGGAGCTGCGTGGTGGGAATGATGGAAAACTACGCCCAATGGCCAAAAGCTAAATCATGTCATTTTTGACTCGGGACATTTGCAAGATCAGCATCTTTAAATCAGCCTCCATCCTTGGTTCTGACACTGGAGCTCATAGTTAAGGTCAGTTCCTTCCAGTGTATTAACACCTGAATCAACCAGGACAATTTATCATACGTTAATATTTTCTGATTCTGGAATAAATCCCAAATTTACTATAAACCAACACTCCAATAAATGGCATGCATGGAAAGAAAAGGCTCATTGGAGCCCTGCTGAATTGTACTCTCGTTTCAAGAGAAGTTGAAAAAACTTGACTCTGAAGTTATTCCTAGCTAAAAAATTCTATCACTCCTCTGAACTGCTGAATTAAAACAACTTGAATAGAAGTAATGTATTTAGATGGGTTTCTTTTTATTCCAAAGTGGATATTTTTGAGAGAAAATATCTTCATTAAATGTTCCAGTTTTGACAACATTTGTATTTCCCAAAAGCAAATGCCTGTCAAAATTTTCCAATCCCCTGCATTTCAGAGTTTTTGGTAAATTCTATGTATAGATGGGCCATTTTTTTCACTAAAAACCTCCTTCCTTGATTAGAGAGGCAGAATGAAAATACAACAACATTGTTAGGAATTAGTATAATGCAATCAGCTGAAAAGCAAGCTGATCTCTGCGGCACGTGCTCTGTAATGAGATGTCTATACAGAGAGACAGGCCAGTGCAGAAATGAGGAGGAGGAGGCTCTGTAAAACTCGGGTTATTATTGTTAATCTAGAAAAGGAGGGGTTTGGTGCTGATCTGTGTGAAGGTCAGACTTTAAAGTGACACCCAAAGGGGCAAACAAAGAAAAGAAAACAACCACAACAGAAATGAGGCTTCCTGGAGACACCTGTTTCTGATGGGGGGGATTTGCCTTCTTTTTGTGGTCCTTTGAAAAATATTTGCTGAAAATCTACACCAGGCAGACAAATAAACAAATACATTTTAAAATCAAGGGGGGAAAAAAAAAATGAAGCCTTGGTTCTTTCTGTCCACATTCCACTCCACAGTTTAAAATTATAATTTTGTTCTGTGAGATACACAAACCGAAAATTTCATGCTCAGCTTTCAGAAAAAGGAGGGGAGAAGTTCATTTGCTATACAAAATTACTTAAATACATTTTCCTCCCTGTTATCCAACACCCCCTACCAATGATACTAAACAACTCAGAATAGTTATACCACGCTGACTTTGAATTCATCTTTTCCCTGATGCTAGCACCACGTCATATAAAAAAATGAAACACATCCACTGTACGATTCCTCCATTTCATCTGTTTCCTTGTCTTTTGCCTGTTCCTCCACCACCTCGACTTGCTCTTTTTCTCGGCTAATCCTGCACTGAGCCCTTGATCCACTCTCCTGGGAGGATGTTCAGCTGCCCTGGTACCTGCACTGCTTTTTTTTCTGCAGTAGCACCACCAGTACAAAGGGCCCTGCAGGGATAGTAAAAGATCTCCGAACCTGACTGCAAAAATGAACAGTATCATTTAGTAGTTAAAACTATTGCAGTTCTTCCTTTTCTTTCAGGATGAAGCTGGAGGGGAAGAATCAAAGCCTTTCAATACAAAAATTATTAAACATATGCTGGGAAGAATTTATTTACAAAGAAAAAATGTTTCCAGACTAACCAAAAACTGAAAAAACTTCTGTAAATACTCAAAAGTATAATAATAATAATATCTTAAAACATTTTCAGAATACAAATTCTGCACTGAAATGGCACTTTGTTATCTGAAATACATTTAAAGAAAACTACTCTACACTACAGAGTGTATTATGACCAAAAGCAGGGAGATTAAAATCTATGGTTCCCTTCCGGAAGTTAGTTCAGAATGCAACTTTAATTTGTTTTTTCAAATCCAACGGCAGAAGCTTTCTTCAACTGTAGAATTCCCGTTTTCAAATTTCAAATTTTGCTTGTTAAAAAAACAATTCTCCTATACATGGTTCTCTAGAGTTTAGTTGGGTTGTTTTCCTATCCTTGGAAAACTTCACTAGTCAAGGATCCATAGTGAAGGCAGTTTGTTTGATTATGGGGTTTTTTTAAGGAGTATCGAGAGCACTTAAGACAGCAATACAGTCTAATGACGAGAAGAGTTTCATCCCATTTGAGCTATAGTTTTCATATTGGACAAATTATTTCTGCTCTTGCACTTGACTCTGCATCAATTTGCAGCAAATGAAAACTGTATTCTTATGTTCAGTGCAAAACAAATTAGAAAGGAAAAGATGGTCAGATCAAGCAGAATTTCCTTAGAAAGGCTGGCAGAGACATTTGCAGCAGCGGGTTCAAAATCTGAGCTTAGATTCATGTCCAATTTAATACGACTTTGGATGGGTGAAATTGCTGTCTGATCATTCCCATAAGGAGAGAAGGAAAGATCAGAATATATTCCCAGACTTGGTAATTTTCCAAGCAGAAGTAAGCCTGGCACACACTCACGTCCTGCAGAATGAGACATCCTCACCTTGTCAGACAATGAGGAAGAGTCTGTGCTGAGAATATGTGACTTCCTTATCACTGGCCATTTGTAACAAGGTGTGTACAATATTTATTGAGATTGATGTTTCTCTGCCCTTGGTTTAGCTTGAGGAAGAGATTTCGAAATGCTTAAGAAATTTACACAACACCTTGAGCCCAGCCATTTGGCACTAATTTAAAGCACGGGCATCACACAGGAGTTTAATTAAAGCCTCTCCTGCCTCACTTGCCAATCAATGAGCTGCAGCAGACGGGAAAAAGTGCAAGGATTAAAGGGCTTCTGCAATGCTCATTGGAGTGGGATTTATGGTTAATATGTCAAGTTACAGACCCTTCTTTAATGTATTGACCAAACTAACACATGGTTAGAACTTTCATTCTCTTTGCCTCTGGTCCTCGTCTCCTAAAGAGAAAGACGACCAGAAGAGGCAGAGGTGACTTCCTACAGTCTGTCTCAATACTTGCTCTGTGCAAGAAAAACGCAATGGAAGTGGCTCCGTGTGAAAATGGGATTAACAGTACTGAGGAAAATTTAGGATGGACATGGCTTAGCTCAGTGTTAATGACACAGCTTTGATCCCATGCATCAGAGAAGACCGAGAGGGGCAGCATGTTATGAGACAAGGGGTTGATACTCTGAACCCCTTCCCACCTTCTGAAACTCAGAGAGCTTCTGCCACAGACTCTGCAGGAGCATAAACTGCACATGTGGTGGCTGAGGAGGTTTAAATATTTACAGTGCCTTGGCTGAGATGTCATTAAAATCTTAAGCCAATGCTTTTTGTGTATTTCTTCATTACTTAAGTATGAACACTCTGCTCTCTTTACGATAAATTTCAACCTCATTTGGTTTTTCTCAGTTTGCTCTGAATAACGCGTTGGCGTGGAAAAAAAAATTTTTAAATCTATCCATTTGATTATTAGAGTATTAAAACATCACTGGGTCATAATTTTATGGTTATGTTATATGCACAGTTTCAGGCTTGTCACTAAAAGCTCAGAATTGCAAACCATTATAATTGCAAAGCAACTACAGAATTGCAAATGAGCAAAGAGTTTCAAAATAGAATGGTTGAAATTATAATGATGTTGATCCACTCAGTGACATTCAAATAAATTCTTTAGAAAATTCTGTTCAGTTTCCAAAAGTAAAACTTTTTTCCTTCCACATGCATTATTTGTCCTTTTCACTAAGCTGAACAATCAGGATTTTTTTTAGAAAGCCAAGGCATTTCCAAGTTCATATGATATCTATGTCATGACAAAAATTTTGGCTTGAGATTTAGGCAGAAGCCTGGAGTTATGAGAAAATTTCAGACTTGTGATCCTGGGCTTTGTGAAAGCATGGCTCAGAGGTTTGGCTGGGAATCAGCCAGCACTGTGCAGTGCTGACCCAGATCAAAGTGCATCAGCATGGACGGAATCACTGGGCCATCAGGGTGTTTATTCCCTTCACTGTGTTGGGAATTAGGGAAGCCCTGAGGCAGGTAAGGATAAGGCTGGCTACGGAAATATCTGAATCAGGCACATTTGTCACATTTGTCAGGCTCACTTAGACACTCAGCTTGGGTGGATTTCCAACAAACCTAACTACAAATGTCTAAGAATCTGGCACATGGAGACTAAGGAATAAAACACAAATTGTTTTCTTTTGGACAAAAAATATGCTTTGACCCAAGCAAGGCATAGGTGCTGTGCTCAGCTTCCTGACAGAAGAGTATTCCCTTCACATGACACTTTTACATCCTGGACAAAGAGAACAGAGCAAAAGAAAGGATGGGCACATTCCAACTCCTTAGTTCAGGTTTGGGGAGAAAAAAAANAGAGCAAAAGAAAGGATGGGCACATTCCAACTCCTTAGTTCAGGTTTGGGGAAAAAAAAAAAAAAAAAGGAGGCAAGAATCCCAACAGGGGAAAATATATCAGTATTTCCTTACTTCTTCCAAGAGATCAAGCAGTTTCCATACCTACATACACCTGAAATTCATCAGCAGGTGACTGAGAGAGTGCAAATAACCACCAGAACTTTCACAGCTTCAGAGACTTCCAGAGGTGGCAGCATTTTTGGATTATTTGCTGTCTGGTCTCCTACAGATCACAGCACCTTAAATATCACAAGAAAATTTAATTAAATCAAATATCTCCTATTAAAATAATTAATGCCTCAAAAAGGAACCCAAGACTTGTCAAAGCAGAGCACTTTTGCTTTATCAAGTAGCTTTTCTTTCCCCTCCCAATTTCAGGCATTAACCACCAGTCTTAACAAACTGCGTTTCTCCATCTGGAGCAGGTGTGCTCTAAGTCCTAAATATTGATTCTTAAGTAATATCAGCTAAAGACTTGTCTACTGCCTGCCACTCTTTCTCTTTCACACTCCAAGGCAACCAACCCTCATTCACTAATTTTGCAGTAAAGAGATCAGACTGCTTAGGCTGAGGCCTTTCTTTTTGCACCATCTCTGGCTTTTTATGAGACACTTTTTAAAAGTGGCCTCCTGAAAGGCAGGAACACAGCACTGCCACATGAGTGCCGGCAGAGGCGGGGATGAACGGCCTCCCTTCCTCCAGCTGCTCCCCAGCCTTGCCTTGGGGCTGCCCACTCCCAGTCAGTGTCCCAGATCTCTTCCAGAGCCTGTCTGCTCTCCCAGACACTTCCCTTTGCTCTGCAGGTCTGGCCTCCACTCCTTTTATGTTATCAGAGATGGCACAATGGACTTGGAGATGGATGGTGGGGATGTTGAGCAGCACCAGGCAGAATCTCTCTCCCTTTGGAATGTTTTACCACTGACTTGCACTTCATGAAGTCTGACAAACAGCTTATTCTTAATTTATTTAACATAAGCTTTAATATTTTCTTTTGTAGTTTTTTTATTAGTGAAATGCCATCTGATACTGAAGGTACCCCTATGAAATTGAATTCTATTATTTCATGCCGGTAACTTTATAAAGCAAGTACAGAATCATTTCAGAGATTTCCTGTTATTGATTACACTGCTATCCTTAGGTCTTCTTATATTCAGTTCCTCATGAGGCTTTTTACTCTTCTGTTAAGAATAAATGCAGCATAACCAATCTATAAGTAGCTGGTTTTGTTCTACTTACTCTCTTATTTCTGGAGTTTCTAAGCTTTTGCTTTGTTACAACTCACATTAAAATTTAATGTCAGCTGATGGAGACTTCCCTCAGCTTCTTAGAAATCCGAGATGAATTCTATTAAATTTAAAAATGTGAAACACAGCTCCTTTGGGGTGGAAAGTTTAGCAGCACCTTGATGAAATGCAAGTACATGCTGCTACTTTTTGAATGCATTTGCATACAACCCTTGGAATGCCTCCACCTTCCTCTTTTATTAACCTTTTTTTCTCTCCCTACAGCAGGCCTGGGTAGGTTGGGAAGGACGACCCTTTCTGAAACGACTGTGCAGGCAGCCATTGAAAAATACTGAGTACACTGGTGATACACCAGAATTTTCCGTCTCCCAAAGTCCTCTCCCTGGCACTCTTACTGTCACACACAGGGTGGGTGGGGTTGCTCTTCTGGACAGGTGAGACTTTCTTTGACTTTATAAATTTTGGGGAGATCCGAGTTGGTGGATAAGATTTTCCTGATAATATCTGTTATTATACTTTTAGTTTCACTGGGTCAAAACATTTCAGAGCTAAGAACTTGAATTAGAAATAGAAATCTTAAAACAATTATCCTTCATTAACGTCCTGAAAAGAAAAAGCTGACAACATCCAACACACTGAGAAACAGCAGCTGTGCACTCCAGCCATACTTTATAGCATTTTTAATAGCTAACTGTGGATTCAGCACCCCTAAAATATTATCATTCTGGAGCCAAGCAATATGATGCCATTAAAATTCTTTATTCATTTATTTGAAGTTGTTTCACTGACTTATTCCATTGCCATCTAAGCCATTACAATATCAATTGCAGTGTCTCCCAGTTATGATGTTACAGTAATTGCAGCCTCATACGTTTCAATTTTTTTATGCTAATTTTGGTTGCTTCACACAGCCCCTCTGCTGATGTTAACTGCACTGTCTCAGACAGTTTGACTCACACAGCAGCCATTCCAGGGATACATAACTGCAGTTTATTGGCAGTACCTGGACTTAGGCCTGCCATTTCCATCAAAATTAATTCAAGATCATGTTAGGTGTATGAAGAAAAAATTCATTATATTGACAGTAATTCCACTCTAAAGCATTTGGATTACAAGTCTATTGTAAAGGAGGAGGGGAAANAAAAAAAAAAAAAAAAAAAGAAGAAGAAGAAGAAGAAGAAGAAGAAGAAGAAGAAGAAGACATATTTTATATTTTCCAGAGTTCTCTAAGTTTTGTAAAACATTTCATCAGAAAGATGCCCTTAGGACTGCAACTACATAGATGAAATATTTTAATCGCATTTGCATATTTCGAGAGAGGAGAAAGTCCTGCATGTATTCCCCCAAGCTATATAACCTTTACATACAAAAAACTAGATCCTACTTCAGAACCACACACAAAAACATCCATTTATGCCAATGAGTGACCACTCAAGAGCAGAGAAGGGAAAACCATAATTCTGTGGAATGAGGCAAGTATAGAAGAAGAACTTTGTAATTTCCCTGTCTCGCCTGACTCCAACTCTTGGTGCTCTTTCCCATACCAGCCATCGATACTTGGAAAATACAGATCAATAAAAATGAGGGTCAAACGTTCATTATGACAACAATAATCAATAATCGCATCATTGACCTGGAAATACAATTTTAAAAAATTAAATGCAAGAAACTCTTAGTGCATCACCCTTTTTAATTAAAGTGCTTACTACTATGCTCCTCCAATACCATTTTTCTGAATTGTCAGCTATTTTTACACAATTACAGAAAGAATATGACCCATTTGTAGGTTTATCTGAAGTTTAAAGACATCATTTCTGTTGGTAGCAAAGAAATAAAGTTAAAAAACCAAAAGCAGCTATGTGCAAGAGCTCTAATATCCCAATAGATTGTTTTAGAGGTTTTCTGAAAGTTTACAATCAACCTTTTTGCCTTGTCCTCTGTAAGTGGAGAAAACTCTAATAAAGAAAATATTAGACACAAAATAAAGGAAATTATTTGCAACAAACTATTATGGCTATGTTTGCATGATAGGTACCTTCTTATGGCTTTTTTCCTCGTCTATCCCAGCCTTATTTGCTAATTTTCTGCTAAATCCAGCAGTTTAAATATGCTTTATCACATATGTGTCCAAGTTAGAATAAAACACGTTAGGAGTACTGTGCCAATTTTGATAGCCTGGGTTTAATGCAGTATTTTAATCCAATGGAGAAGACTGATGCTAACACATCACAGACATAGAAAAGTGCAGAGTTATCAAAAGGTGCCTGAAGAGAACCAGGTCACAAAGTGAGAGAGAGTTACACAGTGCAACAGGAAAACAGCTCATCTGTGGAAGGGGCCTAGAGCAGTCACAGCCTATTTAGGAGATAAAAGATGGAAGATGTTTACAGTTATCCAAATTAGAAATTGTTTTCATAAGAAACGCAGTCCAGAGAGAGTTCCTGAATAACAGCATGATCAGGTTGCTATTACATGACTTTATATTCTAAGTGCATTAGCAGTTATTCAAATTAATTACACACTAGTTTTTATGCTTCTGTCTTTGAATGCAGACACCCACGGTCTATTTAAGAAATACAGGGAGAAAAATCCGTTTCAAGAGTGAAAACTAGCTTGTCCTGCAGACAACCATACAATTTTCTTTTTCCTATTACTATGTCCTTTTCCAGCAAGGACAGGAAAATTACATCCTCCAGGTTTTTTGGGCTGCAGTACTCTCTGGAGGATATTTGAAAATGGATACCTATTTCCATTACACTCTATACACAGGATTTTACCCATCTGGCTGTTTTTCATGCCCTCATTATTCACTAACCCCATGAGCAGGACAGGGGTCCCAGCACTGCAGACTGTACCAAGCTCCTGGAAGCCAAGGAGTCCTGCCTGAACAGAAAGTGCTCTGGGAGAGCTGCACTCTCACTTTTACCTTCACACAACCCTGTTCCTCTCTTCCCTTTGAGGGTTCATGCCTGGCATTCATCAGATTCCTCAGCTTCCCTCCCTAAACTGGTTGCCTGATTGCAGGGGCACCAGTCCCCTCTCTGCACCAGTGTAAAATGAGTTTTCTTTAATAGGTCTGAGTACTTGCAGTGGCTGAACCAATTTGTCCTGAGGTAAATTTGGCTAATAAAGCCATTTAGTAGTTCAGCAAGTTCAGCACATACTTAGACCAATCTGAATAGCAAGACAAGTTCAGACTTTTCCCTTTCTCTCTTGGTAATCACAAAGTCATTTATCTCTTTCTGACTAGAAAACTAAGAAATTTTCCTCCCCACTATTACAGCTACTTTCTGGCAGTTCCCTGAAATGGAGGACTTCTGATCAATTTCTGTTAATTTGATAAATATAATCGAATAAATCAAGCATTAGAAAAGGAAAAAAAAAAGACCAAATGCATCACTCTAAGTGCAGGGCCTTAAAAGCTCATTTAGTCTGGGCACTCTGCCCACCACTGAACTGCTGAAAGGGGAATCAATTCCATGCACCTTAGTGATGATCTTCTCTCTAAAAAAAGCCCTTTCTGTGAGATCAGATGTTGTGAAATAGTTGCAGCTCCGTTCCAAATGATGAAATCAGGTGTTATTTTTTCAGGTGCTGGTAGTCTGCATTATCTGTGTTTTCAGCTCACCCCTAACTCAAAACACTAATTCAGATTCCCAGGCTTGGATATTATTATCACAGCAGTCTCAAAGATGTTCTAGCCAGAGTAAGGATGAAAAGGATAAATGATTAATTGGAAACACCAATGGTAGACAAGGGGACAGCAGTTCAGATTTCCTAATTATATCAATTGCCAGTGCCTTTAGGATAAAGGGGGTGGGAACCAACCATCTCAGACATGCCATGCACCCAGAGGTTCAGCATTGTTAGGATCGTTGTGCTTGACCTTACAAGCTATTAATGAACTCCCATTTATTGCTGCATATCATTCACAAACACAGAAAGGTGAATCGCCACCAAGCCCAGTGGAGGAAACCCTACTGCTGAAAGACCCAGATCCATTAAAAGCAGGAAGTCTGCTCCTGCCTCCAGGAGGACGCCTGGCAGGAGACTAGCTGTGGAAGGGCAGGTCTCTGGTGTGTGCCACTGCCAGGACATGGCTGCAGAGACACCCAGCCGCCTCAGGAGGGACAGGGCAGCAAGTTACAGCGACAGCAGCCCCTCCAGTCTAGTCTTTGTGTAAACTGATAAAGCCAGGTTGTTCTTTCATCTCTTCTCCTGTCCTCTAGAAAAATCTGTAATGATGTGGCCTACTTTGGAAGCAGCAAACAAATGCCTTCATTTGCAGCACAATGCAATTCCGATGTGAATTGATGGCAGAGTGCAGACACTGAAGGCACTCTGAACTATAAACCAGGGCTGAACTATGAATTAGGGGCTGCAATGGCACACCCAGGGCTCAGCCCCCAGCAGGAGCCAAGGGAACAGCGGGTGGGCCCTCTGGAGCTTCGGGATTATGGAGGGAGATGGTACCTGAGGGACCAGGATGGAAAGGAGCAACAAGGAGGAATAAGGAAGGCACTGGTATTCCACTGAAGAGCCACTGAGGGCTCCCTGGGAGTTTGTCATATTAGTTCATGCCTTAAACCCAAATTTCTCGTTCCTTTTATGAGTTTGAACACAAGCTTTCACATGCCATGCGACACCCCCAGTTTCCACACAAAGGCACTACAACCTCAGAGCTCTATGATCAGGACAGGGAACAATTCCAGTTCTAACCTGAGTAAACAGGAAAGACGAGGCGCCTGTTAAAATGTCATCAACAGAGAATGTGTGAGCGTTTGCTCTACTGCTATTGACTGTAGATTAAGTTATCCAGGGTAGTGACATCTCATCTTTTAAAAAAAAGGAAGTACCACAGGAAAAGCTGTGAGAAACAGGTAACAATAAAATGCTCATATGTATTCCACTCAAATCTCAACAAAGTCTTCTGAAAATACTTCACAGTTTGAATTTCAGTATAAAACAATACCATCTCCTTTCTAAAATTCTACATGAAATCCAGGAAAGACATGAACAACTTTGGCTAGCCAGAATTATTCACCAGGAATGAAGAAACCAATATTCTGTGGCAAAACCTGATCTCAGGCTATTAAGATACAACCTGGAATAGGTACAAAGCTTTGATACAGAATTCTTTGAGGCAGAACAGAACAAGAGATGTCTTTGTTCTCCTTTTTTTGCTGTCTAGTGTATCAATATGCTTTTAAGTGTTAAAAAAATTCAAATAGCACTATATTAGTGCCAGACTACTCGTATGCATTAATGAATTTGTAGAGGTCCTGTAATTATCTTTAGCTGATCTGAAGGATGCTTGTTTTTTGAAATGAAATCATATGCTTAAAGATACAGCTGAATAATCTGAGAATTAACATTCAGCATTAAGGAAGCATCAGCAAAATGGAACACTTAGTGTCACCTCCTGCCTAAGTTTCCTCAAGATTTTGTCCTTCCTTGAGAGGATCAATAGACATTAAAAAAATCAGCAGATGGGGAAAACCTCCACAGGCCCTGTTTAACAAAACTGACTGTCTTGGTTAGTCCCAAGGCAACAGAAGAAAGGAAACTAACACAAACATAAGTTAAATACAAATACAAACTCTTCTCTGTCAGAGCTTTGCCATCCATTTAGTCAGAGCGGCCTTGGGGAAATCAACTTTTTGTCAGTCAGTGCGGAGGGTTTGGGAACTCCATTTGATCATGGTGCAGCTGGAGAAGCTCAAATCATCATCTACCCTCCAAGTGTCAGGGAGGCTTAGTTAACCCTCTGGTGGCTGCTACCAAGGGCCCAAACCTTCGCCAGCACTTACTCAGGACGTGCATTAAAAAAATAAATAGAAGGTTAGCTGGATGGAAGGCGCTGCAGAAAGAACCAGATTCACGCCTGGCTTTGCTGATCCTGCGCAAGAAGAAAAAAAACTTGAATAAAATTGGAAGAGAAGCTTCCCAAGAAATCTCCTGCTGGCTTTGATTTCCAGATGCTTACTTTGGAGACTCGTTATATGAACAGCATTCCTTTACCATCTTCCAGGAGTGACAAACTGGGTTTCCTCAGCTAAGCCTTCCCTAGCAGTAACAGACTGAACAAGCAGGTTGCAGGAATTCCTCATTTCACCTCTTCCAAGGTTTAAAGCAGCTGCATCTGCTGATCAGACCGCATTACAAACATTATTTTGCTTCTCTTAGAGAAAAATTATAAAGTATATATGCAGGTCCTTTACAGTCCTCCCTCTAGGCTTTCACGTCAAGTGTATTTCTCATCTATTTTGAAATATTCAAAATGAATAAACCCACAATCTCTTTCCCAGCCTCATTATGTGTGGTAAACATTTGATAAAGGCCTGAGCAATAGCACTGATTCTGAACTCAGCTTGCAGAGATTCCAGGACCTTAGGACAATTTTCTATTCCCAATCTCTCCTATGCAAAACAAGGACAGAGGAAAATTTTAAGAGTGCACTTGGGAAGATAAGTCTCAGCTACATTAATTCAAAGTTTGTTCAATTTTAATTACAACATTTGAAATGAGATAACACAACACCATAGAGAGGAACTCTAGCAACGTGCCAAATGTTTTTACAATTCACCACAATATCCTTACATCCTGCTGTTCAGCTTACAGTGACTTTTCGTTTGCCAGCCAGTAATACCATTCTAATCATCTACCATATTTGAATTTTCCCCCTAAGAACTATATATTTGATATTATTAGCACTCCTGTACAGAACTGTAATAATAGTTCCATTTCTTTAATTTAATTTTTCCAGCTAGGAAAAAAAAAATATTTGAATGTGCAAAACCTTGCAATAAATTCTGAGAATTGGGAGTTCAGAATGAAAAGCCCCCACCACAGAGAATTATTTGCTCAGTCAGTGAATTATTTGCACATTTCTGTAGCGGCTGAAAGCCAGCAGGGCACCAGCTGTGATCTATCAGGGTGATCTACACAACCATGAGACAAAGGGTAAGGGAAAAACATGTACAAAAATGAGGGGGGAAAAAGCAAAAATAAAGCAAATGAAAGGCACGTTCCCTCCGAGTTTCCAAACTGCTCAGAGGAGAATTAGGAATCAGGACCCTGGAGATCCTTCTGCCCAAATTCAGTTCCACTTTCCAAGTTTTTACAACTTTCCAGTATCACTTATCATTTCAAGTCTGAGCAGTGCCTTCTGAATTTATAGAGCCTTGAGGAATGATGGATCTTATCTTTCCACAAGTATTGCCGTGATGAGGAGGCACAAAAGTTGTGCTTAATCTCCAAAAATTTCACAACTGTTTCACTTATTTTTGATGGCATTTTTGGAAATGTTGCATTGTAAAAAGGCTGTACTTACAAATGAAGTAAAAGAACAGAAATTTGCATAGTTCTTGGTCAAAAATAATGTTTGACAAATTTGATGACATACAAATCTGGACAATAAATATAAATGTATGGTATTTTTGTCTTTCAAATGGTGTGGTCCTAGTATTGCCCACTTTACATTTGTCTACTTTCAAGTCCTGCAGCACAAACCCAGATTTTATAACTTTACCACTTACAATTCAAGCTGCTGAATTCACTTCCAGCTAAAAGCTCCTTGGGCTGCTTTATCAGTTAGAATCACTGCTTGGAAATATTACATGATCTATGAGGCACTGCACATTGTTTCTGAAATATGAGCCGTCTCTTAGGTTCCTTGCAAGATTTTCTCTCTTTTTCTTAGTAGCTAAAGCATTTTGCTTCAGATTTCTGAGATTACTGCCTCAGTCTTGAAACAGAAAATACTGGTCTTTGTATCTAAACCTTCTAAACCCAGTGTATAGACTCAAAAGGATGTTGTGTTAACTCTTGATACTGACTAAGTTCATTACTCTGATACGTAAAGTAGTGAAAGTCTTAGACCTTGCTTCTTCTGCTTTTTTCTTTATTAATTATTCTTGTTTATTACACAGGTTTTCATGCAGTCTGAAGTACAGCTGGGAGAGACACTCTCTATCTGGTTGAGCTTTTCTTATTATCTTCAGCTTTAAGTCATCTCCACTGATGTCAGTATAAGGCTCACTTAACTTCAAGCACTGGATTTGTTCCCTAATTATCAAAGGCCTTTAGTGCAGTTGCATCATTTTACTTAAAAGGTTCCGTTCACTTTATACCTGCTGCCAAATCCAGCTGGCCCCAGTTCTGTAAAATAAAGGTTATCTGTCTGAAATGCACCTTCTCCAATTTTCACTACTCAAGGTGCTTGAGAACAGCTTAAATATTTACTTTTAATAACAAGAATTCCCAGTCCTATTAAAATACTCTTGAGAAGCTATTCAAAGAGTCATTTCACCTAAAAAGAATAACTGGAAATGTGTTTCAGCCACAATATAGCAAGGACACATTTTCAGATTATTTGTACCAAAGGTACATTTAGCTGCAACACCTGAAATTCATTGGGACACACACACTGACCAATGCTGTCAGCTTGAACAAATAACTCCTTGCATATGCTCATGTTTTCAAAATACTTGAGCAACCTTATGTCACATAAATATAGCTCTCAGCTAAGTTGTCTTCCTCGGGATGAAATGTAAATGTATTTCTCATTACACTAATGAAGGCAGTGCTTCAGTGCATCTGAAGGGTTGCCAAAATGCCAATAGAGGCGTTGAAACAAAATCATTTGTCAATAGCATGAGACAAGGCACGGCTGTTATTGGTAATGATGAATGGGTACAAAGTCCTTTAGCTCTGTCCAAATCCTGATGAAGACTTACTCCAGAACACCACATGGGCCTCTCCTTCAAGCCCTACCAGGGGTTGTGGTGGCTGATTAATAACTTGGGGTCTATAAATAGAAACTTTTGGGCAAAGTCAACTGAGAATCGCAGCCTAACTACTTCTACCTAAAAATTTTGTTGTGATTATTTGGCAACCTAAAATTACCTTTTGGAAACCTTCCAATGATTACTCCAAGGAAAGACCAATAGTTAACAGGAGTTAGGACAATTTGCTGCTGCCAGATTTGATTTTCTACATGCAAAACAGCAAATAACTCCTAAACTCAGAACTGCAGTGAAACACTGTGGGGTTCTTTAAACTGCAAACCATTCTGTACTTCTGGGTTTGTCAAGGAGTGTTTTTAGGATCTTTAAGTGAGCAAAATTCCACGATATCTTAGGGTAAATATGGAGTTTATTACTAATGATAATAAAAATGGGTACCACGAAACAGCACTTATTACCATAAAATGCAAAAGTCCGTTTCATTTCCTGCTAGCACGGAATAACGCAGCCCTAACCAGTTTTTGTACACAGGGTACAGTTTCAACCCTGACAAAGTCTGAAGTCTTCCACTTGCCACTTACAAAATAAATATTCCCTATGGCAGATTAGCAGAGGATTGCTGGGCATACTTTTCCATTTTTCCCTTTTATGCAACAGTAGATAAACTTCTGAAAGAGGAGGAAGAGGAAGAGAAGAGTTACCTAAAAGGGATCTGTCCACTACAATAATTATGAGAGTGCTCACACATCACTTGAGTCCCAAATACATTTACATGGAAAATGAAAAATGATTACTAAAATTTTGTGCATCTATAATACTTGTGTTTAGTATTTAATATACGTATCTTGTAATAAATCAAAACATTGAGATATCACTTAGAAAGTTTATTGCAAAACAACAGTTCTTATTTGGATTGAATTATACCAGTTTCAGCTCTCCTTGGAACTATTTCACCCAGGCTTAAAAGAAATTGAATAGAGTTTAAAAGGGATCTATCTTTGAGAAGTAATTTAATAACAAATATATGTGCCGCAGTAAAATTTCAAATAATGAGTGGCCTCCCAGCTTTTGTGCAAATACATGGTACCACAAGAGAAACAAAACCCTTATCTGAAATAATTTAAATGCCAATTAATTTGTGACTTGAAAATCCAGACTTGCATAGAGACACTGGCCTCAAGAAAAATCCAAGATAAAAATGGAAATACACTGATTTACACATAACATTACAAAACCATTCACCTGCTCTATAAAACATACTCAGTACAAACATTTCTTGTTTGCTAGGAGGCTGTTATTAAACTAGATTGGTATTGACAGCTCTCTCTGTGGAGAGTCATTATAGGTGAATTATAGTGACAGTTTTTGTTGGGATTGACTGTCATTATAAAGTGTCTTTATTCGGTTGATTAAAACTCCCTGAATCTCCCACTCCATCACATTTTTCACTATTGTTCTCAGTCTCAGCTTAAATATTTTAAAACAATTTAAGCAACTTATCCCCAGTAGGAAAAAATTATCTTTTCTCATTTTTTAAAAGAGTCAATATAAAAGTGAAGTGTTGGGTTGCTTTTAGCTTGTTTTTAAAAAGAGACAGGGACATGACACCTTGTTCTCCAGGATTTTCTGCCACTTAATCCACATTTGTAAGGACCTGCAGAGATACACAGAATTGTGTCATACAGAAAATGACAAAGGTGGCAAC
This sequence comes from Cyanoderma ruficeps, assembly GCA_008694505.1. Lineage (NCBI taxonomy): Eukaryota > Metazoa > Chordata > Aves > Passeriformes > Timaliidae > Cyanoderma > Cyanoderma ruficeps. The sequence continues at coordinate 4,801,321 of VZDJ01000030.1, read as the reverse complement.
AAACTGGAAAACATCCTTGTCAGCCTTATTTACAAGTCCTACCAGTCTCCCTCAAAATTTACATTAACACCTTGTCAAAAATGGAGCATTGAAAGATCTTTTTAAAAGTCCAATTTTCCTGCAGAAAACATCCTATTGCATTATTTACAGACATTAAAAGACGTTATTAGAGAAGAACAAATCAAAGGGTGGTAATGTCATTCATTTTTAAATTTGTTTACTATTATTTTTTTCACTTCCTCCTGACTTCCCTGCACTTGGATCTATGATTCAGTGCAACCCCATAAAAATTCTGCATTTTCACGTGGAGGAGCGATGCCTCTACAAAACCGTGCAGCTAGAATTTCCTTAAAATATGCAGCCCAGAAGACGTGAATGAAGGGCAAGTATGAGGATATTACAGAACATGTACCATACAGCCAGCAGTTCCTGAGCCTCACTTGGGCTCAGTTCAGGCTCTCATAAAGGTCTAAAAAGCTGCATCCCTCTATTTATAAAGAGATTTTATAACTAAAGTGTTCTACAAGTAGAAGCATATTACGAAATAGTAAAATCAGAAGTTTTAATCCGAATTATTGCAATGTGGTTTGCTTGAATAAGGAATAATCTCCCCACTCAGGATGTGCGCTGGTGTCTTCCAGCAGGCATTTCCTGAGGACTGCAGGTGATGGAGCTCGGAGCAGCCCTCCCCTGTTCATCTGGCAAACAACCTGCAGCTTAATCTCCCCTGGCTACAGACAGGAAAACATAAAACTTTGAATTAAATCAGAAAGTACCAAGCACCCAGACCGCTTGCACTGGCTTTTTCTCCTTTTCAGCTCTCCCAGGAAAGACTTCACACTGAGCCGCAGAGCTAAGTTTTCCACGGGTCACCCCTGAGCAAAGCTTGTTTCACATTCCCAGTAATGGGAAATTCTGATTAGTCAGTGGGATTTCGGTTCCCAGGTAGAAATCTGTCAATTGCCCTGAAGCTGTTTAGGCAAATCCCTGGTTGATCACACAAGTGTTACCCTGAAGTCAATGACTATTTTTGCATGACAAAGGGAGCACGATTCAGCCTCTTCAGATACATTTTTTTTAAGTGGAAGAGAGCGTACAATTCTCTCCCTATTGCACAGAACCTCTGCGGATCAGCACAACAAATGACGATCTTTTGGGAGGATTCAGACCTTTTGCTTAGTGATAAAAGTAGGCTGTACCACTCCAAGGACACACGGAGTTCACAATCGTATCCCGTAAGGAAGATCCTGCTTGTTTGCAGAGTCATGGACAAAGAGTTACGGATCTGGACACTGGTGTCCTGAAAATGGTTCATTACATAAACAGCAATTAAAAAAAAACCAGGCATCAACAAAGCCCCTATGTTTATGCCATCAATAAAAGGAACCATTCAGGGGTTAATTATTTAGGGCAGATACATCACTGAACTTCAGTGAAAATCGGCAATGGCTTCACACAGGGATTTTTGGTAACGCCCTCTGGTACTCATTTGCCTCTAAGGTATATTTAAAATGATGACCTGTCTCACCTCATGTTGGCTTTCTCCCACCTCTTCTCATGCAAAAGTGGGAAATCTGTATTTTTCTTGTCAAGTTCCTGAACCAGTCTAGTCACAGGGACGAGATAAACAGAGGGATGACATGAGGCTATCAATAATTACTTTCCCACCAGCAGAACTCAGAAACTTTCCCAACTCAGAAATAAGGCCCTGCCTTTAAGTTCACAGCATTTTCAATAAACCACATACTAAGCATTTACTGAGGATTCTGATAAGCATGAATACTCCTGGCAACTCAACACTTCTGTCTGACAAACACTCTACCTGAGGGAGAGGTTGTAGGAGTTCTATATACATATATCTATATCAGATTGTTTATGTTATGTAGAGCCTGCCCAGGTCCGTGCCCTTCCCTATCCAAACACCTCCACAAACAGCAACTGAATGGAACAAATGAGAACGTGTAGCATACAGTGTTAGCATTTGATGGACATCCATGGGCCTAAGTGAAATGGATTTGTGGTCTCAGGAAATTTCCAGAATCCAAACTGTAAAAAGCCATGAGCACAACAAGCACTAAGTAGCTCTTGCCATGAGGCAAAGGCTAAGGAGGCTATGGCAGATCTCAGACAGTCAGAAGAACATGCTCCTTGCTGCTAAATGCGCCATTTAATTATTCAAATAAACACATGAAGTTTGATTTTTATAGTTCCAAACTTGATTTCCCCTTCGGTTTTCAGTGCTGCACGTTGCAGGTACTTCCCTTCCCACAAAGCTCACACTGGATTTTCAGGATTCCCCAGGAAAGCAGTCCTGCCAGAGCTGGTTTCTAAGACTTGTGAGGCTACAAGGAACATCAGTGTGAAACCTCCTGAGGAGCTCAGTGCTCAGGAACAAGGATATCATAAGAGGGAAGTGAGGATAAGAGGGCAGATCTAACCCCGAGTTCAGAATCAGAGCTGGAAGGGTTTAACACATGGTGTTACAAAATCCCTCTGACCCCAGGGGCCAGGAGCAGGAGGCTGATTCAACTACAAAGGGAATGATAAAAGAAAAAGCAGAAAAAGGCAAATGAAACGACTGACCGCTGTGCAGGAGATGACTTTATGGACTTGGAGCTGCTGTAGCTACTGTACAGGGAGCTTTGGAAATAGAGAAGTGAGACAGATGTTTTGATAAGTACAGCGGAAAGATTTGCAGTTTGATACAGAACAGGTATTAATTCTAATCATTGCAGGTGCGGGGAGAACATTGCAGCTACCTATCCTAATTACTTAGCAGTTAAGACATGTTCATTTAAATGCTTAAGACACGTTTCTTAAGAAAAAAAATCCTGAGGTTACTCTTAATAGCCCTAGCCCTTTCCATGATCAAAAGGCAGTTTGGTTCCAAGGCCCATTTGCTATTACTAATTACATTTTTGTCATTTAATTAGCATTTCATTAGTAAAATGAACAAACAATTCTGATTTGCAAACACAACTCTCTTGAACAGTACATAATCCTAGATATAGATTTCATTTATAGATGAAAATAAGATGCAACTGATGCGTGACTTTGTCCCTAAATATTTTTTGCTATGCTGGTACTCAACACTCCTGCTGTGGTGATGAAAAGAAGTTTTTCCCATTCCCTTCTAATGACAGGGTATTCACAGCATAACAAAGAAAAAGAGAGAGAATAAAATCAAAAGGCCAAAAAACAGAGAAAAAAAAATGCTTGGTCTTGGTCGCTCTGTCCCAAACTGAAAGCTTAATTAGGCAGCAGGCTGATTATTCAAGCAGTTCATACAGGAAAAATAAAAACAAACGCACAAACCCCACAGGTTTTAATTGCGTGTGTTCTTCCCTGCTTTTCGGGACAGCACCACTATCAATGACAGTCCAAAAGGAAGAGCCCGGGTGCGGTGGCTAAGAGCTGCCTTTGGGAATGTCTGAACCTTGCAGTGCACCCCTGGCGTTGGAGAGGGGCCCAGCAGTGCTGTGGGCAGCCAAAGGCTGACAGCACGGCCTGCTAAGGAGCTTAGTGGCAAGGAAGTTTTGGAAGCATTCTTTAACCCGTGATCTCCTTGAACAATCCCAGAGATATCTTCCAGCCCACACATTGCAGAACACCTTATTCTCTCCCCCCAAACACAACAAGCTGCATTTGTCTTGCAGTGACAGCTGTCATTGAAAGAGAGGCTTGAGAATGGATCTATCAGATTTTCCACCTTGGAAAGTTGTTGGACTGCTACTTCAAATGGGTTCAATTGATCTATCAGAACACAACATACATATATATATATATATTTATGAAATTGTAACATGCTATTTCATCACCTCTACCAGCTGGTGAGTCTGTCACAGAGTCATCCTCCATGCTGGACCAAAAGAAAAGATGTTGGAATTCTTGACATTAATTGTGACCTCAGCAGCTTGGCTGCTACTGATGTATTAAAGGAGAGAAGATTTGGAGCAGCAATCAGAGCAAAACAAGAGGCAAAATTAAAACCTCTAAGATGCGAACACTAATGAAAAAGGTTTCAATGTACATTTCTGAAACCGATTGGTGTTAAAATTTTCATAAAGATAATCCTATCTGCTGATAGAAATCAAAGTGTAATATCCACCTGTATTTCTGAAGCACATCTATATCTGGATACCCACACAGCAGGCTGGAAGTAGTTTCAATGCTATTTCTCAATATATTCTACAGCTTTTTTTGTTAATTACTTAAATACGTCCAAGTTCTTCGACTTTATTTCATATTAATATTCTGATTTTAAAGATGCAAAAATTAGGTTCCCATGCTTAGTCCCCATATGCTAAAAGCACCCAGGTACATTCTTTATAAAGCACTAGCTCTCCAGCTCTGAGTAAGTTTGAGGAGTTTTGCTTTAGGCAACTCAAGGCACACAAGCTCCAGCTTCCAATCCATCGGTATTTATGTCGTATTTCAAACTGACTTGTATTAAGTGACTTGACAGGTAGCCCTGATATAATAACTTCCTAATATTCTACCATTCAGCACTTTTTTAAAAAAAATACAGTTATTTTTATTTTAGATCGTGCCTATCTGTCACCAAAAGGGAAGTGTTCCTGCCCATTGCAGCAGAACAGCCTCAGCAAGGGTCAGCAGCAGAGCTCAGCAGCTGGCCCTGAATTTCAAGTGGCTTTTGTGGAGCTCACAATCAGTGGCACAGAGCGGGGGTCGAATCACCAGCAATTCCTGTCACTCTTCCAGCACATATGTCTCCAAGTGGCCAATTGCCAACGGCACAGCACAGCTGAGGATCCTCTGCTCCCACTTATGCTGTGGGACAATCAGCATTCCCTTGTCAGAAGGTGAAGCACGGATGGAAGTGGCTGCCACATACACCTGGAAGCGCCCCCCCCCTCCGGAATCACCTTTCCGACTCTGAGGTTTTTCCTGGCAGAGAGGACGGATGTTGTCGTGGATAAAGTGATTTACCCCTAATCACCACCATCAAGACCTACATGGAAGAAAGGCTGATGGAACTCGTAAGTGCGTGTGGAAATTGCCAATTAAAGCTGGGGAGTCTCAGTGCAGAAAGGCAGCAGGATGCAAAGCTCTGACAGGCACAGTCTCTTCCCTTTTTTGTCCCTTTGCTGGTGAGCTGCAAAATGTTCCTGTTAGGGTGAGATGACCTTGTCAAAGTGATATATTTATTACCAAAGAGTTCATCCATAAGAAGAGTACACAGATGAGGCCCCATGATTAGTGGCAGCAAAGAAATGATGATTTGTTTCTATTTCTCTACAAGCTGTGGTGGCAGGTAGAGCTGTTGCACGGCTCAAACCTCTCACCAGCCCACATACACCTACTTCAAAAGAGCACCATTTTTCTATTTCATTTAAAAAAAAAAAAGAGAGAGAGGAGCCAAATTATTAGAATATTTAGCAGGAAATGTTGCTGACTCATTTACATGGAAACAGAGAGGGAAAAGGGAGAGCTTTGGGGAGGACATAAGGAGTATGGAGAGATAAAAGCATAAGGGAGGGAAAGAGGGCTAGACTATAAACCATCTCATGTACATTGAAGGAGGGGAAAAAAAAATCTTAATTTGGTGTTTGGCTGTCAGTGAAATCATAAAAACTCAGAGAGCTATATAATCTATAATAAGGTGGTTCATCTTTTCTTTTATGGCTTTGCTGACAGGTATAGCAGATTCAAATCTTTCCTTACAACAAACTGGGAATAATTTTACAGCCATGCTCTCCTTTCTTCCTCCCTTTACCTTGACACCCTTTCTTCAGTTAGTGCTGCCACTGACATTAAAAATGACTCCCTTGTCTAGCCAGAACCTCTTCAGCCGTGCAAGAGGAGAGGCCAGAACCCTTCTCCCTTTGGAACTCCAGCCCTCCTGCATCACCCACCAGTCTCCCCTCTGCCAAGAGACCTCAAGCTTGAATTTTCCATCACCTTTGGTTACTGCATAGCAATACATGTCCAGAAAACATTCCCTCTATGCTTTTCTTGCATGTCAGAATAACATAAAATAGTCATAACCAAAAATAGGGGGCTGGTGACCTGTTATTTTATTTAGTGCCTGTATCCACATCCCTCCCCAGCAGTCACTTAGCAATCTGTCAGAAATGATGGTGCAGTAAGTGCCTGGATGCCAAAGGCTTCCTCGTGCAGGCTGAAGTTGCTTTGTCCCCCTCTCTTTCAAGAACAAGGCAATCAGAACAAGGCAAGTCACTCTCTGGACACAGATACTGACCAAGTATCTGACTCCAGCCCATTCTTGAAGATTTCATGCTTTGTTACGATGCTGACAAGAGAATTGCTTTTCACTTCCAAGGAGGGCTGCAGGGAGTGCAAGAACAAGAACTGTCACATCTGTAAGCCACACCAGGACACGCTTTTATCAGATTTTCCACGTTCAGCAGGACAGCGCAAAGGAGTGCTTTTAGGAAAGAGGACTACAGGGAATCTGATACTGGAACACAGAAAAATGGCATTTACTTGTAAAAATTCTTACCACTGCTAAACACACATCTCCTGAAAACACACAACCAGGAAAACATTCCATTAAGTGTTTTGGAAAACAGGGATTTAGATTTACCTTTTCTCAGGCTGTATCCCACAGCCACAACTGGCCAGCAGAAGACACAAATTGTCTCAAATATTTCAATATTGTTGAACCAAACTGAGAACCATATTACAAACCAGATACACCGGGCATGAGGTTTTCAGAATATTTAGCAGTATGTTCATTATATTTTGGTGTAAATCACTGCACAAATGGAAATTAAGTGGGGGGCAGTTTACCATTGAAGAGAAAGCTAGAATTGCATTTGTTACTTCTAAGTTCTCTCTTACTGTAATGTGTCAGAAATCCAAGGAAGGGAACAGAAAGAGTTTTTTTAAATTGTAATTTTCATAAAATCCATTCTACACTGCTAATTCCTGTGTTAGAGAGTGGCATGTACTTCATTATGGCTGATACATACAGGGATTACACATTTCCTGACAAATAACAGCTGGTGATGTAAGTTATGGTGTAGCTAGTGAAAGCAGCTGGGAATGGTGATAGGGAAAGGGAGAGAAAGAAGAGGGTGGAGGAACACTTCCATCCAAATGCCACACAGATCAACTTTAACATGATTTAACAAGGTGTGTATAGGGCTGCTGAGATGACCAACATCATGCCTCTGCTTTCCAAGAGAGTCAGGAGAGGTGATTTTGAAAAGGAGAATTAGAAAAGCTTAGAAACCGTTAATCTATAAAAGTGTCTCAGAGAGGAGCAGCACCACTGAAGAAAGCTGGAAAGGCACATATGGGACAAGGAGGTAGAGTGAATAGAAAAAAAAGCTGGAATTTGAAGAGGGAACAGTCATTACATGTCACTACAGGTGAAAATGCTCCAAATATTTTTACGTGGAAAGCTTACATTAAATATCTTAGAAAACAATAACATATAGAGCTGAAAGATTCCCAGTCAACTGTATTTTTACTACATCAGTCATTATTCACTTTTTGATGTTGTTTTAGACAAGCAAATCCATTGTCAATAAATTCTAAAACGATAAAAATGTCAGTTAGTTAAGAAAGAAGAATCCGTAACTGCATATGTAAAAACTAACAACTACAAACACAAGATATGCGAGATGGAGCACGTATTAAAATGGGATCACTGGCAAAAAATTAAGACTTTTCCACACCTGCAGCAATAGTTTTTCCATCTGTTAGGTGGTATTATGCCCTTCACACTGGTGTAAACTAGGTAGCACCTAATTACCACCCATGCTAATTTCTGTTAGAACACAGACTGTGGAGAGCACTACTTGCAAAATTATTGTCACATCTCCAGAGCTCAGACTGAAGAAAGCCCTAATTAATCTCACCATCACTTTGAGAACAAGTGCAAGAGCTGCAGAGCAGCGATGAAGACATCAAAACAAGCTGCAGAAAACTCAAAGCATAACCTCTCCCTACATAAGAGATTTAAGGTAGAAGGCAGGTTGAATACACCTTTTCCTCTCCTTTTTATTTCTGGGAATAAATAGTTTCTCCCTAGATACACTCATGGTAACATTTGGAAAGAGGAGATAAATCCTGTGTCTTCAGGGAAGTTGACAGGATGGGGATTAGATTTCTGTGGGACTCTGCTGTTTTGGGTGCTTTATCTACGATGGCACTTTCTAGGTTAGAGATCAATTCATTCCACACAACTGAAAGATGTTCTGCAAGTAACAGATTTCCAGGTATGGATGTGCAAATAAAGGAAATTAAAGGAATACTTTTAGAAACATTTGAGCCAATACTCAGCCAATGCACAAACTGACATAACCACACCCAGTGTAAGAGGGAAACAGTAATTGAAAGCCAAGAGCTCAGTCCAAGTGACTGACCTGACAATACACAGGAGAGAAGTGACCCAAGGAGCTGCACATGGGCACAGTTTCCCTGTCAGCAGAACATGGTGCCCTGAGGTGTGAAACCATTGCTGAGGGCAGCCTGGGCTCCAGGAGCTAGCAATCCCATTGGCAAAGTGACTTCTGACTTCACTCCAGGGTTCTTCAGATATGAACACAATTACCAATTGAAAGCATGTTTTAACACACCTAAATCAGGCACAAGCCACAGCATGAGCAGTGCATTGCTATGACTGACACATGCCAAAGGTGAGACATTTATCAGCACAGTAGGTCAGGGCATTCACAGCTTTTTATGATGTATGTTTGTTATCAGAGAAGCCCAATAACCCAAATATGATTTTAACTCCTAGGTAAAACACAAGCAATGCTCCTACCTGACAAAGACACGTCATAAATAAAACACTAGCCTGCTCTAAGTGGCACACTCAGGAGCAAAGACCTCATTGCAGGAAACATCAAGGCCTTCACCCAGACAGCTGAAACAACAAAAGATGCCCCTTAGGAAAGCTGATGTCACGAAAGGTTGGTGGAGCTGCCGTGTGGAGCACACTGTAACAAACCAGCCCTGTGCCTGCTCGCAGAGGCAGCCAGTGCCCTGATCCACCAGCGAGGAGGGGCACTCACACCGCGGCTTTAGAGGCCTCTCCGCCCGACTTCCTCTGGTGACAACGCTCAGGGACAAGAACGAACAGTGCTTGAGACAATGAAAAGCCTGCTACGTTTATTTTGAGCTGCCTGTAGTATTAACAGAAACCACCACCCCATTATTCAGCTCTAAACCAGACTCTGTCACTGTTGTGACGCTTGATGACAGCACTTCCCTTCTGCCAGGGTTTTATAGTGGTGCAATAGAAGCCGCTCATCCAACAGAATTTCTGTTCTGTTATTGAAATGTTATGTTGTTACAAGTTGCTGCAATGCTAGTTCACCTAGCAATAATAACAACTATGTTAAAAAATAAGCAATGCAATTGAATTAAATCAATCACTGGAGGATTGCTTTGGGGTTTTTTTATCGGTTTGAAAGAATAAGGGGGGAAAAAAAACCCCAGATGCTAAACAAAATAACTCAGAGAAAGAAATTATAAAGGCCATTACACAGTGATGTAGACTGTGAATCTGACTTTAAATTGTTAGAAGACTTATTCAATTATCAAACTGTTCAAAGTGAAGCTAAGAATAGCTGTAGAGAGATAATTACATTCTCATGGTTTAGTGCTGCCATTTGATTATTTGAAATGTCCTTTAGTCTTTCAAAACTGATGCAATATAAGAACAAAAACACTTATCTCGTGCTCAAGTCAAAAGTGCTTTTCAAATATTACATGCTGTATAGTTTAAAATTTATGTAACAGTTAAAGATCTTATTGAGCTGGAAAATAAAGAGACTTTTCTTTTCCAATTTGTTCTTCGGTTATTTTCCAGTCGAGTAACATAATCCCACTTTAAAACTTAGAGTCAGTAAAAAGCAGTTGACTGTTCACAAGTTTTCAGCAGTACAAATTGACAGTCATATTTGATAAAATAAGTGGACCTCTGAAAGAAAGTTGTTTTGACAATTTTTTAAAATGCAAATTATGCAACTTCATGCATTTTATTGTAGTATTTTCCTGTAACTGCCCTTTATGTCACTAGCCAGTGTGTTTATATATTTACATGTGTTTGTGTACTAGAAAAAATGATACTGGTTTAAGTGGAGAAAAAAATAGCATGCACACAAAAATAAAAAAGTCTACACATTAAAATAATTATGCACATAAAGGAAATTTGTGACTTAATTTTCATTTGCTTGATTCTAAAGAAGCACAAAGCCTATACTGTGTATGACTGCCACAGTCGGCATCATCTGTGGTAAAATGATTAATATATCATAAATAGTTTTAAATTTTATCTGTTGCATACATAGTGGATAAACAGACACAGCAAAATCCATCTCCAAGCAGTGCAAGACCCATCTTTGCTGAAAGGTTTTGTTTCAGAAGCAGAACGCCTCAGAAATGCATCAGTTTTGACAGAGCTTCGAACATGAAGCTGTCCAAGGTGAACATTCCCTGGCTGCTCCTCAGTGAGAGACTCAAATTGAAAACTTGACCTTTCAGACTGGTAATAGACATTTCAACAGTTCCATTCCACAAAAATGTAGAAATTCTTTGGTTTCATTCTCACAAAGAATGCTCACCAACAACAGCTGATGCTCTCTAAATATCAGCAGAAGTCATTTTAACAAGGATCATGTCATATTCTTTATTTTTAACTTTCCAGAAAAAGCTAACAAACAGTAGGATGATGTTATTTGGGTCTGCGGTTTCTTGGTTGGTTTTTTTTTGTAGGGAAGGTTGTTGGTGTGGAGTTTTTCTGCTTGTTTTCATAAAAACAGCTGTAAAATTCTACACTGTAATTTTATCAGGTTAATTTTAAATAATTACTGTTCTTTATATGGTAGAGATATGCAGTCCTATAACCAGCAGAAACATCGCCTCTCACCAGCTATCCAGGCAATTAAAAAGGTGGGAAAACATAAATAAAAATTTAAAGTTTGAGCTATTGTTCTCCTTTTCAGTAAGAGTTTAACCTAATCACATCACGTTCCCAGAGACCCAAATGAAGATTGCTGGAATGTGAGAATTCATGACGCCTGTGGCACCCCAGCACCAGGAAAATACTATTTAAAGTATTCTGGGCCTTTCACTACCCACCCAATTCTTCAGCCATTTCAAGCTTCAACGTGTATTGTACATTAAGTTAATGTCAATGTATATGAAGTAATGTATATTAAGCTGATAATACATTTTGATGTCCATTCCTGAGCCCATCCACACCCAGTCAGATCAATGTGACCAGGGGGTGATGCCCATGCCCTCCTCTACAGGCAGGGCAGCTGGCAGATATTCTCCATGGCATTTCCATCATTGCAGCTGAAAAAGGCAAAGCCCTCACACCCACAACCAAAACACAGCACAAGCCAGTCTTTCATGCCAGAAAAATAAAAGCCTCTTGCCAACACCAGGAAGAAGTTTCTGGAACAGTTAGGGCCTATTAAGTAACCCGGACCTGAGCTCTGTTGTGAAGCTTCCATGGAATAACTAGTCAAGAAAGATGAACCTGAATTTTGAAGCTGACAAAGCCTTCACCAGTTTTCAAAGGAGCTTCCAGGAAGAAGAAAACATTGATACAGTTTTTAAATACTAGAAAGATGAAGCATATATGGTACATCATCATAAGCAATCTACAAATTCTAGTACAGCTTCTTTTCTTCAGCTGAAAGGAAAATGTAAAGTTCCTAGCCAAAATCTCAGAACACAGGAGTCAGGCAAGAAAGATGTGCAAACATTTATGGAGGAGAAGAGCAGGGGCTGTTAGTAGAGATGAACCAAACATTTACACAGAATGGCTAGAAGGGTTTGCAATTACTGTCATGTCATATTTTCTTTTGTTGTCATGTGCCTCCATTGTCCCCTTTTAGGTCAATCAAATTTCAGTGGGCTTTTGTTACCATACTTGAGCTCAGTTTCAATTTGTTAGATACATCCTTGCAGAAGTGTAAGATGAGAGTTTTGAAAGAAGACATTTACTTGCAAATGGCATCCAAGCCACAGATCTCCCCCTAGCCATGATACAAATATACAGATACATGTGCATATTTGTATATTACATATGCACAAATGCACGCATATATTTGCATATATGCATAAGATGTTTTTAATATATTATTACACATACACACATGCATCTCTATTATTAAGTTCTAAGCAGAAAAATTTCACTGGATCAATAGTTATAACGAATTATAATCAAACGAGTTGAGAAGAGTGAGTGGGACATGAGAAAACAGCATTAGCAGCCACTCCCTGAATAATTCCTACAAATTCAAGAGACATTTTTCAAAAGCAGACTTTGAGTGTCCTGCACTGAAAATATCTGAAACGAACACAAAGCAGTTCAGACCATCCCAAGGGAAAGCCTAAGGAGAGAGGTCACAGCTGATCAGGAACCCACCCCCAGGCTCTGCCTCGAGTGCTGAAATGTCACTCTGTGAATGAGCCAGGACTCACCAACAAGCCTGTTTCCCACCTCTATGAAACAATTAAATATGATACTATTAGCAGCATCAATTAAGGCAGATAAAGTAATAGTCTAATTGAATGCTCCAGGAGGCTAATGGCTTTGCTTTCACTGGATAATGGATTGCACTCCCTACTCGAGTGCTATAAAGCCAGACATGGGATCAATACTTCCTTCTGCTTAGAAAGCCTGCTTGCCTGGAGCATAATAGATATCTAATTTAAGATTCTTTGCTCAGGCTTTCTTCTCTTAATCAAGGAATAATATATCATTTCTTAAAAAGTACTTTTTTTAGAGGTGTAATTTCCCCATTATTGCATTTTAAGAAAGTTTTAAGTAACTTCCTCAGCTTTAATTTCATGGAAGCAAAAGGTCCATTTATCTTAGGACACATTCCAATGCTCACTTGGTAAAGGAGACTCTCCTGGACCAGCTCATCTGCAGGAATGTGTCTGTTTCTGGAGCCTCATTCCCCCAGAAGGGCTCTTGAGGGAATGCAGAATGCAGAGTTTGCATGTTTACGATTAAATAAATTGTGGGGCGAAATCAATTTGGATCATTTCATTGTTTTTCTTGTTCAAGGAAGCATATGGGTTTTTTCTTCTTCAAGGAATGCTAAAGTGAACAAATCCTGTAGCATTCCAACCCTGAATCAATGCAGAGGAGAACTCTCCGCCCCAAAATGTATCAGGAAACTGAATGCATCCCAGAAAAACATAGCTACTTCAATATAATTTAGAGCTCACATTTTCAAGGACAATAAATACATATTTTCTATTGATTGCTGGAGAAATTTGTCATGAGCAACATAGAAAAACCTTTCAAGTTATTGTAAGAGCAGGAGTTCTAAAAGAAATGAGTCATGAAGAAAGAAATAGTGACCTTTGCTACATTTAACGGAAAAGATGTTTGTGTTAACAGAGAGTAACCAAACAGACCAAATGGTTGGAAATGAGGTTTCAAAATACTAAACAAATAATGGCAGAATAAGATTTGCATTTAGCACTGAAATCAGTGAGTAGCTTTAGCAAAGAACGGCTTTTTTAAGCTGCTGATTCTGCATTTACCAGAAAAATCAGAGCAATCATGCTCACAGGAGCCAAGGTATGAAACTTGTTAAGGATAAGACAAATCCAAGGGATTTCAGGACACCGTCCATTCCTCAGGGTGACAATACTGTCACTCTGGTGCCAATATTGGCTCTCTGGTGCCAGTGCCTTGTAGTACCCAGGAGGGGATGGATCACACAGCGAGCTGGAAGCAGGAGGAGGAGGAAAGAGCTGTTGCTGTTGCCAGGTGGGAGGCTCCAAGATGTGCTAAGGAGGACTCTCGGAGAAGCACTGGATAAAACAGGAATCCCTCTGAGCAGAGAGACAAGCAATACCTCCAAAGAACCACTGCCAAGGAGAGGGAGGCTGAGCTGTTTTGGGGACTGAAAGCAGTCCCCGACTTCAGGCAGTGGTTATAAATATTCTAAATGGGGTTACATAATGCCACTTAGCCACTGTCACCGTGACAAAGTGTGACTGGAAAACTGTGCACTGTATGATCCAGAGGCAGCTGGAACAAACACTGAATGAAGCAAATCAAGTACCTGGTTCCAGAGTGATTCCCAAAGTCTCCTCAACCATATGCCTTTTACAGGTATGCAATGCAATATACATTTGAAATATATATTATTAAAGCAGCCCCTTCAAATGACTCCCTTTGCTACTCTGAATTGATGAGTCTGCATTATCAGCCATCCTCCTGAGGAATTCCCAAGCCCCTTCCACCACTGACTTGGGTCTGAAAAAGCTCCACCTCAGTGCTATCTATATTAAATCAAGAGATTTAGCTCACAACTTGAATCATAGGAAATGGATATAAGTAACTTCTAACACAGCAAGAAGTAAATTAATCCAGAAACTTCCCTGTGAAGACTTCCCCATAAATAAAAATCCTGCTTTTATTGCATTACCTAGAAAAATTTCTGAAGTAAAGAATGGTTAAGAAAAAGGTTTCAAGTATCAATACAGAGCAGGTTGGCAACACTTCCTCAAATATAAATGAGTATTTAGATACCTTTCTAATACAAACATAGTAATCCCAGGAAATGCACACTGCTTATACTGCTGCTTTTTACTTACGGACAACCCAAGAACTCCTTTAAAAGTCCTCTGAAACTGGAAAACAATGTGCCTGTGGTTGGAAGGAAAATGCAGACAAAGAAGCCAGATTTAAAACCCGGCCTCATGAGTTCAGACATCACATTTCTAGTCTGCATATCCTGAGAATGGACACTCACAACAGTATATTCCATTTCTAAGAGTACAAATGCTCTCGTGTCAGTGCAGAGAACTCTCCAGAATTAGAATGAGAGAAAAGAGGTATAAGCAGAACTATTTTATTGCCATTTAGCTCTTCCCATAGGTGCCCAAGTTCAAAAATCAGACCTTCAAAGCCTGTCTCTTCCCAGCCAGTTCCTTGAAGTTCTTCAGCACAGAAGGGTTTTTCAGTAAGCTCCCAAGGTTTACTGAGACCTCTCTGATTTCTGCAGTCATGCTCTAAATCCAGGATTATTGTGCTTTCATAGTCCCTGTCTGCCTGTCCATGGCCTCCAGACACGTTGTGTTAAGCCATTATAAATCAAAAATGAAGGAGGTTTTGTTTTTGCTCTGCCATCATCCTCCATCCCTCTCCGCACTCAGTCCAACAGCACATGGGCAAAACCATCCATCATATCAAAGTGTACATTTGTATTGCTCCTCCCTGAGGGGATTTCAGTTCCCTGCTCTCTCTGCAGACACAGCACGAAAGGGGCTTGGGCTTGCTCCTGCACTCGGGCTACCCTTTTACACTGGAACCAGTTTGATATGGACTGTCAGATAACAGAATAAAGCACTCAAGACTGCCCAGATGGGAAGTAGGGTGCTCAGTGGGAAGGAGGTAGAGACAAATTCCTGGTGTACCTGAGTGAGGTGTCTAATTGACAAACTGAGGTAAAATGAAAACCAACGCCACTATCAGAGCTTACTCCAAGAATATTTCTTGATAAAGACATACTGCAGAAAGCCTGGCTAAATACATCCTTTGCCTACTTTGAACTTAGCATTCTCAAGACACCAGCTGCATGTCATCTATGAAGCATCTTGTAATTCTAAAATTTAATTTGATAATCATTTCTGTCTCCTCTATTAACTCTAATGAAGCAGGCTCATTAATTTTCCAACAGGTACTGCTTATTTCATCAAGCTGATATGTCAAAGCACAGCAGTGTGAGGAGGGTATTCCCTCCTTCTCCAGGTCTGAAGAAATTCTCTCTGAAAGGCAACATGCACACACTGGGTTCAGGCCAGGGCCCAAGAACACAGTCAGACTTTGTAAAGTCTTGCAGAGTTATTACTGCTGGAACTGGAGACGACAGCACTTCCTCTGACACATGCAAGGACATGAAGGCAGTGCTGGTATTCCTCTTACCCCTGACAGATGCATGAGCACTCAACAGAAAAAATTAAGTCGCTTCTGATGTCCTAGCACAAGACATATTTAAATGCTTAGGAGAAGACACCAGCTAGCTCTTTCTCTCTTACGTGTCTGAGCTGTCTCCTGGTAGTTAAAAACACATACATAAATTCTGTCATTTCATCTCAGGTAATAAAACTGCCACCCACTAGTCACCCAAAAGTCACAGGAATGGGGAACAGTGGCAAAAAGCTGAAGTGCACCAAAATGTCAATACCGGCAATACCACCGACAGGAGGGGCTGAATTTTCAGGAAAGAGCAAACAATGGACTGTGGCTGCATGCTGAAACAATAGACCTCTGTAAACCCCTGTAAATCAGAGGCTGCCAACAGCTTCAGAGGTTTTTACAGGAAAAAAAAATTACTAACTGGAGTTTTAAGCATATAAAATGGAGACAGAGAGCAGCATTCTGGAATTGGAAAGGCAAAAAAATCATCATGCTTCCTATAACTAGTTATGATTTCTCATTATACAAATGTGCCTTGAAGTGTCACATTACCGCAGGGTTATTGCACCCAGTAACTACTGACCCCTGGGTCACAAATTAAAATCAACCAGATCTACAGCTCTATTTAAATTATAATACACCTCTCATTTCATGGAGGAATCTCATCATGAAGATCATAATTGCAAATTGCCCACCACACACATTAGGCAGAAGTTGGATTTATTTTAAATTAAAAAGTAGCATTTTTTATACTCCACCAGCATACTATAAGGGTCATTAAAACATTTTGGAAAGCTCTAGTTTGAGTTTGCCTTCAACTTTTCTGTGGTAGAAAAATAAGTTTCTTATTTGAATTAACATTCTTGATACATTAACTCTTTTCTGGGTTACCATTTCTCAGGTTATCAGAAACAGTTAAATTTATCATTCTACCATAGAATATCAGAAGAAATTTAAGACCCTACTGTTAAAGACAGATTTCAAAGAAAATATTTTGATCTGGTTAGGCTTCGTTGAAGTTTATGCTGCAAGGAAAAGAATATATGCATCCAAATAGGTCATAAAAAAGATATTAATGGCACTGACCAAATGTAAACTGTTTGATAATCTGAAGCATGTCAAGAGAGGCAGAACTTTTCCACAAGACTTGGCAATAATACAAAATATTTCAGAGAAGAAAATATTTCCGTTGGAAGGGCCCCATAGCAATCATCTAGTCCAACTGCAATATATATCACCTATAATTTTTATCCCCAAAGAGCTGAAAACGTTTGTCTGACTTCATGCATAAGGATCACTTAATCCACTGAAATACAGCAGCTAAATTAATTAGGGCTAGAATTGAAGAATAGGGATAAAAATCTGAAAGAACGTTGTCACTGTTTAGAGTCTATAACATTTGTTAAAGGACACAAAAACTAACTATGGATGAGCACTTAAAAAAACCAAACAGGAAAATAAGCACTAAAAATTAGATATGAAACTGAAGCAATATACTCTGGAATTCAGTTTCAAAGCACTGAAAGTGAATCAGTGCCTAACATCTTCTGTGGATTATATGTTTAATTTTTAGCAATCCAATGAGACATTTTTTCTAAGAATGCACATAAAAAGAACAGAGCAAAAATTTATTTTTTAGCATTTAAATTTCCAGGAATTTTTTTTCCATCTCTGTTTGGCCAAAACTGAAAAACATCTCTGTGAAACAGTAGTTTGACCCCTCAGAGTGTGCAGGGTGTGATCAATTTGTCTAATGCCACGTTAGCACTTTTTTCTTTTACATTAGTGCTAGAAGTGTCATGGAAACATCGTATCTTTGTCTGAGTTCTCATGGTGTAAAATCAGATGAGGTACAAAAGCATTCAACATAAGTCATAAATAATGAAACATCACCCAAGGTCAACTATACGGGTGAAATTCTGTTCTCAAAGTACCAAATAATTCTGAACAAATTCTGATGGAAAATGAACCACCACAATCTGTTAGCTCAATCCCTCTCTGGACAGGGATTTTTTTGGTGAATTGCCCCTGTGCTGCCTCGGACAAAGACAGAGAATAGATTTCTCACTCTGAGCAGTCGGCCTTTAAAGTGAAGGGCTACCAACAGGAACAGAAACCAAAGCCCTTTCCACACAGCAAAGAGCATTGCCCAGAATTTCACTGCAGCAGCCCTTTGCCAGCAAAGCACAGTTACAGACTCGCTGCAGAACAGCCATTAGGGAAAAGCAGAACCAGGCAGAGCTGATTAACAGGGACAAACTGGAGTGGCACTGGAAAATAAAGAGGGACACGGATCATCGTGATGGACAGCTGACATGTACGCATCAGAGTCACTGTCAGGATTTGTACAGTTCAAAAAAGGTGTTTGAAAGAATGAAGTGGAGATGTTTCTAGAAACTTTGTCACATATAATGTGGGGTCAAGATGCTGAAAAAGCCCACAGAAGTCTATTTGAGGAAAACGGACCTAGGCAGAATCCAACCTATGGGTAAATGACAGTGCAAAAAGTGGAAAGGGAAGCAAGGTCCTCTGAAGGTCAAGTTAAAATGTTTGATGTGAAAGAAAATTGTGAGCCTGTAGAGGAATAAAAAGCAAAGTTAAAAATGATCAGAACCACCAGCAGTACACAATCTTTTGGCAGTATTCTCAAATCATACACAAATTTGTTACAAAAATTGGGACATTAAGCTTTGAAAGACTGTTCAGGGAGCAACAGGGCAAAGCAGCATCTTAAAGATGCTTCGGAGAGAGAATCTGTAATGGTTAGAGGCTTCTGAAAAAACTAAGCTAAAGCAAACCAAGAAAACCTGATAATGGGATCACAGAGCACGAGAGAAGGAAACCAATGCCACTGTCCCCCAGAGAAAAGGGCAGGGACACAGTAACCTGTCCCACTCATCCTGAGCTGGATCTAATGGCAAAGGGATGGGCAGTGGGGTAGACAGAGCGAGATGTTAGCTCAGAAAACAGTTCTGAAAGAGAGCTGTATCTGAGGGGTGTTCACACAAAGGAAATTATGTGCACATGCTGTTGTGCACAGCAAGGTTTTCCCAGAGCTGTGATTCCGACTCCACTCAGGCAGCAACACCTGCCTACAAAAGATCTTAAATTTTGAGACACTGAAATGATCTGAGTTCTGCATTTCCTTTTCAGATGGCTCATACACCTCATCTGCCTCTCTGCCTACAACAGCACCAAGGAAGGAAAAGACATGGACATCTAATTTCTAGGCCCTCTGCCATAAAATACCCCCCCAGAGCTACAGCCCACTATGGTGCCAGGTCTTTTTTCTTGTTCAAATCCAGTAAATACCCGAACTCTGCAGACTGCAGTAGTTTCACCTGAAAGATGAAATTTTGCACAAGTTTTGAAAGGTTTCTGTTGACCTCAGAAGCTGTGTTTTCACATGGATGTCAAACCAGCACAAATACTCTTCACTCAACAACTTCAAGATTCTCAAGGATGTATTTTCAAGAGCTCAAAGCATCCCAATAACCACAGTGCTGATTATGGTGATCTGTTTTCTTGTTTCATTTCCTGTACTCTGAAACCATTGCACAAACCTTGCCAGTAAATCTGAACTTTCTTGGGTTTTAACCTTGAAGATCTGTGATGATTTCAGGCAAAGCTTGGAGCCAACAGAATGCTCTGCTCAAGCCTATTTCCAAATAGATATAAAAGACACTCATGTCACTGCTTTACAGGCACACCAGAAAACCACACACCCTCCTTCTACCAAGGCACGACACCACACGTGCACAAACTACCACAAGTCACAGGAATAAGATTCCCTTTGAGTATTCCCCGGCATCAAAGTTTAAAAAAACCACAAAGCAAATCACAATATTTAGCCTGTTTTGTCCCTAAGAACACCCATAAATTCTTTCTCACCAGATTTTGTTCCCATCTCAGCTGGAAGCATCCTTTTCCCTTTTTAGTTTCCTCCAGTTTTATCAGTGGATGACAACAGGATTACAGAAGGCTCTGATCTCTGCTAAAGTATCAGGCAGACAAGTACTCAAAGTCTGCAGGTGAAACATAATTCTTACAGTGCCTGGGGTTGGGGTGATAGTTGTTTTTTTTTTCCCCTTGGGGGGGTTGCTGGGTTTTGGTGTGGGTTTTTTTTGTTTTATTTTCGCTTTTGCTTGTAAATCCAGTTCTTCACATTCACGTGTTTGAGGCAGTGATATTTAGGAAATTTCAGTGAGTTGTCTGAAATTTTCCAGAATTATTTAGTCAGGTAAGTAAGCACTCAAATGCAGGTTTCAGCAAGGTAAATGCTTTAGCTGAACACACAGACGAGATTTCCTAAGCATGTTTCCTGTGCAAATACTCAACATAAGGAAGCCTACACGGATGAGGAGTGGGTTTCTCTGTCGGGCTCTATCCACACTGAATGATTGAACTGTGGATAACTGAGGTGGACCTTCAAAAGTACAAGATAATACCCAGAATTATTCTATTTTGCTGCATATTTGCTTTTCATAATTTCCATTGTTGAGCCAGCTACACCACTAATCTAGAGACATACCTTGTTTGGCTGGATATACCCAGATATTTGGGTTTCTGTTTTTATGCAGCAATGTTTACCAGTCTACAACCAACATAGCAGGCAGCTAATTGGATAACAAATGTTATGACCAAAGATTATCAATAAAGCCAGTGCTACAGAGTTCTGCAGATTTCTGTTGTTTGTATCAATATTCACTGTGCAACACAAAGCTCACACTAAGAACAACTAAGAAAACTCAGATATTAGATATTTTGCTGTTTATAACCTAGTCTAATGATTTAAATGGAACTTTAACTGTATTCATGATGAAATGTCTTGTCAGTAACAACCAGGGCATCAAATTCAGTTTTATTTTCTCTAGAGGAGTGGCAGTGAGCTGTTTCAATTACAGTGAAATTGTTTTGTCAGCACACTGTTTAAAAGAGCAATAGGGCTGTGCTGTACAAAAACACAGATGCTGCTTACTGTGACTCACTAAAAAAGAGGAATTGCATAACCTACCAATCTCTTCTGATTGCTCAATACTATAAATATATCAAAACTTCTAAAATCTCAATTTCAAAGTATTTGAGAAGGTAGAATGTGAGTAGAAGACATTCACTCAGATCAAATTACCATGAAGAGCCTTTGGAGCTACTTTCTACAATGTCATTCAATGAAAAGCTAATAGAGATTTTTATCTTTCCATGATTACTAGATCATTACATTTAATAAACATAAGGGTGTTTAACCCTATTGTAAATGAAATGTGCTCTTCCAATCATATTTTGCCTTCAGCCTCTTCTTCAAAACACCACTTGCTTTGGACTGACCATTAAGTTGTGATTTCATCTATAAATAATTGAGAAGGAAAAGCTCTGTTCCCAGTCCAAAAAATAACCAAGTTTTTACACTGAAAAAAACATAAACCTATCCTGTAATGCTCCCTAGTCTATAAATAATTAGATCTCAAGTGCTTTCTAAAGGTCAGTGATATTATCTTTTCCCTCCTGAGAGACAAACCAGGGATGTAGCAGAGCAATGTGGCTTCTCCAGATGCACCCAGTCAGTGGCAGACAAAAACAAAATCAGGTCTCCAGAGGCCCAATGGGCTGATCCACTTGCAATCTTTTTCATACACCAGAGGTACCTCAGGTATGTCTGTGGCTTTAGAGATTAAAGGAGTCAGCTCTGACTCATGTAACTTTCAGATTAAATGGAGCATGCAAATTAAATGGAATACCTAAAACACTTTGAACATGTAATACGAAGCAGTGATTTTAACCTCTTAGAGATGGAAAAATGGCAGGTGAATTTTTGTGCTCACAGTTAGGCACAGACTTAGCTGAAGAAATTAAGTTTGTAATTGAACAAGGCACAATGATGCATACTCTTAAACATCTCTTGAAAACATATGATTTCACTTAAATCAACACTCTTTATTCCTCCTAGTTATTGCTTGTTTTGATTATTCAGAAGCACACCACCTGTCCAGTTCCCTACGTCCCCTGTGACCCTCTCAAATCTGACTGGAAATGTCACTTAAAGCATAAGCAGGCCAGGTCCTCAGAGCATGCAGTTTTCAGCTGCTGCTTGAATTTAAGACCAGCCTTCTCATTTGCAAGTTTTTAATTAGATTAGCACTTTATTTTTTTTCCTTTGGACACAGAACTCTTAATGAATTAGCTTAGTTACAGCCTCCTCTATAAATTTAACAATTACATCGGGGTGATGGAGCTGGATGATCTTTAAGGTTCCAAAACTCATCAAGTCCATTTCCTATCACGTTGTACTTTCTCTCCTAAAATTGCCACCTGAGGTGACACAAGGGGGTCTAAAACACATTCACCTATGGCTTGGAGATCTTTGAACTCCTGAGACAGTTTTAAAGAAGCAAGTCCCAGAGCAAATAGGGATCATCTTAAGGAAAATAAGGGCTGAAATCAGCTGTCAAACAAATATGAATTCCAGCAGAAATCTGTGTATTTGAAGTATTTCATAAAGCTCAAAAAAAAAAGAAAAAAAGAATAAAAAGAATAAAAANGCAGGTCCTCTGAATAAAATGTTATATTAGTACCAGAATACCAGAATGTGATTGAAACTAATTCTTAAAAAAAAAAAAAAACAGGAAAATTCAAAATGCAGAACTCAGACTGTTTTTATCTCATCTTAAGCTTTCCTTTTTCTCATTTCAAATTCCCTTGTTCCATTTATCTTTAATCCTCTTGTATGCATTCATATGAATTATTCAATTGCAGTGAAAAATAACGTTTTCCAAAGTTCACTTGATTATTTCAGCCTTTCCTTGAAATATTTTGAGACTTGGATTTTTTCACTATACTTCAGAGTGAAACCACTAAATTGCTTGGAAATTTCCCTGTTATTTTTCCAGCTCATGAAATAAGAAAGTTATCTCTGGGGAAAAAGCATGACTATTCCCTCAACCCCCTAAAAATCAAAGAAACAGTGTAGAAACAAACAATTTCAAAATAAAACCTACAGGGTTTTCTAGCATGATGAAAACACCAGACTAAGAAGGCATAGCCCTCCTATGAAGTCATGTTACCTGAAGTTAAAATAAAAGCCAATAACATGTTGTGGTCATGTGTGATCTTCAATACCTAATGGCCCCTCATGCTGTGTCAGGTTAGGAGGTTCACCCAGAAAGCATTTCCTGACAAAATGCTGTGAGGAACTCTGCTAGAGGGGTTGACCTCACACAGCTTAAGGGCAGATGCCAGCGAAGCAATGTCACCACCTGAGGTGAAAATTCACCTCATTTCCTTAACAAGCCAACCTGATTTACATCCTTTTTTTTCTTGGAGCTGTGTAAGAAGGTCAGGACCTGACCTACTCTGAACCTGCTCGCTGAGGGACAGAGTGCCATTCTTTCTTACTGCAACTTTCATCTCTGAGATGAGGAAACAACCACTAGGGATTGTCAGTTTTATGGCATGTCCTGGAATGATTTGAGACAGGAAGCTCCTTTTCTGAGATGAAAAGGCAGTTTTCTACCGAGCGTCTGAGGCGAGCTACAGGAAAGGGGTTATTAGCACAATAAAAATCATGAATGGTTCACAACCATATTCCAAAGTCAGAAACTGCATCCGGATTTATGAGCTATAAATGTTCTGGGAGTCAAAGGAAACTCTGTCCCTATCACTCTACCTTTGCTTCTGGGAAAACATGTAATAGAAAGAAGATGCATAAATGGGTATGGAAAAGCTGGAGTTGCCCTTTCTTTTCATGTAGGGCTTGCAGCTGGGTATCACAGACAAGTGTCACCTTTAGTTATTACTATCAGCCAGCACAACTGCCACCATATTCTGGCAATTTCTCACACCCCGAAGTCCATCCCCTCACCCCAAGAAAAGTTTCTGACAGGAACACGCAGCTTATGCTGAGAAAATTGGCATGTGCGGGCTCACTTCTCTGCGAGTTTAGCTCAAGCTGATTTAGGGCCACCTGGATATCCTGTCAGATCCCTCGCTGATGAGAATTGCCAAATTAAGCTCTTCCCTTCGATTGTCACGAGTGCCTTATTTCATCTGCAGCCTTGATTGCCCCCTTAAAGTACACCAGGGAAGTACTTGCTGTGCACATCAAGCAGGAAGATGGAAGAGTGCAAAACACCGATCTGGGGTGATTACCCAAAAATCAGACTGCTGAGAAATGAAGCATAATATCAGTTAAAGTGTCACTAAAACAGAGTTATGAGTATAGCCAGGTAAAATACTTGATAATTGCTTATAATTTTCAGTGTTTGGAAAACAATTTCCTGGCCAGATGTTTTCACATTGTATGAGATGTTTCACTCCCTGTCAAGTGTTGTACATTTTCCCTAGTTTATGATTCAAGGTGTTAATCATATTCAGTCTTTCAGGATGATTACCAGGTAGCATTAACATACAAATGTACAGTGATTATCTCTGCTTTTCAGAATTCTTTGCATTTTGCACAAGGAAAACAAATAATAAAAGAAATAAATCAGTCTCCTTCAAGTCGCATGCCTATTACAAAATGAAATTACTATGAATTCAGAATCTATGAAAATTAGGTATTAATCAACCTCAAAGTACAGAAAACTTTCACCTAAGCTTGAAAGCAGCAACACAGAGTTAGAGCCTTGCAATAGGCTGGAACTGACAGGCATTACTGTCTCATAAAACAAACACAGTCCTTACCTCCAGGAATCATACAGTGCTTTCATATCCTACTGATCAGACTTACCAGGTCCTGAGCATCTGCAGCCATTTCTGAGGAACATACACCAAATGACAGTATACAATCACACAAATTTAAGACACTATTTCAGAGTGTAGAGGAAAATACAATCAAATCTCCAGGCTTCTATCATGAAACAGTAAAAATTACATAGTTAAATTGGATCATGTTTAACAACACCTGAATTTAAAAAAAAAAAAATAAAAGAAGTTATTTACAAAGGAATTTGATAAAGGCAGTAAAGGGAATACATCTCCAGTTTCCACTGATTTCACATGAAGTATCCAAATTTGTTCCTAGTGGATTAATACAGTCATTTTTCTACGTCTGAATTAATTATGTCCTGCTGCTTAAAGGAAACAGGGACCATCACAGCAACAGCTCTGTGTAGAGTCATGGCTAGACACGCTTATGCAAGGTTTGCATTTTGATCCCTTGTCTCATCAGATTCCTTAATGAGGTCACAAAATAAACTTTAGTGTCCATAGCATATTGTCTTGTAAGCATGAGATACCCAAATGGCTCACGACAGTTATTCAGAGGGATAGAGCACAGGTCTCCTTCACTCCCAGCAGGAATCAGTGGTGAATCTAAGGGACCACAGCCTAGGCGGGAACACCAGACCCAGATTTACACACACCCCCCACTAACATGGCCTAATGCCTTGGTTAATTCCTGGTGCTGTGCTCTCTCCATTGCTCTTGGTTCTGTTCTTCTGTTGGGCCTTTCATGTTCGGCATCAGGGCCGGGTGATTTAAAATTAAATACATCCGATTAATCTTTCAATCACTTCAGTTCATTTTTAGTTCTTTATCCTTTGCTCTCACAGTTGATACTGCCCCAGTCCTTTTGACCCCTCCACAGTTCACAGTTCTGGCAGTAAAAGATATTATTTTCAAAGAATGTAGGAGAAAAAGCCAGAGGGAAACATCAATGCATCCACATTTCCCTTTGTTTTTCTTCACTAAACTCATACATATTGGTACTGCAGACTAACAAACAGCTCCTCTTATCAGGCAGGAGCCAGGATCACCTATTTCAGAGTTTTTCACTATTATCAAAACACCTGGACTCAAACCCAGAACTGATAAATCATCAAAAGCAGCAAATGAAGGGAAATGTTTCTCTAGGTTCATAAGAAAAAAATATAAATGGGAAAGTTTGCATCAAATCCATTACAAATGTGTTGCAGCATTTTGCCAATAATTTATTAGTCCTGATTTCACTCTGATGGCAGTGCATCTGCTCCTGCTCATTTCTAGTGCTCTGAGTTTGCTTCTTCACACTGCATGGTATCTTTCTTTGCAAGCAATGCCAACTTGACTGCCAAGCCAGACTTCAAGCTCCAGTGGCGCTGATGACTCCAGGATTTCTGGGGTGAGGCGCCACCAGTGTCATCTACAAGTTCCAGAAAACCAAACCTGTGCCTAAATCACTCTCCTATTCTTTCCTTCCAGGCTGGTTGTCAGAAGTTAAGGCAAATTCCTGGTACTTTTGGCCGTTTGCTAGTAATTTGCATGAAAACAGGATTTCGCTTTAAATTTTGCACCTCAGAGCCTCATTAAACATAGAATATGCTACTGAAAGAAACGCCATGATGACAATAAGAGCCAAAAGACTGAATCCTGCATTTTATTCAAGCCACAGGCAAAAGGATTAGAAACTTCATGATGTGAAATGATGTCTGCACAGAGTAGGAATGACAATTAAGAGCTGGGCAAGGGATTTATATCCAACAGGCACAGTGATGACAGTCTAATGTCTTCAAGCCTACATTCTTAATACATTTCTGCATTTAATATTAATTTCACTTTTCTCTATATCAATTCCATAATTTATCTACATACACTTCATTTTATTTTTTCTTCAATTTTTTAAAGTCTAGCTAAAAAATAAAACCCGTGCAGAAATTGCACCAAGCTTTGCCCCCGGTGACTCACCAAAATCCCTCAACCATTTAAGAAAACCTGCTCAGAAGCTTATCAGTCCACAGCATGTTCTTTCCTTGACATATGGGCTTTTAAACTTTCTCTGGCGCACACCAGTGTGGTCTACTGAGTTATTACCTTAAAGGCTGTATTGTCAATGAAGGAAACTAACTTGTGCTTGGCTATAAGGCTCATTGATTGAACCCACAGTGCTTTAAGGGCACAAGCCCCCATCACTACCTTTCCTAAACCTTGTTTACTCTTCCTCTGTGAGTTCCTAGAGGTAAATTAGCAACCCAGGAAAAGATTGAAAGAAGTTTTTATAAAGGCGTCTCAAAAGAAGAACCACTGACCCAGCACATATTCTTAATTCTCCACCTTATGTTCTGAATTATGCATCTTTTAGTCCATGTGACATTTCTTTAGTTCTAAGAACGGTATCATGCAATAAAATTGGAGGCAAGCAACTTTTAACTAGCTTCATTTTAAAAGAGTCATTATTTCAGCAGAACTTGACTTAGATTTTCAAGCACATTAATCTGTATTTACACATGTTGTTATTCAAGATATTTTTCTGTTAAAATTTTACTGATTATTTAGAAACAGCGAGGCAAAGTGAGTGTTATTTCTGGAAAATTAGCCATCTCCCAACACTAGCTAAGAGAAAGTCCCAACAATTGTACCTGTTTGAGGAGTAATTAATGCACTTGATGTCTATTTTTATTGCAGGACTACATGATTAATGAGCTGTCATATTCTTCAGGCATTCCCTGGCATGTTTCTGTAAGCTTGTTCAGATAATAAGCCTTAAGAGATGAATGAAGCATGTCCTGCCAGATCTGGTGGGATGATTTCCTTGTACGATCACCGGGGGACATGAAGTATCTCAGCTATTCCTAAAAAAAAAAATCTGTCTGCTCATTAATCAAATCCTGTCTCACTCTGTGTGAGTGCCATGACGAAGAAGAGAAGCACATGACAGCAATGCACACACAGGATCAAACAATCTGGGCTCTTCAGTTGTGTGGGCTTCCCCGGGTGAAGGAAAGGTGTGTCCAAGATGTTGTCAGCCCTGAGAGATCTGATCCACAGGGCACAGTGTGCAATGAATGTCACACCACCGATAACCCCAGAGAAAGCCAACAAAAATTACCTTAACCTGGTCAATCATTTTCCAGGACCTTTGGGAGCAGGACTTCTGTCAGGACACAACAGAGCTCTCCAGTCACTGTCCTTTCCTGTGGGCTCACCTCAGAAAGAGGAGGTGCAGACAGGTCATTGCGGCATCACTGCTCAAGGACTTCCTGAAGAGTAAGTTTTGCTCTGGAAAGCAGGATCAGGGTGGTCAGCTGGGTACTCATGGCAGGTTTTTCTGTAGAAACAAAGTTGAGAGGTCATTAGCAGGCATTTTTAAAACAGAGGTATTCTACGGCAAACACAGCATACTTTTAAAGCCTAGTTGTCTAATTTGTGGGGGGTTATGTAGTGTTTTGGCTGGTTTTTTTGTTTGTCTTTCTTCAAAATATAATCTGAACTATGACTTCCCTGAGTCAGATATTGTATCTAAAGCCACACGGACAGAAGGCACTGCCCAACACTCTTTGCTGTCTTTAGTTATTTGGCAAATTCCTGAAATGCACCTGCTGATACTAGGAAATTGTTTGGATGGCTTTAAAGAAGTGTGGAGCTAGACACTGAGAGCCAAAACTTGTGCCCTGATGGTCCTTCTGTACCTACAGACTGAAGAAGAAAGACTGCAGCAGAGAAGCCATCCCAGCACCTATAACAACAGCTCTGGATTATTCATCACTAACACCAGCAACAAATGCAAAATTACCAATTAGAAGTGAAGCCATATCACCTGCTGGGTTTCTTTTCCATGCTGTCAGGAGCAGAGCTTTAGACTGTCTGAACAAAAAGGATAGCCTGCAATACAAGCTGTAGAGTTTCACATCACTGTCACATTGAATGAATTTGGAGAGAAGCATCTCTGGACTGCAGTGCATTGCAAGAAAGTTGCCAGGAAACAAAGTATTCCTCCTTTTTTCTCTTATGTTTCTCTAACCTGGTTTTCCTTTCCCTGTTCCTATTCATCAGATGCAATGGCTTGTCCATCTTATTTTGTACTATAATATTTTGACAGACTACAGGTTTTTGATAGCCAGATGGTAACTAGGTTTACTAGTTTTCAATTGCAAAAGAAAATAAATTCCAGAACAGCCAATATTTCTTATAACTTGTCTCTTTTTGTCCCATTTCTTTTATTTGCCAAGGATAAAACAAAGACTGAAACTAGATTAAGATAATTTTCACAGTTTGTTCCAGCAGAGCAGCAGCAAGTTATGATGTTTTCTCTCAGTTCCTAAATACCTGGAAAAAAGGATTTGGTTTTTATGCTTTGTTGTTATTGCTTAAGTATTTTTTTAAAACAAGAATTAAAATCTGCAGGATTCATTTGAACAAAGGGGTTTTCAAAACAGTTATTGTAAGGTTAGCTGCAGAGAATCCTGATAAAGATCAGGGAAATTGGATGCAACGATTACAGTTCATCTCTTTACTGAAATCTAGGCCAGAAACAGGAAAATGGAATCTTCTAATTAGACTGCAACTTTTGCAACAAAACCATCCTATGTTGGTGCTTATTATGCAGCGAAGCCTGCCCATGCCATGAATGAAATATATTTCTAATACCTAAGGGGAAATCTCTTCCTATTCATTTTTCAGCTAACTGGGGGGGATAAGCTTTACTAGAAACATTTTTGCAGTAACAGGTATGGCTTAGTACCTGATTTATTATGATGCAAGGGAATGCACATCTAAGTTTACAACAAGAATTAGGTCCAATATTATCGGATAATTAATGTGACATTGACAAAGCAGTTTGCTGTATGCATACATTACTTAGCAAGCCTGAAATATATTTGTCCTTTCCCAATAACCAGCTGTGCAATAAATCACAGAAGCATTTTTGTATAATTCTGCAAACTACAACTTAAGGACTGACAGCATTAAATCAGGTAACTTCTAGCCCCCAGGATCCGTGCAGTTTTTCTGAACTGGGCATAGACCCTATTGGAATTTAACCATGGTGGGCACCTAGGCCTAAACACAGCACCTAAAACATGGCACCACGTCTCTATATTAGACACACAAAGGATGAGGCAGACAGCAGAAGTTCAGGCAGGAAAGTCTTATTTTAATTTTTACAGAAGGCAAAAGATAGGCTACACAGGTTGCCACCTCTCCAACCTCGTAGGTGAACATCACCATCAATCATATTTCTCCTCCCAGAGAAGAAATACGCAAACAAAGTAGATAATTCTAAATATATACATAGTTTACATGAAGCTGCGTGAGAATCTCCACTACAAAATTGCAAACACTCACAAGGCAAGAAAACTTAGAGCAACAGCACCATACAGGCTACCACAAAGAAAATTCCCTCTGTCTAGCCCAAACCCGTACAACCCCACGCGCATGTGATGGCAACACCTATCAAACAAGGTTGTTTCAGGTCTGAAACCTGAATAGCCAAGACCTCCCAGAACAAGAGAAAAACAGCCTCTCCTTTACTCAAATGAGAGACTTTGGGGGATTATTTTTTTTTTGTGTGTGTGTGTGGGGGGGAGAAATAATGCTTTGTAGCCTGAAAAATAAAACTTGAAAATGTTGCTTTCATTTTGGAATTTACAGATGACTTTTCAGCAGGCTGCCTTTCAGCATCAAATTCTTCGTCAGACTGAAAAAGCAGTGAGGTGCTGGAGTCTTAGGAAGTTTTTAAAAAATAAAAACCAACAAAACAAACCAAAACATTAGCGAGAAAATAAAACAAGCTGCGTCAGTTCAAGAGGGTAACATAAGGCAAATCTGTCTGGGGTGGACACTATGAGAACACCGTTTCTGTCACTCCTTAGACCAGGGTCAATCAGGACTTGTCACCAGAATCACTTCTCAGGCACTACTAATGTGCTACACGCAACACAGACCGTTATGAGGAGAATAAACAAGCGCTGGGGAATATCAGAGAGTTCCTGTTTCAAGCTGCCTGGAAGGCTCATGTCTTGCCCTGCTTTGAGCAAGACCATATAAAGCCTGCTCCTAAGGAGGCAGAAGTTTTTGAGCGTGCTTGTGGTTGCTGCGCTCCGCTCAGGTTCAGCCCTGCCGTACACAACCACACGCTGTGCAGAAGGCAAAACTCAGTTTATCACTCCCTGTACCTCCCCGAGCCACCCCAGAAAAACCACTGCCACCACAGGTTTTGTCTCTGGCGCCATGCGCCCCAGCACAGGAAGCCCAGGGCCGGGGCCGAGCAGGAAGCCCTGCCTTGCAGCAGGCTGGGAGCCGCAGCCGCCCGCGGGTGATTAAGGAGCCGGCGGTAATTGCGAATAGCCCCGCTTCTCCCGCAGTGAGTACCCGGCATTACCGCCTGACGGATTGTAGCTACTGACAGGTGACAGAATAATTTGTCTTCTATTCAACTCCAGCGCTGAATTATTGCAAGTTGCAGTTGTCTGTGGCCTAGAGGGAGACATTGTGCCGGAGTTTCATTTGCTATTATTGAAGGCAAGAGGTTTATAAAAGTTAATGAAATACAGCCAGCAAAGAGACTGCAGAGGGTCTCAATCTCAGCAGCAGCAGCAGCACACAGATGCCTCTTGCTATTACACAGGGCAGCAAAAAGGCAAAAAAAAGCTATGATGCCATAGAAAATATTTAACATTTTCACTGGAACTGCTATTTTTCTATCATTTGACTAACTGCTAGAGCTGTTAGCTTTTCTGTCATTTTTCAATATTTTAAGTCATGCACAACAAGCTTATTAAACAGACACTGAAATGAAGACAACAGTCCAATGCTATTAAATATTTTCATGCCTTAAGAGACTGTCTCAACCAGTCCACAACTACAATTAGCACATTTCAAATCTGCAGTTAAAGATGCGTCCTGCACCAGCCTGTCGTTAAGGAGATGGTCTTTACCTAATGAACGAATCGCATACAGACCCTGACTACAAAAAGTAGAAATAATTTCCAAAAAACTTTCTGACAGTTAAAAGTTTAATCCTATATGAGGCACAGAAAGTCATATAATCCTAGCGTAAGATGAAAAGCACTTTGACAGAAAAAAAAAATAACATTACCTTAGAACCATCACAAAAGGACTTAACACCTGTTTACACGGCTTGGTTGTGTGGGTTTAAAATAAATCTCACTAATACTTTGGGGAAAATCATGATGCTGTTTGCTTTCTGGGATATAAAAAGAGATTAAAATGTCAGGAAAAGCATCAAGTTTTTTAAGATGCACTATTTACTGATAATAGCTAAATAACTTTCTCTCATTACAAAGGAAAATGATTCTGTAGCAAAACATCCATGGATATCCAGTCTGATGAACTCTATCTTTAAAGCAGCGATGCTTTTCCCCTGGAATAACTTGAGGAAAAGAATTGCTCACAATTTTCTCTTTTAAGTGAAACAAAGGCAAAAAGATTGACCTTGAATGTCACTTTTATTACAGCAGCTCCTTCAGCTTTGTCACAAAGCTCCAAGGTTACCAGTGCTCTGGAACCCAATTACACTGTCCATCACCACCAGCGCTGTTCTGGCCGCTGAGCCATTTCCTGAGCTGGGCAGGGAAACATCAGGCAGGCTCCAAAAGAGTTTCTCACTGCCTTGCCTGTAAAGACTCAAAACCTGTCTCTATGATATCAAAGCTGCTGCCTGCACAACTGAGCAGTGTATCAGCAAAGATCCTCCCCTAAATTGCACAACACTGAGCTACTTTTTCTCCACCTGAACTCTCTCTCCAGAAATGTTCACCCTCTGCCCCTTCTACCACAGCAGAGCTCCTACTGGAACGCCATGTAACCTCCTTTCCATCCCCTGCAGCTGATTTTCTGGGGAAGTTGAATGTTACAGTAATTCTTCTGCTGCTTTTGATCTTCTCAGTCAGAGAGGCAAATGAACAAACAGAAAAAAATAGTGAAGATACAGGGACAGGTGTAGAGGAGGCCAAAGGGGACCACAGAAGAAAGAACTAAGAGAGGTGAGAGGAAGGGAGAGTGAGAGTGTTGGAGGGAGGGGAAGGAAGTGGCTGAGCAGCACCTCAGGTAAAGCTTTCCTGTTGTTTTTGATTTCTGCTATGAGCAAAGCTTCACTCCAGTTAAAAACCGAGCTTTTTCCAACTACTACAGAATAAAGCCCTGCCCACATAACCCCCTGAACTTCTCATTCATCCCTGGGTGAGCTCTTAATTCTACTGCAGCCAAGTACCGCTGTACAGCACCCTCCAGTCAAAACCCCTTATTCAAATGATGCCCTAAGTTTTACATATGTAAAAACATAAAAACAGTCCCATACTTTCAAATGTATTTACAGGTCCCTTCAGTCTTCCTTCAGCATTAAGAGCAGTGAGATATCAAGCATTATGGGCTTTAACTCGAAGGCTGTGGTATGTCTGAGCAGGCACACTCTTACCTTTAAAAAATTGGAGGCTGTTCCTCACCTGATAACATTAGGCCTTAAGCCAGGATGAAAATTTCCTTTGCAAAGAAGTTCCGAGGCAAACAAGCTTTATATAACTTACCAGACTTGCAGAAAGTTAACAGTGTATTCAGAGCAGAGAGAAGCAAAAATTTTTCTACTGAAGGCCGAGGCAGGAACAAATAAAACTTGAAGAATAACTTTGATGTTCTATGAACTGTTTTTTTCCATCATTATGCTGTGTTGCAGATTCATTTAGTACACACCAGCTACTCTTTGCTCTGTTGAAATGTAATCCTATTCCCTCCAAGTAAAACACATTTTTTTCCCCAAGAATAAGCAGGATTGCACCCTTGCAATTACATCCCCAAGAGTTATCAATGTACATTAAGCACCCTTGTTAGAAGTAGTTCTATCAGTATGTCATTGCATAACAGACTAAATGGTATATAAATCCCTGGAAATGATTGTGAAAAACATTTTAATACTCTCCATACTCCATTCTCACTGCACTGAAGAATGCTGCAAGCATATTTGCCCACAGTGTTCTGCCTGAAGATACTCACTAGTTCTGCACTGGTGGAGAAACATGGTCAGGTTTCTGTAAAAAAAAAAAAATGTTTCTCTTTAAAGTTTAAAGCATTTTCTTCTTTGTTCTTCTTCATTCTTTGATATACCATCTCTATAACCTGCTTCTATGCTGCTCTCTAATCTTGTTCAAGTACTTCAACGAGTTGATCTGGGGAGAAGTTTAGGGGTTTTCTTTGTTTCCTTCTTTGATCAGTTTGTTGGTTTTTAAAGAAAATTTGTTTAGTTGGTTTGGGGTTTTTTGGTGTGTTTTTCCTTTGTTCATTTGATTTTTCTTCTAGTATCCCAGATTTGGATTATTTATTCCAAACTGTCTAGGTTCCGTTTTCTCACATTTCCCCCTTTTTTTCTATCCATGGCACCAGATTGCCTTCACATTTTCCAAATGCCACAACAGAAGCTCTGAAATCATAGGAGACTCCCATGGAAGCTTTTGTACAATTGTACAGAATTGTGTTTGCCCTGAAGAACACTTTGTTAAAAATTCTGAAGGTTAGAATGCGCTCAAAGCTGACGTGATGTTCAATTTTTTTTTTCTGCTAAGCCAAGCACAAAAACATTGAAATGCTTTTCAGATTATTGAGAAAATTGATAGTCTTCAATAAGCAAGACCCACCTTTCAGAACCTCACCATGAAAAAAAGCTCTACAGGATTCCTACCCTTTTAACTTTGTTCCAAAAGCAGAAAAAATAAGTTTCTATAGCAGAAACACAGAACACAGCTTTTCTGTCCCTCTAAAAATGACATAGGAAAATATGATATGCACACAAATTTGAATATGTCATCAACCAGACACTACACATGAACCAGCCATGCACAAGGGATAAGGTTAATCCTATATTCCTCATTTAATCTCATTCCAAACACTATGCTGATATAACTGTGGACATCAATAGGACACCCAGAAGAAACCTCACAGGAAAGACAGCAAAATAAGTAATAAAAATATATTAATAATAAAAAATGTTTTTATTGAATGACCCCAGCCTTCAGGGCTGCCGAGCAGTTTGTCCATTCCCACCTCTGCCCTGTGCCTGAAGGAGCTGTTCAAGGGGAATGTTTGCTGTGCCATCCCTGTAGAGGAGGGTGGCAGTGCAAGGTTTCAGCTGGAGCACTCTCTGCTCCCTGTGGCTAATACTGACTGACACTTCTCAGTGCTTGCTGTTGATGATAGTTTTGCAAAAGCTAAACTGGTTGGAGTGTAATAGTCCATGCTCGACAAGCGCCTCGGGCCAGTATTTCAGCTGGAAGTTCCTGCTAGAGCAGCCTGTCATTTTCAACACACATTATATTTTTCTCTTCACCTTCTTTGCCTTTCTCCCCACCCTGGAAGACTTTGCTTCATCCATATTGAAATACAGCTATTTTTATTCAGCTATCATCAGATTTCCATATATATGCTCCAGGCACTGGAGTTTGATGGTGTATGCTAAAGGTCATCCAGCTACACATTCAACTAGTTTTTATGTCTATAAGCATCCACCTATGTACAGAAAAGCCAAGTTATTATTTTGTTTGATTAGAAGTTTTAAGTCTACTGTCACTGATTTCCCAAAGCAGTAAGCTTTTTAAAAAAATTCACATGGAGTGAACATACAGCACCATGAGGTTAATGAACATTATTTGCACTTGATTCTCCCAGGAGATGAGGGAGGGTCTTACCAAAAAAAACCAGAAAACTTCTGTGTGATCAACACAATCAAGCAAAGCTGCATTTACACTGCACAGGTAACATATTAGTTCATAGTTCCCACCAGATATGTGTCAGTGTTTCAGTTCAACATCTGTGGGACCTGATGAGTCCTGGAAAAACTCAACTGCGCCGACAGCCTGTGTAATACTGCAGAGCAATGGGTGCTCACAGCTCTGTTCCTCTTTTCTCTCATTCCTTTCTTCTGTTTCCCCTTCCCTGCCCTCACATCCCTGTTCACTTCACCCTCCCAAGCCCAGGAACAGACACACCTGATCATTCTAGGAACATGGTGACTCCATACAGCCTTAGTGTCTCTCTGCCCATTTTTGCAAGAGGGAGGAACTCCGGGATCCCTGAAGGTAAAGAAGTTGAGAGCTAAGTCAGAAATCAAAGAGCCAGCAACACTGTTTTCTTGCTGGACTGCTGTTCAGCCTGCGTAGAAGGTCCCTCACTGCACTGGAGTTTTGATTCTTCCACACCTCCTGTCTGAAGCAGACACTGGCCTTGTGCAAAAAGGCTTTTCTGCAGTCCACACATGCATTAATTACGAGAAAGATTTCAGATTTTTATTATGTATTCTCAGAGCAACTGAATGAAAAGCACCTGAAGGATTTATTAAAACATTGCCACAAGGGAAAAAGACAACTGACATTTCATATTCCACCAAAAAATGCGCTAGATTTCTCTTTTGTGGCATGCAAAGAGAAATCACAGAATGGTTTGGGTTGGAAGGGACCTTAAAGACCATCTAGTCTACTCCTCTGCCATGGGCAGGGACACCTTCCACTAGACCAGGTTGCTCCAAGCCCCATCCAGCCTGGCCTCAAACATCCAGCCAGGGATGGGGCAGCCACAGATTCTAAGGGCAAAAAACTGGGGAGCACCAATAGAACTGCAAAGTAGTCCACACACGTTTGCAGAAAAGTCATGAAGAAAACTCTCCCCCTTTAAGGTTTCCATTAAGTGCTACACCTAGTTTAATTGAAAGTGAGTCTTCCACACTATAATGGACATTAAATTTTCAGCTACTGTAGCTTTTAGACTCCCTGTCACAGCAGGGAACTCTCGTGACAGTCATTCTGTGTGGCTGTTGAGTGCATTTAATTCTCACATTCGGCCATTGACAAAGACCAGCCTAAGAGGTTCTGAGCTGGGTGTCCCTGCACAAATAGAAACCATTGTCATTTTGGCAATTAAGAAAAGCCTTTGGCCTCAGCCTTGTTTAAGATGGGAAATACTCAAGACTGCGTGACATGCCTTTCTCTGTTATGGGTATTGTTTAGGGAATGTGGTCAAAGAGCTGTCAGTTCCCATCAGAGGAGTATTTCTGCTGCAGTCTGCTTGGACCATCTCCTTTCACCAGGAGAGAGAAAGGAAATGGTCAGAAGCAGACACAAGTTTCTTCTAGCAGCTTTCCCAGGCAGGGATTTGGAACATTTTATCACCACCCATGACTGGT
Source organism: Cyanoderma ruficeps (assembly GCA_008694505.1). Lineage (NCBI taxonomy): Eukaryota > Metazoa > Chordata > Aves > Passeriformes > Timaliidae > Cyanoderma > Cyanoderma ruficeps. The sequence continues at coordinate 4,764,554 of VZDJ01000030.1, read as the reverse complement.
TCGGTTCAGTCAATACTTTGGCTCTCAAAACTGTATCCAAAACAGAGAAATGTGTTTTCTTTAGATAAACATTCATTTTGCTGTGTCAAACCCCAGGGCTTGTCCCCACTGTGCACAGATCTGAGACTCAGCACAAAGTGGGGTTTGTAACATGATCTGACCACGGGGAAGCCAAGCTGCTTTCAGAGAGACCCTCAGATTTGGGAGGCTGTGAGCCCGAGCAGCCAAAATCTGAAAGGGTCCTCCCCAACATCTTCTGAACTGATTTACAAGTCACTTGAAAAGTCCCCAACATGCATTTACAAAGCCACGGGTCCAAACACTTCAAGGCCCCAAGACAGAGGCTGGCTGACATAAAAGAAAATCTCAGGTACAAAAAGCTTTAAAAGCTTTCAAAGCTTGCAGTAAATTTTTGCATTCATTCCTTTCCCCCACCTTACACACTCCAGTGCCTCAGCCCCCTCCAGTCACCTTGTACTTTAACTACTGTATCAACAACTTGTTTCAGAAAGAAAAACAGTTTCACAGCCATCACACAAAACACTATGTCTTCCTGCTAGCAATACCGAAGTTTTGTCTAGGCTTACACCTTTCCTTTCCTTTTCTCCTCATTTTTTTGGTAGTTACAACATCAGACCCAATCCTTATCCCTTTTGCTTGAGGCAACACTAAAATTAAGGTATTGCTAAGCAGTTGCTTGCCGGTTTACAGAAGACAGAACCTCCCAAAGAACTTAAAAGTATTTGCTTCCATTAGAGATGGGTCTGTACCTTACAGTAAGGACTAGGCAAAAACGTAACTCAGTTAAGATACATCCAATTTGGTAGGTTTGTGCTGAAAAAACAAACATGGGTTTTATACAGAGTAAGCTTGAAGTCAGCTGAAAAAGTAACAGCCCAAAGCCACTTCAGGGTCACCCAAAAGAGTGGTAAGAGCTTAAAAGCAATATATCTAAAATGTCATATTTATTTTACATAGCAAGCCTCTCTGAAGAGCATTTTAGCTTTTACTTTAGGAACCAAAGGCTCTCTGAGGAATGATGTCAATACAGCTGTGCAAGTTTACCCAATAAGAAATGAGACAATGGTAGTAAAGAAGCCAGGATAAAGGAATTCTTAATTAGCCCTGTACCCTTACAGCTGGAAAGGGCAGCCTGAGTGAATATGGGCCTGCTTTTATCTTAGCTTCACCTGAAACACCTGGTTGGCACTCGAAGGCATTTCACCTCTTGCCTTCACAGCAGCCCAAGCATTTCAGTGTTGAAGCTGAAGATGCCAAACTTGGATGTATATACCAGAATGTACATAGTGCTGCAGACTTCAAAATAAATCAAGACATCAATAATGCCTTCTGTCATTGTTTTCAAATATACTTAACTCATACAGTGATATGACACGTATACTTCAGGGAGCACAGGTATTTTGGAAGAGGTGTCAGGCTGCCCCATGGCTGGAAGAGACACCAGTGCCTGTGTTAACTGGGAAAGAGGACAAACCAGGCTGTTCAGACATGTGGATTAATGGCATCCTCTCATACATTTTACATCTCATGTGCACATAGCCACATTTCTGACACAACTGTTCTGCTGTTAAGACATGTTATAGTGGGAAAGAGGGAACCAAAATTTCACTACGAAGCCAAAAAACTCACTTTAGCCCCCGGGGAAGGAGACAGAAACCAGACAGCCCCAAGGGACCCTGAGGTCCTGTCCCTACCAGCCAGGCCGCCCTGAGAGCCCCTGCGCTGTGGTACCACAAGGCTGAGCACCGACAAAACTCACCTGCCAGGCTAATCAAACACACGGACACCTTCAGCACTGCAAAAAATCCCGCCCATCCTTGTCTTTCCTCTCATCAGCTCCCCTTCCCCGGTCGGGAAGAACACGTCCTCGACGGTGTCCGATCCGAGGGGCTCCGCCTAGCGTTGGATCCCGCCCCCTTCGCACCTTGCCCCGCCTTCAGCCTGACTGAAAGGCCGGAGTTCGCTAGGATCCGGCGAAGCCAATTGGGGTATTTTAATACTTGCCGGCCTCAAGCTGCCTTGTGTCCATCTCTTACCTTGGAGGTCCTCACAAGTAAATGATACGAATTTACACAGCTGCCCCCGGCTCGCACCCGCCCCAGCCCTCAGGCGCCCTCACGCAGGGCCCGCCATTTCCCGCCCCGGGCCGGGGGCTCCCCCTCAGCCGCTCCTCCTCAGCCGCTCCTCCTCAGCCGCTGCCCCTCAGCCGCTCCCCGCCCGGCCGCCCCGGCTCTCCTCGCCTCAGGGGTACAGTTGGCACATCACTGAGAGATCTGTGGAAAGGAGAGCGATTAAAGACCAGTGGCAGCAGCAGTGACCGGAGATGGAGGTGGGGGAGCTGTGTCCCCGACCCCTTGCTGTCGGCTGTAGCCAAGCTGTACCTGCACAGGCTGTACCTGGTGTGGAGCTGCACAGTGTGAAAAACAAGGTTCACTTTCTATGTAAATTTTAAGAAATAGGTTTAATAGAAAATAAGACAATTGGGAGATAGAAAAAAAAAAAGCAAAATACGGCCGGCAGGTGACTTGCCATTCAGCCAAGTCCACACCCTGCTATATCAGAGACATCCTTTAAATACCCTTTCTATTGTATCAATCTCTTGCATATTCATATTTTTCCATAAACGAGTTTCCATATTCCAGGAACTGTTTTGCATGGTCCCTCCTTGGGTCTGCCTTTTTAGAGCATGCGTGTTTCTTGGCTGTGTCTTCATTATCACCTCCAGCTTGGGCCTTGGTCCACACTTTCCTCAGGTGGCAGATGCTGATAGTTGGTATATCAATAGCAGAGTCTTCTTTACATGTTCACTGGGTGATATCCCGACCAAACAGACAGTTTAAGCATACTACATCAACTACTACCACTATGCCTAATTTTACTAATAGCAGAAATAAAAACTTATTTCCTTACCACAACGTCATTAATCATGTAGCACGCATCTTGCAAAAAGCCAACTTTATAATATGCATTTATAACAACAACCTTGGCCACCTGCTCGTTCAGGTTATTTTCCAAGAGTGCTCTCTCTGTGACTTGTCTGGTTTGGTGGGCAGGCTGCCACTAGATCTTCGAGATCCTAGTTGTAGATCACAGGCAATATCACCAAACTCTTTATTAAATCCCAGCTAGATATTTAAAATTGTGTTGCCTAGACTGTTGTACCATGTGATCATTAGTAACATTAGTAACATTCTTCTCAATCTTACTACCTGTAACCTCACCCATATAACCCGGAAGTATGAGCGATCTCTAATTAATTAAAGTCTGTTAAGTGGCAGCTGATTGCAAAAGAACTGATACCCCACTCAAAAATCCTAAAAGACTTCATGCAGCAAAAGGGCTCATAACTTTAGCAGAGAAAGTTTGGGGAGTTTAGAAGGGTTTTGCACCAGTGCTAAACCCGGTGTATTTTGTACTCTGTATTTTGCAGTGCTTTGCACATTGAAGATGAGGAAAATTATTACCAGTTTCCAAAAGTTCCATCTTGGAAATCAGTAGTGGAAAAGCTAAACAGGATTACATAGGCCAAAGAAACCTGAGAGAAACGTGTTATGTGAAGATTAGAAAAATTAGACCCAGTTTTGAAGGGAAGCTTTACCAAACCTTCAATCGATGCTTTTCATGGCAATTACCAGCACGGTTTTTGTGAACATCTTGAAGATTAGCTTCCCTCAGAAGGCCCATCCCATTTCTTTGGCAATAAAGCTGATGGGATTAAGAATAAATCCATTACTGTGAATAATGCATCATGTGATGAGTTCTATTGGTTGAGTCTGAGTAACCTCTCTGTCAGAGGTAAATTTAGCACGGGAAACACTGGCTACCCACTCTGCAGAATCCAGTTCAGTCACATTAAGCTTAATGTGTTACAGCAGAAGACATCAGGCATGGCTTTTCCAGCAGAACACCGTACGGGAGACTGCAGGTTATGAATGTTTCACAGAAGTCAAGTTAATTGTAGCGTTAAGGATCAGCTTTTTGTTGGTACGATGTACCACAGTCAGACCTCAGCCTGCGCTGCTCTGGGTGTTGAGACGTGCGAGGAAACACTCCATTAGTCTTCTCCCAGTAGGCTTCTGCCTTTTCCCTGTGTAACAGAATTTTTAACAGCCTGTTTCTAAGCACAGCTTTCCCCCAACTTTCAGAGCAATCCAGGTTTGCAAGCAGAGCAGGAGTTTAGGGGTTAACAATAATTGGAGGGAAAAGTTCACCCATCGTAGTTGTTAAATGTGGATTTTTTTCATTTTGATCACCCATTAGTGTTGAGACATTGCTTGTATGCCTCTATATAATTTATAATATATAGCTCTATACTTAATGCCTATATTTAAAAGTGCATAAAGTGCATGCATATATAATATATAATGATGTAATCAAGTTTTAGCTTCTGAAACAAACAGTTCATTTACATTTTAACCAAGTACCTAAGAGAAATCTGAGAAGGCTTTAGGTTAGCCTGATCCACTTTGACTCAGCTTATTTATGGCATGAGTAAATGGCAGCGTGTGTCCCCTGTGATGTGAAGTGCAAGGAAGGATGTAGCACACCTACACCACAAAGTGATTTTGTTTAATTCATGCAAGTCCATGGGTCCCAGGAATTGGTTTAAGGGTTGCTTCATCTAATTTTATGTAGCTTCTTCCCCTTTTATTGTGTTACTGTGCTCAAGGGGCCACAGCTCAGGGAAAAGCTGTTCTGTTCCGTCCATGGCATTTCAGGCTTAAGGCCAAATGGAGCTACACAGGTGTAAATAAAGAGCAGATTCCGTTCCCACCCTCCCTTGTGCATGGCTTGAAGCCTAACTCATAAGAGAAAGGAAAAAGTGGGCTGAGGTTCTCCCTGATTTAATTCCCCTAATAACTACACCGTTCTTTAATTACATTTTTGTGATTGCAGAGCCCAGGAAAAGACTTAAATCTTTTTTAAGTCCACGTGACTGGAGTTTGTGCTTTTAAATTTAGATCACTGACTCGTTAAATACATCCTGTAGTTGTATGGCCAGGAACTCACTTACTGTTAATCTGTTTGACATTATAATTAGTCTTGCCATTGAGTTTACAGCTTCCCCTTTGAACGGGGCACTTCAGAACAATCCCTGCTCAGAGACCTTTGTGCTAGACAGGGCTGTAGTTTAGAAGGTCTGCAGTACTGCTGATGGATGAACTAGCAATTAAGGGTTTGATAATACATGTACTGGAAGCCACCGACTCGTCTTCAGCAGCACAAGCACATCAAGGTGTAAGTTTGTGCCAAACACACATGCTGATCCTTTTCCATGGATGGGCTGAGTAGCAAATGTCTGTTTATTTTTCCCAAATGGAAAAAAAGGGTATCAGGAGAAGCAGGGTTTTTTAGCTTTTGCCTCCCAACTACGTTTGACTTTTCAGCTTCAGAGAACTGATCCTGTTTGTACTGGGGAAAGGAAGTTTAAGAGCAATCATTCTACGCCTCCATGCAACTTATCCTTGTGCCAGGTTCTGGTTCCACTAAAGAAGGAAAATATTCTTGTATTTTAGAATTTGCTCGTTAACCAGAATTATGAGATAGCAGACTCTGAGCTTGAGCTGTAGAGGAAGCAGAAATGGTTTTGACAACACCCACTGCAGCAATTTTGCTCTGTGGGTATTAATTAGACAACAGGAAAAAAAAGTGCTTAAAAGTTCAGGGCTGAACTTTTCTTGCCAAAAGAAGTAATTTAGCTGTGAGAGCAATTCATCACATTTTCAAAATTGGCTCCTGGTTGGTACAGTGGAAAAACACCATCCATGTGTTCTTTAGCCAGAAGGATGTAGTCTGATTTTCTAGATGTAAACTCCTCCAGTCTCTATTGAGCAGGAACCTGGACTGCCTGGCATGAGAGCACATGAACTGGTTGTAATGCAGGACATCTTCATCCTCGTGCAAACTGTTAATATTTAATTTAGGCATGCCCAGTGAGCAAATACATAAGTGTATTAATTCCTTTGCAGTCTCCTGATGTATACAGCAGCTCTGTGATTTGATTTGAATTGATTTTGCTGCTAACTCTGGTGACCTCCAATAAAAAATTGTTGCATTCCCCACAAAGTGATTTATGATGGCAGAACTCTCTATTATATAAATACTTTCCAATGCATTAGTCAGAAATCCACTATCTTACTTCATTAAACCAACAAATACAATCAATCCTTATCTGATTTACAGTTTTTATGCACGGGAAAAATGATTTTACCTTTATGCCAAATGGAGTTGAAATGTAGATCATATAATAAGAAACGTCTCTGCCTCAGTGTGTAAGTGCCACTAATCAAAATCAGAGCCCGCGGTTGAGGCTTTAAGCTCTGATCACTCTCTGGCTCGCACATTACAGGAATGAAATGCATATGCATGTTTTGATAAACAGTGCTGAGCATTAGCGCCGTGCCTTTTTGTAGCTAAACACCCTCCTAGTTTTAATCACAATGGGAAATGAAAGGCATGGCTTGAGTACCAGCATGGAACAAATGACATTAGGAGACAAAGTGTTTACCAGCAATACATTAGTTACGTGCCTCTCCTCTCAAAACATCCCGCGGTACTTTAATAGCTGTCTTGTGTACACTGATGTGTGTATCTTAAAAATATTATACACAGGAATCACTTCAGTCAGACTTGAAATGCAGATCCAGGACTTGCTCCCTATACATATGTATGCAGAATAACACATTCTCAGAAGTAATGCGTCTTCTAATTTAAAAGGATGGATGTACTACTGAATCTATGGCTCCTTATTACAACACAGAGTCAATAAAGAGAGCTCTCATCCAACTGCTCTGCAGTCCATCGATAATTCTGCCAGGACCACTAAGCACTACGTTGCCCATAGAGTCCCTCTGTCCCAGTTATTTGCATCATGATTTTGAAGTAAAAACTGGTTGGGGCAAAGTATTTGGTAATTTTTTTCCCACACTGACCCTAGCCCCTTCTGTTTAGAGTGTGGGGAACAAGGAAGGTTTTAAAAATCTAAAGCAGAAGATGAAAATAACTAAACATTTTCTCTGTGTGAGTGATTTAGTTATTGAAATACTGCAAGGAGATGAGTAACAGGGGGAGGGTTCTGTGAGGCGTCCTCTTCCTTTGGCGGGTGTGCCTTACCAAAAATTGGGTGAAACCACCTCAGCCCTCTGGGGATGACCTCCAGGCTCAGCCAAGGGAAGGTGCCACTTTCCTGAGGAGTAGCTTAACACAACTAAGCTCATCATCTCCTGTACTTTTGATAGCTCCCAGTGAGTGTTCCCTGGCCAGCCTGATTTCGGGGGGCTTGGGTCGTGTCTTGGCCATGCTGGATCCCTCCAGCAGTCAGGCAAAGGCAGCGCTTGGCTCCCGCTCACATCGCTGGGAGACGCAGCCCGGGCACGGCTCTGCTGTAACCTTGCACTGTCTAGAAACCCGAGACAAGCTGCGTGGGCTCTGAATGCTAATGCCGGGGCCCGCTGCCCAAACGCCTGGCGCGCCGGAGCCTAAGCCCTTTTTAACATTCTATGCAAAGAGGGATGATTAATAGCAAATCCAAGTCATGCTCGAGGTTCTGCTGATGCACAGCCCTCCCACTCTCCCATACTGATGGAGGAAAGGGCCCTGCCCGCGGTGCTGATGCTGCTGCTGCTGCTGCGAGGGCTCTGCATGTCAGTAACATCAGCTGCAGCGCTGCAAAGACACACTTCAACTGCGTGTGGAAATGCGTGTGAATCCCGGAGAGTGGGCGGCTGCTGCCTGCACACACACCTGCTCCAGGCTCAGCAGGAATCACCTCTGTGACTTCCAGCAACAAAAAAACATCTACCCCCCCACATATGGACTGAAGGAACAACTCACACACCGATCCATTGCTAACATTCCTATTCTTTGTTAGGTTAGACATCGGTTGGGGACTGTTATCAACACACTTGGCATTACGTAATTTGCTAGACAAGTTATTTTTGAGCTTTTAGGACCCAACACTTGCAGTTCCACAGCAGGCTTTTTTTCTGTACGGAACGGCAGGACCCTGTATAGGTGCCTGGAATGTCATGGGACACACGCAGAGGAATGAATCTGTCTCTCTTTGAGCCCCTCAAGCTAGAGCAGTAACTCTGCTAGCTGTCAGGAAATAACGGCCCCCTCTCTCTCTCTCTCTCTGAAGCAAAACATCTGATCTTGATCATAAAGTCTGTGCCCTGCACCATTAATAGAAAAAAAAATAGAAAATCCAGGAAACACTTGATAGCTGGGAAGGAACAGAACCACAACTCTTCGTGGCATCTAAGAATAGTTTCTGTTCTCTCTATGATGCAAGAACAAGAGGGAAAGGATAAAAACCACTGGTACCAAAGGACTTTTCTTGTCAGGAAGGGTGCATTATTGTCCTTTCTAAAGGAATTCAAAGTGGGTTTGATTCATCTAGACAGTTCAATGATATCTATACCTGTCGTATCTGTGCAGTTTTTCCAGCTAATACATTTTTTGTCAGCAGGTAAAATGTTGGTATGTCTTCCAGGAGTTCCTGAACACTAAACTGCTGTTTCTGGAATCAGAGATTCTTTTATATGTGATACAAGAGGTTGGATTTCCACTAGGTCTAAGAAACATGCACAATTACACTGCAGTATACTATGAAATCATCTTCATAAAGATGGAATTAAGGAAAACGTCAGATGAATACATAGACGAAGCCTGACTTCCAAAACCAAAGTCCATTAAAGTAGATATTTCTCCTAGGCAAGGAGATTTCTCACCCTCATGCACTGTCAGAGCATTTTCCTGTAAGACTGCCTTATTTTTATGTTAACTTCATGTCCAACCGAGTGCATTATTCATAGGTCAAAACTATTTGTTTCGTGTTTTCCTATGTGCTCCTTTTTCCCTTTGCCCCTGTTAAATCACGGCCCCAGAGATTCTTTGTGCTGCAATGCCACACGGTGTGTGCCGGGGCGGGACAGAGGCCAGTGACACACTCCTGATTACAAGGTACCTCAGGAGTGGGCCAGGCATAAATGCAGCTTCTTAAGGGCTGACATTTGGAGAAAGGTCAAAACAGAAACTTACTCATAATTTGGCATCCCCAGTTTTGCAATTAAGTCCTCTTGCTGAATGGTAAGAATGAAAAGCAATGACATAAATAGTCCCCACGGCTCTTTAAGCTGAGGCTGACCAGCTGTTTCAAAAGTAGCTGCTCAAAGCCAGAGGGGAATGAAGAAAAGGAGAGTTTTATAACTGCCACAAAAAAGCCTGGATGGTTGTTCACCTGGCTTTACATTTCACTGGTGGAAATGTGTGCTGGGGAGTAACAAGCAGTGGCTGAGCTGAGAACCTGATACCTGGCTGCCTGTGTCACGGCACTGATGGAGGGGAATTACCCAGGCTGGGGTTAATAAACCTTGTTTGGGCAGAGTGCCTTTCTGGCTGTGCATGGGCTGCTCCAAAATGGAACTTGGAACAAATGAATGTTAGGAAGATCCTCTTGGTTATGAAAAAAAAAAAAGAGTTTGCGTGTGTTTTCAATAAGATGAAGGCTTGTTTCTTGCCCATCTCCCCACTGAGAGCCCAGTTGTAGGGATGTCTGCCCCGCCTAATGTTTCCAGAGTGGGAAAGCCACTTAGCTTGTATACTTAAAAAACCATAGCAAAATATTGCAAAAGAAAAAAAAAAAAGGTATGAAATAAGTTTGATGTCAGTTGCAAAATGCCAAATATTCATTCTGTGACTAGGTGAGCAGCTTACATTAGCAGGTACAATGCTCTTACAGAAAAAAATGGTATTTTGCAGTTACAACCCGCGTGCTTTCTTCAAAGCAAATAGCCAAGGGCACAAAAAAACCCACCTCAGTGAATAATGGACCTCCATTATTCAAGTGCACTGTGCCTTGTGTTTAGATGTTTGGCTAAAAGGGTGAAAAAATCACCTCCTTTGATGGAGCTTTCTTTGCACAGTCTCAAAAAAGCCAGACAGGAGAAACTTCTCGGTGGCCTGATAGTAGGCAAGCCTTGCTTAAATGATATTTTGCTATGTGAAATGTATGCTTTTAGGTATTACCTGTAGATATTTCTTTCAGAGGTGTTTTCTCTAGAAACAATTTTGTCTTCAGTAAGATGTGAGACCATTTATCTCTGAGTTTCAGGCCTATCACATGAAATTAAGCACCAGAATGCTCAGTAATTAGAGACCTCACCCTGGAAAATGGATAATGACGGAGTCCTTGAAATCAATGAAGGTTAAAGCTGCCTGTTTAAAACAGCACTTCTATAAACCCAAGATAAGATGTTGATTAGGATATTATATCAGCCACATAACAATTACATTTTGTGCTGTAGGGAGAGTTTATTTTGAGCATTGCATGACCTCACAGATTTATCCAGCAAATAACCCCCCTACTTTGCAAAGACAACAAATATTGTGCTTTGTTCAAATTTGTCCCACATCCATACACTTCTCACAGATAATCATTTAGGGACATAAGTCCATGTGAGGGGTTCCTGAAAAGAAATGTCTGCAGAAAATCAGCAAGCCCAATATTTTTTTCCCAGTAGGCGTGTGTAAATGAGCCATATGCCGGCCAAAGCTCAGACAAAAGTTCCCAATAAAATAGCTACAAATTTTATTTAGGTCAGTTTGGGATCTGCTGATTGTTAAAACAAATAGATGTGTTCTCCTCTTGTCCTGCCTGCCAGAGAGGCTGCCTAGCAGGCAGCAGATGTCCCAACCCTGGAAACATTCAAGGCTGGGCAGAGTTCTGAGCACCCTGATCTAGCTGAAGATGTCCCTGTTCAGTGCAGGGGAGCTGCACTAGGGGGTCTTTAATGGTTCCTCCCAACCCAAACCATTCTGTGGTTCTGTGACCTTCCCCAAGGGACTTGCATGGATAAACAGAAACTCTTCTCAACCTTTTTCTCATGATCTCAACCTTTTTCTCATGAATTCTCATTACTAAGTAATTGCAGCTTTCGGAAATATGTTGGTTTAAGTTCTGCTTTTAACAGAAGTTTTATAAATATGTTATGATTTTGCTTTCATAAAAGAATTTCAATCTCACAGGCAATCAGGTTCTCCAAAATGGTCTATATAAGTCCTATTTACCCCTGAGGAAGAGTTCTTAAACAGGCAGTACCTAATGCAAGGTAAGCCCACACTAATTTCTCTGTGTTCATGCAGTTAAACCTTAAATGTGCCCTTAAAATGTTAGGAAAGATCAGACTTCCTTAAAATTTGATGCATGCTATTCATAACGAGTTAAACGTTTCAGGGGAGGTAGAGTTGCTTTAGTACTCTTCAGGGCTTACAAGCCTTTAGGTGTTTGAAACAAGATGTGTTTTGTTTTTCTGGTCAAGAACTGAAAAAATAAAATTATGAGGGAGGAGAAAAAAAAAATCTGACCTTCTCTAAACACTGCAATTTTTGTCACCTGAAATCAGATCTGCCTTCCATTACGTCCACACAGCACTGTCAGCATGAACATGACTAGAAAGATGATCTCTAAATCCTTCTGGAAAGTTGAAGTCCACAGGTTTGCAAGAGATCTTCCTTTGTGCTCTTTTGTCTTTAAATTTGCTCTCATAAAGAATCCATGAACTATAGAATTTAATATATTATTTCTCACTTCTGGCTGCATTCAGCTTTTAAAGTCAAGGTCCTGATCTAACTTTAGTGGTTGTGAGTTGTTTCTTTGACTGAAAAGAAAATCACCAGAGAATTTTAGTGTATTGCCCTATCTTCTAAGGAACAAAGATAGTGCTGCTCTAGAAAGTTCCACATTTCAAAGGACCGAAGTTTTGAGTTGAAATAGTCCGTATTGGCCAGTAAAAGACTTTTTTCTGGCAGTGTCAGTAACCTTAAATGCTGCAGATCTCTAAATCATGGAACCTGTTAGATGAGAACTTAGAAAAGTACTAGATGAAAATGCTTTCCAGCTCAGCGTAACGCTGTTATTATGCCTTGTTTATGATTTTTAAGCCAAAGCTCATCTGGGATTCTAAAGTGAATGAAACTCAACACTTGCAGCTAGACAAGAGGGGAAACTTTCCACACTGTGCCTTGTTTCTATGCCAGAGACTAAATAACCACCGAGGATTTCTTTCTCAAACATCCCAGGTTATATTGTTGAAATAACAGCTTTAGACGCAGACAGATAAAATAAGACACAGCTGTTATTTTTGCCTCTTACCCTTAGTATCTGGCTATAAGATTCATTCTTTCAACTAAGTTAAAGCAGCAGGCTTGCTTCTTGTGATTTTCCTGGTCTTGTTGGAAGGTAAGTTAGCAGCATCAATTGTATTAGTGTTTCTGTCAACACCCACATTAAATATGTTTCTGTATGGGAGACATCACATACCAGCCTACTCTGGACATCTAAATTTATATCTTTCATCACATCCATATTGAAATCCAGCTACCACCTGGATTCCTGTAGGGTTTACTCAGTGAAATGTTCAGAATATTTCTGTTCCAAATATCAAATTAAAAATTAACTGAAGTTCATATTTAGCCAGTAAACCACAGACACTATCACTTCTATCTTTCTGCTTTTTTGTAGTGTCAGAGAAAATTCCCACAATCCAAATCAGAATTTGGTACATCCTGTGCTGTTTTAGTATTCCTTTAAGCTGCATTTATTTTCCCTTCTTTTACAAGTTTAGAATGCCTTAGCAGCACTGCAGCCCTTTGCACTCTTTTCCATGTCCTGTGAAATTTAGAGATGGATATGTGAATTTCAACAGGGATTTCCCTGTTGTACTGACACCAGAGCTTAGGGCAACTACTTCAGCTGAGGGCTAAATTCCCTGATGTCTGTGCAGTCTCTGGTCAGCCTTACAGCCTCATTGTAAGGAAAAATACACCAGTTACATGAGCTTCTAGGTAAGACTGAACTCAATACCCACACTTCCAGAAATGCAGATTTTTTTTCTCTCCAAGTTATTCACATGCTTCAGAGTGATTCTTGTTTCTAATTTTACTCAGAAGGTCTCACAGGTTGCGTTTTTCCCATCTTCCATTATTACAACTAGAACACGAACATCACAACACTTATTTCAAGGGGCATTTTCATACGGGTAGGGCACTTTCTTCTGGCAAATAGTCACAGTTTCTACTGAAACAGCCTCATCTAATCACTGAAAAATACTCTGTGCCTTCCTTTAGAGTACAGCCCTGTTTATGAATCTACAAACAACAGGAACCATTATAACAAAATTGCTTTAACCCCTGCATAACATGTTAATTTGGCACTTTAGCTTCAGTCAAATGCCCCTTGGCAAAAATATTCAGACTCATGAACCAGTGAGGGAGTTACTTTATCATTCTACAAGTGAGAAAAAACAAAACACAGAAGTTGGAGTCTTAAAAGTGTATTTGCATTTGAGTTTTTCGAGCTCTGGATTTTAGCCATAGTTCTTGCTTTGGCTTTGTGTCCTTTTTTAAAGGACGCCGTGGGATCGGATTTCTTCTTTTTCTACAGGTACCCAGTTACGTTCAGACCCTGCTCTTTGGACTTTAGGGAGCTGATAGTTACCATGCAGCCCTCTACAGCCATCTGGGCTCTCTTCTTTGCATTTCACAGTAGGCTGTTATTACTTCTGTTCTATTTCATTGCAGGTGCCATTTATTCTTCAACTCAAACCACGTTATCGCATTCATCTGATACAGCCACAACTATTAACCACAATTACATACCGACTCCAAAACCCGCTCCAAAAGGAATATATCGCTGCATAAAGTTTTGTTTGCTGATTCCTTCTAGTTTTTTGTAACACAAAACACTCTGATTCAGGCCAGAGAAAGCCATGACGGGGTTGAAACCAAGGTGTAAATTCTGTAAGCCTAATAAAATCCTAGCTGAATGCAGAATTTAGCACCTGCTTCGCTTTAAGCATTTAAGTAGACTTGTTTTGCTGAACTGAGGTCTAAAGCTCCCTACTTATAATGGACAACATCATTTAACTTTAAACTCAGGATCACCATGAATGAGCTAATGCAGAAATCAATGGGAAAACCTAATGGAAAGTGAGAAGATTTGAAGTTTCACTTTTTCTTTTCTTCCCTTTGAATAGAACTATGCCCTTTAAGTGCTGTTTTTCCCTCAGTCCTCCCCACCTACTATGGCATACCTATAAATGCACATTTAGGAAGGCTAATTAAGAATATATTCAAAGCAAGAACAGTAGAAGGATGGACACAAAAAAAAGGCTTCAAGCACCAAAGAGCAAATTAATACCTATAAAAAAAACCCCAACAAAAACAGGAGAGAGAAAATGAAAAGAAGATAGTTTGCTCTGTGCCAGTAAATAAGCTGAAAATTACATTCCCAGATGGATACCAATAGCCTTTTCTGTCAGCAGTACACCAGTGTTACTGCCACATGATTGAACATTATATATATTTCTTGAAGTTTACAGGACTTTATGTAAGCATCTAGCAGAATAATTAAGGAGCCGCTCCGAGCTTCACCCATAAAAGTGCTGTGGTATCTGGTTTTGCAGAATAATAGGGTATTAAAGCATCCATGGAAATGCCTATTTACCTGCTAAATGGATGTGTGCAGCCCTAAGTGTGGGTACAAATTCTCCAAGAGCAGCTTTTCAGCTGTCATTTCAGGTGATGTTTGATTACGGCACAGTGTGGCTGGGCAGAAGCACAATTGCCTTGAGAAGGCTGAACAGATGTGGGACACTGACTACAATTTGCCTTTTGTTAAGGTCAAGGACCAAAATTTCTAAAGTAAAAAAAATTATTGCGGGTAACCAAAACATCTTCATCTTTGTAAACAACACAGCTACTGCTCAGAAATTCAGATGAGAAAAAAAACTAGTCTTTCAATTATCTTTGAACACTTGCTCTGAAGTTTTGTTCATGTACACAGGTATTTGTATTCAGGTACGTTGATTTGCCACCATGGAATGAGACTGCTGGATCATGTGGCTATTAGCATTTGGTTAATGGAAGTATAAAAATGTGATGGGAGCAAAGCACAACCCCATTTGATCCTATTTGATTTCAATTCTCTCTTGAACAAGCCTGTCCAGAAGTATGATGTGCCATATCCTAGCCACCCATGTAATCCAAGGAATTTCATCTCAGTCTTTGTTTCACATGAGATTTGGAGGTGGAAAGTGGCACTCTGTTATGAGTGCCTGGCAAAATACCTATAAGCAAAGAATAATATATAATGTAGAAAGGGTGACTCCTTGTTCACGCTCACCAAAATCAGTAAGGGTGCTTTAAAAACATTATTGTTGCTTCAAATGCTTTTGTAGTCTCCAAAACAATTTCATAGTGACCATCAAAAATTTATAAGCTGTAACAGGATGAAATGGAAGGTCAAAAATTAGTGCATTACCTCTAACAGATTATGAATACGACCACAGTAATTTTTATGCACTTTCAGGGACCTATTCAGAAGAGACTGATTATGAGAGGCACTGCCACCAGAAAACACATGACCAAAAGAAGAACGTGCTGTAAAAGGTTTTAAAATGTGTCCAGGAAAACACTGAAGGTTCGGATTAGCCTTTGCCTGATTGCTAGAGCTGTGAGCTGTCAGGAACCCCTTCCACCTAGCTCTCTGTGCCTAAAGTTGCTTTAAAATACTGGTCCAGCCAAAATAACAGCATTGGGTGAGCTGGACCTCAGCTGGAATTAAAGCTGGAGATCCTCCCACGCTGAAGGAGTTTTACTTTAGTTCCTGTTTCTCTGGGAAAAATGGATGAGTCAATTGCCTTTAGGGCAAGGACACTTACAGGCTGAGCAGAGTAACAGACCTTACTGCACCTAACTGATCCAGGAATAAGCTTCCTAAGGAATGCCAAGCCAAACAAAAGACACCCTGACAATGGAAGCACAGCCCTCCTTACCGACACTCTGCATTTTCCCCACTGCTGTGATACGTTCTAGCTCATTTTACAGGAACTGACACTGTCTGCAGCAAATGATGGCTTTGAGTCCCAGAAATATTGATGCTGTGGAAGCCTTTCCCAAAGTGCTGAGTGTTCATTTCTTGAAAACCAGCTCCTTTGAAAACACTCCAAGTTGAGGAGCCAAAACCACAACTGCCTTAAAACTTCAGGTTTGTCATGGCGAATTCCAAATACAAAGCTCTTCCAAACTTTACAAGGATTTTTATTTTCCCTGTTACATTGTGTGCTAAGCCTGACTTTGGAGAGCCTGTAGAACATAGAAACTAGCTAAAAACCCAACCCTGATTTACTCCATGTGTAAGCTGTGCCAAGTCACACACTGAGAAAACGCAGCATTTCTAGTATTTCCAGGCTCTGTGGGACATACCAAACAGCTCAGTTTAAAGTTAGATATCTAATATTCTGTCTCATTTGTTGGATAAAACGTTTAATTTCTTGGCTTCATATTATTCATGAGCAACCAACATTTGACATGAAGAATATTTTGATGGAACATTTGGTGCTCTCAATATAGGTTTCTTCTTGATTGTATGCAAGTCCTTAGAAAATCAGAGCCATAATGCTTGCATTCACAATTCCAAATTTAATTGCTGTAACTGTTCTGCAATTGTTGCTTTAAAGACTCTGGTTTGACTAATGCTCATAATCTCACAAGATGAACTAACATGGCTCAAGTACAAAAGAACTTGGTGATGGAGGATGAGGGACAAAAAGCTCTCTCCATCAATTTTCATGACAGATTTCTACAATAGAAGTCCAAGAGTCATATGTAGCAGGGCTTGGCACAGGACATCACATCCCCCAGCTCCAAGGGCAGACTCACCTCACCTGCAGTGCACCCCCTGCACTTTGCCCGTGACTCTGTTTCCCACTTGTGACCACCATTTGCTCACACAGGGAAGGTTCCCAACTGAGCTGTCCTTTTTCACTGGAAGCTGCTCTGCCTCATGTCTGGGGCAGCAGCAGCTCCTCTGCTTAACAGTTTTTCAACACTCTTTCCACCATTTTCCCATCTACCTTTCCTCCATTTTGAGATTTCCAGTATGAACAGGACTCCTGTTAGCTGCTGGAGAAGTGAGATATCATTAAATGATTTTGCTGGACGGCAATCAACCACACTTCTCTCACGCGTCACTCTTCGAACATGCAAGTGAAACAGAATAACTTGGAATAGAGATCCTTTATTTTTATTTTCTTTTTTCCCCTCCTCTCTCTTCATTATGCTTTATTGATAGGTGAAAGGCTAATTTAGTCTCAAGTGTGTTCTGTGTCCACCACAACTATTTCATTTCAATAAATAACCTTGCTGTGAATACATTTTAATTAGTGATTTCATACTTGGAATTGTGCAATTGTAATACAGTAGGCGTGAGGACCTATTGAAAGAGTATAAAAAAGGCATAATTATTTTCAAAAGCTCCGCTGGAATAATGCAGGTAAAAAATTCCCCTGCTGGCATCTGTTTTCTGTGTCCAATGTCTCATTAGCACTTCACATTCCCTCTGTACTTACGAAAGGGTAGACTACAGGTTGTGCACGATGCTCCCACAGTGCTGGAGATTTTTCATTCTTTGTTTGCTGTTCCTTGCTGAGATCATTATAATGAAGACAAGATTTTTACTTCATTTGATAATTTCGGTCTAATTGACTGAAAGACGTTACAAAGAAAAATGGGAACAAAACCCAGAGATTCAGAAGGACTTTCCTGGCTGTGTAGGCCTGGCCTGGGATTCTTTCATGCTATGTGGAATAAGTAAAGTAGGGCCTAAGAATGAAAAATCAAAACTTCGTCATATATGTTACTGCTGAAGGCAGGCTGACAAAGAAGGACTTTGAGGAATGAGCAGAAGAAAAATCGTAAAAGAAGCATAAGCTAATTTCAGATCTGAATTTGAACTTGCAAACAAGATGCTGGGCTAGAGTAACTTGGTATAAGATGAAGGGTCGTGACAGTGTCTAGGATGGATTAAATCAGGCCCTGGGTAGCTTTACTAGGATGCAGCTCAGTTAATTTGGCCATCTCAGAACACACACTGTGGCACAGAGGAAGAGGAGTGATAAAGGCCAACTGGATTTTTAAAACAGGCTGCATTTCATTTACACACTTCCTTGAAGGCCCTTTTTGTCTTTTATGCAAAGTTATCATGTTTAAAAAAAACTGCCAGAACTTCACTGGCATGTCAATGAAAACAAGAAAGTTGTTCTTAAAATGTAGGCAATTTACACCTACTTAGAGTGACTATAGTTAAGGAACATGTACGTATAAGCTGTCATATCTGCTCCCTTCAACTCCCTCGTCATGTCGCTGTGGACACTTTGGCAAGATTCCTGACCTGCAGGCAGTCTGAGGGAGTGGGCTGCCTTCAGCTGTCATGTGTGCTGGCATCCCAGCCAGCTCTGCCAGCCCTGGGAAGAGCAGCAGCAGGGGCTCAGCAGCACTCAGCCCTCTGCAAAGGAGGGAGCAACGGGGTGTTCCCAGGCTGCTCCTCATTTCTGGGAAAATTACACTGCTGGTTGTCACCATCTCTCTTTGGTTTTTGACTGCAAATCTCAGAATGAAGAGAGGAAGTAGCTGCAGAACTTGCATACAGTCCTTGTCTAAGCTCAGCCCTGTCTCTGACACGCACCCCGAAGGCTCAATGGGCTCTCGAGCATGATGGCATTTCCAAGAGGGAAATCTGCTGCCCGTGCATTTGCCTCTGCAGAGGGAGCGTGGCAGTCCTTAGCTCTGCTCTCCCATGGGCCTGGAAGTGACAGCTGCCACTTAATGGAGTGTGGTAGCATCATGTAAAATGCAGCTGCCTCTACTCATGTTTTAGCTAGTGGCATGGCTGCTCTGTCAGAGATTTTGTGTTCACGGCTCTGCTGAAATACCTAACAATAGTTAATAGGGAGAGAAAGGCTGGTGGTCTCAAAACCAAATTCATAGGAAGAGCAGTGGAATAGGAGTGCTGATCCTCCATTTGAAACTTTATTAGTTCTGAAAATGAGACTTCTAAAATCTTGTAAAATTACCAGATTACAAAAGCAATTCACTGAACCTGCCGTGCCTTTGAATGTGTATCTCACTGAAAAGGCTGATGGTGTCTCAACTTTTCCTCTTGCAATGCAGACCTGGCCTCTGCGTTATTCATCCCTCATTTGTGTTCAATTGTTTCAGTTTCTTCTGGCTAGCTCTTAAATTTCTCAAACCTTAAACATGAAATGAGAGGAGCAGGTCTGACAGAGAAGGAGCTTGCTTGTGTGTGGCCTCCTCAGCACAGCACAGCAGCATCCCTCCCTGTGGCAGCAGGCTGCTGCTAATTAATTACCTGTACATGGTTCTAGGCAGGAAGGTGCTGTCATCAAGAGCACCAAACAAATAGGACTCCTGTTTCCAGAGAAACCTCAGGCTAAATTATGTACAGGTGTCATGAGATCGCCTGCCTGAATTCATCAATATTAAGGGCTTTGGAAGAGGAGGAGGTTGAAAGATGGGGATTGGGAGTTCAGAAAGCAATCAGGTCACCTGAAATGCGGCAGCCCTAAAAGCTGGGGTCAAAACCAGGGGAAAAGCCAAAAATTAAAGAGTCCCAAGTAGGAATGTTTAGTCAGTGATGCAAGAAATTAAGACTGAGGTGTATTTGCCTGTGCTTTTCCATAGAAAGCGTGGGAAGAAGTCTGAGCCATCTGCATAAACTTGAAAGGAGCACGTAGTAAAGCACCTCAACAGTAGAGAGTTTAAAAACTAGAGAGGGGTGGATGAAGTGATAAGACATAAAGGTCACTGTGCAAAGATGTTGCAAACTCTGTATTGTGTGCTTTCTTGATTAAAAGGGAAGAGAAGCACACTAAAGTTGCAAAGTGGGATAGACTCCGGTCTGCTTTGTACAGATAAAGTTCCCAAAGTGCTGTCTATCACTGAGGAAATCAAAGCACAAAACAAAGTTCTTCTGGGAAAAACAAAGACTGAAATCAAGAAATAAACAGAAAAAAGAAACCCAAAAAAACCTCCACCAAAAAAATCCCATTTATCCCCACCTGCTGCCTTGCAGTTGGTGGAAATTGAACATCTTGGATGCATCTGTCTGCACTGGACAAATAATTACTGTTTATCATCCTAGGGGAAAACCAGGAAAGCATGGGGAGATCATAATCCTCAGAGCATACCCCTCCTTTTCATGAAGTGTACTCAGCAAAGCTGTGATCACTCAGAACACCTGATGAGATGCCTCCCCTGATGACTAAAGCTGAGCTTTTCCCACATATGGCAATCTTAAAAAAAGAGAAGAGCAAGGAAATTGTCCACTCTGTTTATATTGCTGAAATCTGAGTTAGAACAGGTACTTCAAGCTGTTCAAGAAAAGGCAGAGGGATACACTGCTTGTTTTCCACTTCCCTCTCTGCTGCATTGGGCTCACGGTGCATATTAGCAGGAAAAGAGGCCGAGTTCTATTCTTTCCTGATGTTCCAGTGTTCCAGAGAGGAGCAAGTACCCAAGACTGCACACCAGTCTTACAGAGACTGCACTCTGCTCCTTTAGAACAACCATCCCCTTCTCCTTTTACTGTATGAATGGAAGGATTAGATGTTGGTGCTGTGTGGTTGAACAGAGGGAAAACAGACTGCCGAGACACTCAATATTAGCACTACACTTTTTGGATCTCCAAATTAGGATGCGAAAGAAGAATGCAGTCTCTGCCTTAGCCAAATGTAAAGGGAACATTTTTGCATATTTTTGATATGTGATCTTATCAGCAGACAGCCTTTTCTTTCCAGTAAAATAAATCCTTGTAATTCCACAGCACAGAAATCTGACAGTACAGAAAGTAATCTTTATGATGGCTAAAAGTCTTTGCACAGCACATATTGCAGCTTACGATAATTATTTATTACTGGTGTTACCATTACTGAGCCTTTAATGCACTTGTGGCCAGTGGGCAGAAAATGAGCAATCCCTGGTGACAACAGCAAGAATGCACTTCTTCCCATGGCAAGTAACTTTTTAAAGTTCCTGTCAGGCTGTAATATTTTTCCCCTCCATGCAAGGGTATTAAAATAAAAACTTTGGATATATAAATCAGAGTAGGTAGAGTTCACTCCTGTGCCAAGAGGGAGCCGAATGAATCCTGTGGATGTTAAAGCTGAGAGGGGCCTCCTAGATCATCTTGTTGTGCCTCCCTTCCCCTGGCGATTAACAGCTGCTGCTGCCACTGGAGCAGAATCCTAAACAACCCAAGGATGGGGAAGGAGTGCTGGCCTCTCCCCTCTGGCTGCTCATTAGTGCATTAACATTTTCTTCAAACTATTTATAATTTACTATTTATTTTTCTTTACCTCTCTATTTTCTCCTGTACCTTATCGGCTACTCACATCATCGCCTCTAGTCATGGTGAACTCTCTCTACCTAAGTTATTCTAAGACTGATCTTCCCTCAAGAAGGCCTTTTTCTCCTAAAGCATAAAAAGACCTTTCTTTGTTCTGGTTTCCATCCATTACATCTTTTAAATACTCAGTAATTCCTTAGCATCTTTGTAGTCACTACAGTGAAGATATTTATAGAGGAGCACATCCCTCCCTTTCTGCTTCAGTACGGAGGCACAGAAGTGACAGCCATATGATAAACAGCCAAACTGAGGAACCACACGGGAGCCTTTCAGAGCCATAAAGAGGAATTATCAATCCCAAGTGCAAGCATGTGTGTACACTCACAGGTGTGCAAAGGCGGAAGCAGAGCGAGCAGGGATTTGCTGCATGACTAATATTCCTCCTCCAGGAATGATTCTTCTAAGGTGCTTTCAGAGCACTGAGATGGAGCTCTCAGTATGCAATTTTATATATTTCCACTTCATAGAAACAATCGCTCTGGAGGTGAAATAAGTCATATGAGGTGATCCCGTCCATCTCTTTGCCATTAGGCTCTGCAGAATAATGCCTCGTGTTTGCTGCCTTTAGCTGCCCAAGCCTTAAACGACAGGCTCTCCTTGCTTGCCTGCATTAGGACCTGAGGTTTAGCTATGTGCCTCCTTCCCTGCCTGAACCAGGACCAGACACCTGCTAGTGGTCAGCAGGAGCTTCATCCCCTTTCCCTCTAGGTCTTCTCCAGCTGCAGCACCCAAGTTATCTACCATAACTTCCCTTAGGTGGAATTCATCATCCACACGTGACCCTCCTTCCTTCTGGCTTAATGATACCTGTCGTCTCCTAAAAGGGCTATTGCAGATGTGATCTTGAAAGAAATCTATCACAACAGTTTTATGCTCACAGCTGACTGTGTTTTCTGGTTTTCCAAAGGGTGCTCTCTCTTTGCCATATTTCTTCCCCCACCATTATGCTTATTACAGCTTTTGAATATCTTTAGACCATTTACCTGGTATTTCTGCCTCCTGAACACCATAGTACTCACCTAGCCCTCTTGTGATGGATCATCTGAATGCAGACTGGTTTTTCCCATTATGCAAATATTTTTTTACTGAGAGTTTGATCCATTTCCATTTATATTAAAGAGCATAACAGCTATTGCTGCTATCAGTAGCTGCAACTTGCATATTTCCTGAAACAAATAGTGTTAACACCAGTAGTATAAGCTTATTAAAAGATAAAACTTAGTAAAAAGTTTTGGAAAAGCAGAAAAAGAGTCCAGTAGGTTCTGAAGAAAAGGCTAGCTGAATCCTCAGAGTAACCAATTTAAATATTGCTAAATATAAAGTTTTATCCACTATAAAAATTTTACAGGATGGTCTCACATTGGATTTCAGTTTAGTTCAGGCCTGTCATTTTCAAATACACTTCTTTTGCTATAGTTCAAAGCTCCATAAAGTAGGTGCAGAAATGGTAGCATAGCAACCACAAGAAAGTGAGTTTAAACACTGAGAAAATGAGCTTTTAGCTTTCTAATAGCAGAGCTTTCATATTCATATCTTCTTGCTGGGCTTGAAACACCTGTTTCTATTTCGGCTGACTTTGCTTCATTCTATCAGTACAGAAAGCTGCATGGCATTACTGAACTACAGTTAAATGAACCTGTTTTATGTGAATATTCTTTGGTCATGGACAGACAGAAAACTGAATTGTGAATGGTGAGGAATTAATTTAGTTTTTAAATGAAATTAGTATTTCCTTGAAACAGAAGAAAGGTGGTTTTTTGTATGAAGCAGAATTGATTCCCACAGTGGGCACAAGAATAAACCTATTTTTTCCTGCTGACTCAGGAAAATGAAATAAATCCAAACATTCACCACTGTGATTTAAAAAAATCAGGTTTGAGGTTATATATGCCCTGTCTGCAAAATAATGTGAACTCTCTCAGAACAGCTGAGGGACCAAGAATTCAGTATTTTGGCACCTTGGTGACTTTTCCTGTTCACCTGAACTGAGTTTAAAACTGTGACTGGTCTTGGATTTGCATCTTTGTTTGAAAAGATCTTGGTGCCTGGAGAAGTGGATGTGAAATGCTGATTTAAATAGCATCTCCAGCTGGTAACATCTGCATGCCCGTGTAGGCGCATAGCAAGAAAAGCAGTGGATAACAATCAATGAACACGTTTAAACTCTAATTTTGAATCTTAGTTAGTCTTGAAGCCTTTTGCCTTCTCCATTATATTTTTAATGAGGGTGATTTTCCCTGCTCATATATTCACTGCAAGGGACAAAGATCTCATGGCAGGTGGGGCACACCAGGCACACCCTCCAGCTTTGATTTATCCCGAAATGAAATGATTCCTACCCGACTGGAATCTCACTATCCCCACGCTGCAGTTAATGACAAGAGATCTTTGGTCAGTGTACCTTCACCTGTTCTCTCTCCTGAGCAGTCAGCCTCACAGACACACACTAGAAGACAACTAAGCCTCTGATAGACAAAATCAGTTCCAAATATGCCACTGCAGATTCTGCAGTTGTGTGTGATCCCTGTTAAAGTGGGAATGCGAGAGACAGGGAATCTGGATCCCTGTCAGTCCTATTGCGGTGCCTAGAAAGGCGAGGGTTGGGCTGAAAGGGCAGGAAATGGCTGAGCAGACGTGGCTGTTAGTATGATGGCTCTGCCTGCGAGGGCCCTGGAGGGCTTCCAGCCCCGGTGCCGTGTGAGAGGCTGAAGAGCCCACAGCTTGCTGCTCTCAGCCCCGCAATTTCCCCACCGCCTGCGGGGCCCCAGCTGGGGCCAAGGGTGCTCAGGGCCCCCCGGGGCGCTCACACACCCACAGCCCCTGTGCCAGCAGAGCCCCAGGACAGGTGGCTTCATTGTGGCAGGGCCACAAGGCAGGATGGAGAGCTTCTGGAGTGCCCTCAAACGAGCTTCCACCTCCAGGCTTGTGCAGAATGGAAATAATTCCCTACTCTTACAACCTACATGCAAATATTAACTTCCTCTCCCACTTGTTCCATACCTAGCTTTCCACAAAAAGTCAGTATGAATTCTTGAAGAGAACCCCACCACTGAGAAGCAGCAAGCTGCTACCACTCAGACGTAAAATCTCAAAACTTACAACTTCAGCCAATCTTTTGCATGACTGAACTTCTAGGATGCACTTTACTATGTAGTTTTCCATTTCTAGCCCAAACGTTAACTTCTCCTCTTCCAACAATAATTCTGTTGGCAGCATTTCAGTAGTTTTAGAAGTGGTGTTATAATTCTTCTCACCAATGTGTGCAAAGCCTCTCAAATTATGGAGCTTTACAACGAACCTAAAATTCTTATGTCCAGGTTACAGGGGGATTATCCAAACCCCAGAGGTTATGCAAATCGGCTGTAGTTATACAGAGCAGAGCTCTGAAGAACATACTAATGTCCTTACTCCACACCTCATTCCTGTTTGATGGAAGACAGATCCACTGCCATAATCAGTACTCCTATTTATGACTTACATCAGTTTTCAATATATGCTACTGACTCATCTTCATTTTCCATAAACATTTTGCATTGGAATGTCATTCCAATGACTTACTAGCGGCAAAATAACAGAAATACAAAGAGCAGCTGTGTTGGATAGTTATTGATTATTGAAAAACGTGTTATTAAAAATGTCAAGTGTTCATGTCAGTCTAGAAAGCCTCAAATAAATTTATCAGAGCCCCTTTCTAACTGTTCTTTTGGATCTAATGTACGTATTCTTGTATTTACCAATACAGAGGTGTGTTGGGAAGTGTTTATTTTCCCTACTGTGTTTACAGAAGCTGGGAATGTTTAATTATTTAACCAACGTTAAACAATATGTCTGTTGAGAACATACAAACATTGAAATCCAAGAAATGGTTGTGGAGCAACACTCCACTGTGTGCTCCATGTTAAATAAGGATCATGTAGATTGATGGATACAAATGCAATGAGGTGTCATTAACTCACTTTTAAATAACCACTGAATGTGCAAATTAATGAGACGAGAACTCCACAGAAGTGCAGAAAAACCCGCTCTGCCAAACATCACATTAGTTAAGAGCTGAAAATTGTCATTTACAGAGCACAGACCCTTACATTAACTGTGAGTTTCCTCTAATTCTTCTCTTTCATTGAATCTACCTTTTTTGGGACCCTGACTAGCACAGCCAGCCACAACCTGCTCTTTCCCACTCTTTCCAGATTCCTGAAGTAGCAGAGAGCAGAAAATGAGACATATGGCTCCAGAGAGAAGGCACTGGCTGTCAGCACAGACTTCCACATCAGCAACAGGAGAGCCCCTAGGGATGCATCTGGACTCCCAGGAGGGGACCTGGCTTCAGGCACAAAAGCTGGATGGAAAATTTAATTCAGAGTAAAAAAGAAAAAAACCCAAACCCATTCATACATCAAAATATTTGATAGCCCATGTTCAAGTCCTAGACAAAGGTTGGTTTTTTTCCTACTCCTTTTTATATCTGTGGTTTCTGTTCCTGGTGGTTACTTTTCTTTCCTATTCTGTGAGGAATTCCAAGATGTCAGCAACAAGAAACTGCTGTAAGGCTCCCTGGATCCCTTCTGTTGGGAAAGTCAGTGAAACAAGCAGTGCCACAGATTTAAGCCTCACTGACTGAGCTCCAGGGTTGAGTACAACATTTACAGTGGGGCTTGTCATTAGTGTCACGACTGGAATAGAGGTGTAATAAAAAGAATTTAACCATCTCTGTACTTTCACAACTTAGGCAGGGTAACATAGGAGAGACTTCAGTCAGTAAATAAGTATAGGAGAGAAATTTAGGATATGAACTTGTTTTCAGGGGACATGGATCTTTCAGTGCTCCAGCTACCCAAGGGGGCGAGACAGATGGAAGTCAGAGCCTTGTGCTGACAACACAACAAAACCAGAAAAGCACAAAAGTAAAGGAAAGCATTATGATAACTCTGCCCATGTGTCCCACAGGGAAGAAACACGGGGTACAATCAGAAATGTGGAGGATTTTGTGTACCCCAGACACAGGTCTCTACACACCCTGTTTCCAGGACAGACAACACAAACTTGAGTCCTTTCTCCCACGGGTTTGTTCAAGCATCTGTGTTAAAGGAGGGCACACTTGCTGTGACTTAGTTACTGAAGAGAACATGGTAAGCTAAAATGGGACTTTTTTGCCCCTACAACCTACAATTAGGTAATCTCCAAAATTAATTTCCTTCACGTTTAACGAGGCTCTGTTATGTGGTTTGGCGTGCATTATTATGTGTATTAGTCACAGCCTGACTGAAGGGAAATGCACCATCAAATTTACTGTAACAGCAATTTTCCTCAAGGTATATCAACACAGATGAATTGGCAGACCCCTAATACATGGCTTAAAACTATCTTTTATACAATATTGCCCTCTATGGGAGCCCAAGATGTAACAGATTTACAAAAGAAATACACACGCTGCTGCTCTTTGGTCCTATTAATTTTTTTTAGCATAGTATCTACTTTCCTAAAACACCTCTCTTTAACATAAAAGCTTTGTGGCACCAGGAGAAATCAACCTACTACCTGCTCATCATTTAATTTATTTCTTTCAAGCCTACACTTGAAACTGTAACAGATATCTCTACTACTGGTATTTAGCTTTTATGTGATAATTTCAGCTCACGGAAGCCCTGCTCCAAGTGTGTCAGCGTTTCTGTCATGCTTAAAAACAACAAATAAACAAAACTTAAGAGTGCACACAACGCAGTAGCCACATCACTGGTATGAATAGGCAAACAACATTTGGAATATTATTTCTAAAGTGCCCTGAAGTCTTCAGAGAGCAAAGATGCAACTCCAGAATATCATTACAGAAACTGTCAAATGCAACCTGCTGAACATTAGTTCCAGGAGTAAAGTAGGATTGAGCATGATAAAGAAGTACAATGGTTAGGTATCAAGTCCTTATTCACTTAGAGTGCTCTCTGGATTATTCCGCCCATGTTTTTCTTTGCTCATTTTAATTAAGTCACCTTTGTTTTCCTTCCCTGAGAAAAATAAGTTTTAAAAAGAAACCTCAGTCGAAAGACTGAGAGAAAGACTGGAGAGCAATGATCACTGGGCATTGTTCACATTGGACTGTACTGTGTATTCAAAACAAAAACCCAAGCACTCCTTCTGCTACCATCCTGATATTTTGAGGTTAGTGCTGAAAGTCTGTAAGCAATTCCTACCTCAAGAAAAGGGAATCAATAGCAGTTAGACATTAAAAACATTTCTTTACCTTATTAACTCTGTCCTAGTAGATGTTGCAGAGCAATTTCTCATCTCTAAAGAAGGCCAGTTCAAAGTAAGTATAACATCATGATCTTGATTTCCCTTGTCAGACTACAGCATTCTCAAGACTTTAGCCTCCCTTTTGCTGAACCCAGGTCTGTGTGGGTTTTTTTAAATTTTATTTTGAAGCACAGCCTAGTCACATCAGTCTAAAAATAGACCTTAGGGCATACTTCCATTTCCCTTTTCAGGATTTCCCACCCTACTGGAGCATTAGCATGAGGCCTCCTCCTATAGCACCAGATAAAGCGGAAAACAAATTATAATAGGATGACCTAAATTTTTTAAAAAATTGCTAGGAGGTGAAACAAAACACTGTACAACAGGATCCATTTATTACAGTAATTCTAGAATACCAGTTTGGGAGCGCGTTAGTGACGGATTTTTCACTTTGAGGGTTTTTTAAGTTTTAAATTATGGTATATAAAAAGCTCTGCTTGTGCTAGCTAACCTAGAAAAAAAGTCATCCTTAGAATGCAATGGAAGCTTGATATCTGGATTGTAAGGACAGAAGAGCAAAAAGAGAAAGATAAATCTTCTTTGTAGCTCCTCCTTTGAAACGACCATTCCTGGTTTCACCTTTTATTCAGAAGTGGATTAGAGTATTAAAAGAGTCTCTGTAGACGTGTTAAAGGGGACTCCCACTGGAGCTCTGGTCTAATTAAGCTACTTTATGAATCATTCCAGTTTGACTAACTCAAAATTTCTTTAAAAAAAAAAAATCACTTAATACATCAAACCCAGAGTTCAAGCCCCTTTGTTTTTAATAATCAAAGAAGAAATGCTTGGGTTGTGATTTGTAAGCTCTTACTTCATTTTATGGATGATACTCTTTATGATAATTGCTTTGGCAGCAGCTGGCCTGCATTGCTCTTTGTTAGGAGCCCCCATTCCCCTGCCCATCTTAGCAGCCCTGCTGCAGCTCAGACACGCAGCTGACACGACAGCAGAATGCTGGTGTTACACAGAGATAATTGTTCCAATTCATGGAAACCATCAGTCAGCATTTCGGTGGTGGCTTGGCTGGGGAATGGCTCTCTCAAAGTTCACCTGGGGAGTAGCAGAGCAGTGCCCAGCCCTGCAAGGAGAGGAGCCCCTTGCAGGTGCTGTGAAGCTGTACAAAATGTGTTACCATTCACATCAGTCCCTCACCCAGCCTGAACTCAGGCTGGGAGCCAAAGCCCAACGGGGTGACAACACTTCTGTCTGCAGTACTGGGGGCCAGGGAAACCCTGTGATGGTCTCTGATGAAGCACAGCCTTTGTGAGTCACACAGATTCTCTATGCTTTCACAGAAAGGGGAAATGGGGGCACAACCAAAGTTCCTAGATGTGGATCTGTGACAGTTTGCATTGCAGGGGGGCAGCAGCCAGCTTTTCTGGGTGAGGCAGTCGCATGAATGGGACCTGCGCCTGCTTTAATCTTGTTTTTGCAAGATTTACAAAACTAGACTGACTTGCTCATCAGTAGGGAGGTCACAAGAGTCGTCATCACAAAAAGAGACCGAAGGGGA
This sequence comes from Cyanoderma ruficeps, assembly GCA_008694505.1. NCBI lineage: Eukaryota > Metazoa > Chordata > Aves > Passeriformes > Timaliidae > Cyanoderma > Cyanoderma ruficeps. Next base: position 4,735,464 of record VZDJ01000030.1, on the reverse strand, counting down.
TGCAGCTCTTACACAGTGTCACATGTTACAGGTGCAAACAACAAATCACAAGGGGGCTGAGAAGAGCTTAAATCTGCTCGCTGCTTTAGTCTCTCCTGCTACATTGAAGTGTGGCCTGGGAAAAAGCTCTTCTCTCTCTAAGTTCCAGTCCTACCCCCGTTGACTTCCCAGGAGCCCCTTCAGGCCAAAGCAGAACCTGGGAAGGATTCTGTTAGGAAAATTATGGGACAGAGCCCAAAAGGCTTTATGGATACACAAAGACATCCATCTCTCACACACATCATGAACCCTTGTCTCAGTGAAGGAAGTGGTGACAAAGATCAGGCTGTGGATTAAGCACAAACTCTTCTCTTTTTTTTTGCTTTGATGGTATCTCAGTAAGAGTACTTGAAACACTGCAGTTTATATTTTCATAGTTGAGTAAGCACTTAAGACATAAAACAGTAATGTAATTAGAGATATGTGGAGCAGCTCTAATGCTAGATATAAATGAATGTATGTTGGTTTAACAGATATTTCTACATTAGTTTCTATCAGCACGCTCCCTGAAACTAATACATCCAAAGCCATACAGGAATAAAGCCACAGTAGGATATCAAAGTTATCTTACAGAGGAATAAAAGTGTAAGATAAAGGTCATTACAGAACTGATATGCACTGATTTGCCTTTATCATCTGTACAAGTGTGTCCAGACATAAAGAGGGGATAATAGAAGCCGGAAAAGAGATCGTATAGTTGGAGAAAGTCAGCAGTCAGGGAATCCAGCTATTTTCCACATTTTTTAATTTTACTTGAGGACTGAGCAGCATTTTTGCTGTTGATGTTGTTGCAAATCATCACTTCATGCTTAAGTGGACCACTGGCAGCATATTCTCCCCTGACACCTGGGAAATAAGAATAACCCACAACAAGGCAGGCACTGCCAGTAGAAGACATGAATGCCTCAACTGAGTTCTAAGGCATAAAACTCAGCTCCAAGTGTATCCGTATTACATCCCGACATTTCTGATTCTGCAAAATCTCTTAACACATTTTCGGCCAGAGCCAAAATATTTGGATGAAAAACTCTAACAACTTATTGAAACATCAAGAAAACAAAATGGGCTTTTCTCAATGAAATATATGACTGCTCAAAGAAACCCAAACCACATTCTGGTATGCCTTTATGCTTCTTGCACTTTTGATGTGAGTATAATTAAGTTGTGCATATCTGAAGTTGCTGCTGGAGAATTAAGACTAATCTATAACTCTTATAAGTTATCATAGTTCCTCTGAAATCAATGGATGTTTTGACAACTTACACCATCTGAGGAACTACTCTGTGTGTCTAATGAGACACACTGCTGTTTAATTACAGGGAGGTTCATAAGGAGTCTCCACAGCTCAAGAAAAAGCTGTTTCTTCCAGGAATAGTAATTTTTTGGTTCTCCTAAACTCACTGTGAAATTCAGTGTCAAAAGCAATCTTTGTTTTGGTAAAGACCATAAAGGTGTCTTTAGCTGAAAGAAAAGGTTCTGTGTCAGTTTTGAAGCGTGGCCTTGGTGCTGTGAGAGGGTTTTTAAGAGAAGTAGGTAGTGCCTATTCCAGTGCCATCAGAGTACTGAAATAACAGGTGGGGAGACTGGGAGCAGCCAGGCAACAGAAACTCGACATAGGAGCAACAGAACATCAATCCAGACACTCCAGTGAAAGCTTTCAGATAGTCTGGAAGAATGAACCAGAGACATTCCATGTTTTTGCACGCTCATTTCTGAGAGGAATTGCTTACTCTGCATCATATTTAGGAACATGATTTAGTGGCAGGCTTGGCAGTGCTGGGTTAATAGTTGGACTCCATAATCTCAAAGGTCTATTCCAACCCATATGGTTCTAGGATTCTATGTTTCTAACCACAGAACTGCAGGAATTGTGTTTCCCACATCTGGTGATGTGAAGATGAACACTTTAAAAATGTGTACAGACATTGTAGCAATAGGCACGTAAGCTGCAACAAGATTTGGACAGAACACAACGACACTTACTGTCACCAAAACAACAAAGCACAACAACAAACAACCACCCAAGAGAACCCCACCAAAACCCAAAAAACCCAGCCACCATCAAACTCACAGTTCCAAAACCAGAAAGTCACATTTTTCTGAAAGTTTTGGGCAAAGCAGTGGTAGGTTTCAACTATATTTGTTGTGCTACCAAAATAAGTAGAATAAGCTGTTGTGATTGCCTACCTGTACAGGGAGGAAATAAACCACATGAGGATTAACAGGTGCAGAATAATGTACACCACCTAATGCAAAATCTGTGCTGCAGGTTAAGAGCCAGAAAAACATATATCCTGTGGCAAGGATCTCAGCATAAGTGTGCTGCCTCATTAATACAGTAATTTATTACTAGAATTTATCTTATTTCCCTGTTTCTCTCCATCCACACCTAATTTCTGTTTCTTGCTGTCCTGTTTTGTTTCTTGTCTATTTTTCCCTCAAGCAGAGCTTGAGAATTATATCATGATCAGAAGGACATTCTAGGTAACTGGAGTGCATTTGTGACCGAGCTGGAAAAGTTCAAATCTGTCTAGTGCCCAAAGGAGAGGGAAGTGAAAATTCAAACTGTGCTCTTGTCTCCCAAGAGTTGGTGTGCTCTTTCTGTTACACAGAGTTGGAGCAATTCTGCCAACAGATTCCCACACGTTTCTCATGAGGGCAGACCCTGGCACAGTCATTCTCCTGATCCAGCACTTAAAATGAATCACCAGCAGAGCAAACAGCTCCGGAGGCAGCGTGAATCCACAGCCCTGCTCCTTCATGCTGAATTCACCCAGCACGGTAGGGCTTAAGCCAGGGATTTCAGTTCAAAGAATGACTTTAGCATCTGAATTAAAGCACACTCTCAACAGTTTGTGCAACCACCACTTGGCCGCTGGCCCACCCAGGAACATCTGTGGTGGTGGCTTCCAAGGGGCAGAGCACTGCTCCCAGCACATCTGGAGCAGCACAGCTGTCCCACAGCCAAACCCTCCCGCTCACAGACGCCTCTCCAGTGCTCCAAGTGCAGCCAGGAGCCAAGGACAGCAGTAGAAAGAGCAACAAACAATTGGACGTTTTCTTTTCACACCATCAGATTAGCAGTAGGAAGCTCCAGCAGTTTTTGGACAAGCAGCACCAGAAGATTTCCTTGTGTTGGGAAGAGTCTCTAACTCAATTTGGGTGTTTTAGTTTACAGCCTGACCAAAGCTCTGACGTTCACACAGGATGCAAGGAGGCACCTGCTCACCACCCAGCTGCAGTGGGATCCTCACGCCCAACATTCACAACAGTCTTTGGAAAACAAATCCCAAATCCAGAGATGGGCCAGAGGTGCAAGGAATTTTAAAAAGATCTCCCAGCAAGTGCTTTGTAATTAGAAATTGCAGGAAATTACTCAGACAGTTTGAATTTTAATTTTCCCTCAGTTTCTGATTTAGCCAGAAGGAATCAATTAGTCCCCAGTTCAGCATCTCTACCATCTTTAAAACTTGGATATTCACAGAGAGCAAACAGCTCTTCTTGTAGAAGGTCCCAGCTGAAGGATGTAAATGGTGAACTGCATGGAACACCATTTATTTACACTGTTTTGGAAACACGAAAGGTTGAGCTGACCCTCCTATGATTCAAATCTGAGTTTGCAGCGTCATTCATCATCTCAGAATGGGTTTGTCCCAGTCTCCTTGAACAAAACTATTTTCTCCTCACATTTGCTGCACAGAATTGGCTGAATTTCAATTCCAAGGTGTATTGTACAAAGAACAGTTTTGGAGTGAAAGATGTCAAGCTGGCAAAAATTGAAAATTAGATTGGAATAAAATCTAATTCTTTTAATATAGAAAGTGTTTAGTTTTGCCTCTGTAATATAATTTGAAGTCACATAGCAATCATGTTTCTTGGCTGTGGAGGTAGATTTCGTCTCTAGCTGGATGAAATAAAGGATTTTAATAAGAAATTATGCAACAAATAGGTGGAACTTGTGTCACGTACAGCAAGAAAATACTTTTCACCTCCGAGCACCGAATGTTTGCTGGTGCCAGGGAGATAATTTGTAGCAAACTCGCCGGGTGACCCCTGCTTGATTTTGGTCATGCACTAAAACCCACCTTTTATTGTACCAGGTGATCTTATCTTAGGGTGCCCTAACAAGAGTAGGAACCAAAAAGTCTTCCAGTGCTGGGATTTTTTTTGAAGCCTCTTTTAGCATCTGGAGACGGTGAGGGGTGATGGGGGGGAGGGGGGGGGCGCTGGGGGCACAAGCATCCTCCTGTCAGAAAAATGATTCTTTCAACTTTTCCTTTCCCCTAGGCTTTCCGCTGCAGGCTCCAGGTGTAAAACCGGGAGCTGGGAGCGGCGCTTCCCTCCCGCATTTTGGGCGGGCAGGAGGGGAGGTGGTCCAGCCGCACAATGACAGATTATGCAAATCCTCGCGGAGCGCGGAATCCATCAGGGCGGTGGGAGAGGAATGCAGCTCATCTCCGAATTGGCCTCCGCCGCGGCGTCCTCGCCGAGCATCCCCCCCTCGGCCGGAATGACATCAGAGCAGCTCCGAGTCCTTGAAAGTCTGCGGGTTGATTAGCGGCAGGAATCGGCCGCTCCTGCCAATCACAGCCCTGCGAAGCCGCCTCGCTACTCCTGGAGATCCGCGGGATACGGAGGCTGACTCCGGCACACGGGAGCGCGGCGCCGGCGGCAGGACCGCGAGCAGCTGCTCCTCGGGTGATCCCAGAGTTCTCGCAGTCTTTCCGCCGGAGCCCGGCGGCTCCCCGGCGTAATCGCCGTGCCCGAGAAGGAAGCTGCATTTTGAACGGTGTGCTGAGCAGAGGTTTGAATCATTCCAGCTGGCTGCTCGCTCTGAAAAGGACAGGCTGGGTATAAATGAGATGTGACTGTGCCGGTAGAGTTCAGTGACTGGGGCTGGAGCAAGCGGAGCCTTCCTGCGATGCCGCTCAGACAGCTGCTGGCAACTGAAAACTCTCCCTAGTTTACCTGGAGCCCTGTGAAGAGCTTTGAATAGCAGATGTCTCTCTGCTGCACGCTAGGAAGAGAAATTCTTCTCTAGGTAAGCTATTGTTCGGCTTCTCAACCTGTGCTTCTGGGTATACATTTATACAACCACAGAGACAGTGCCTATACTCAGAGCAGGTATAAATATCCGGAGTGTGTCAAATGATCTGCCTGGAACCTATGCATAGTAAGTGCTTCCGAAAGCTGCCTAGAGCCTGGCATTCCGAGGATTATTTGGAAGTTTGAGATAGTCTTTGCCACGTTTGCATGCAAAGTGCCCCTGATGTAAAGGGATGTTGTTTCCGAGGGAAACAGCTGCCTGCCTAAATATATGAAAGACCACAGAAGGGAGAGCATGGGAACTTACGCGAGGGGGAGAGAGGATACAGTTGCTTCTTTAGTCTACTCCATATCCTTTGCTTTTATTTGCTACCATCCAGCAAAGTTCAGCAGAACTACTGTACTAAAATGACATGGTGGAAGCTTTCCATGGAGATCTATAAAATATGCACTAAAGTAAGAGTAACTGTACTGTGAGGAAGCCAAAACCTACAGATCTGCTCTTTCCCAGCAGTTTGATAGCAAACAACATCTGTCAGCAACACTTTTTGTTTTTTAAACAGCATGATCATTTATAGAGTGGAAGCAAGGATTGTTAGAGGTAGTAAGAGGTAAACTGAAGAAATCAATGTGGGCTCTTCAGATCCTACAGAGTCCAGCAGCAGCCCAGCGTTTTTATCCTACAGCTGGCACACGGGCTCCAAGTCAGTGCTGCTGGGAAGAAACCCTCACAGGAAAAGGCTTAGAGGTGAAGAAGTCTCTTCCTACAAGCACTGCACTGTAGTAGCCACACATACCTTTGAAACCCCACACTCGTGAAGTTCTCTTTCCCCCGGGGAATTTCCCCCGGGATCGTTTTTTACTAACTCCCGAGGCTCTCATTCACATTGCTTGAAGCCTCTCTCCTTCCCTTCGTGTGAATAAATGCTGCAGAATCTGACCTACCCCCTGTGGCAGGTTACTCTACCTTTGCTAGCTTTGAATGCTCTCAGAGAACAAGATAAATAGAGAAGTAACTCATTTTCACCCCATTTCTTCAGTAGTTTGAGTCATGATCCTCCTGCCATAGATGTTCAGCCTGTGGAAGGACAGCAGGATCTCCTTGTTGTTAAGGTTTCAATAGTTTGCAGGTGCTCCTTGGCTTGCTCCATCCTGTCTGTACACTCTCCCCATGCACCTTTTCCGTTCCACCAAGCTGCACTGTCTGCCTTGCTTTTGGAAATGCTGCTCTAAAGGAGGGGCTGGGGGTGGGGTGTGAGCTGCCAAGTCGCATTTAACTGAGAAAATTCTTGGCTTCGAGTTTTCTCCTGCATCTTAGCAATCAGATACTATGATCTGCTCAATTGGGTTAGATGTTCCTAATGACATTGCTCTGTGCAGAAGTTTAAGACTGTCTATTAGGTTTTGTGCCATTTCCCCAGAACATGGCCATGTTTTTTTGATTCATAATAGATGGCTAATGTCTGAAAGCCTCAGAATTGAAAGCAGGAGTATCTTAATGTCTTGTTGACACCACTCTCTTCTGCAAGGCTGGGGAAATGCTCCTCTAACTTGCATTTTTTCAGAGTAAATCAAATTCCAAGGGTTACATTGAAGCAGAGCAGGATGCTTCAGTGACTGACCACTTGTGTGCACACACACACACACACACCCCCACATATAAATCCTTTCCAGCCTGAACACTCTGTTAACTCACACCAAGTTCTGGAAGTCTTCTTGAAACTTTATGGGTGTTTAGAGGCTGTGATAACTGCTGTATCACTCCTTGTAATGGCCATGATCACACTTAGCACCATGCAGGAATCATGAGCTGCTCTAGAGTTCAACTATGATATTGACTATGAGCAGGATAAAAATATGCTAATGTTAAAGATGGGGTTTTTTAAGGTTGCAGTACAGGAATTATCCCAGCAGTATAATGAGATACTTTAAGGAAAATGTGGCCATATATTGCAAACCCATGGCAATACTGAGCACAAAAAATGCTGATGAGTTACTGTGAGTTCTATGAGTTTTCAGTTAGATAAACAAAAAATTGCATTTAACGCTATGTCCCCAGAAAATTCATCACTTTTCCACAAGCAGTAAAGGAAACCATACAATGAACTATTACCAAAAAAATAAAAAAAAGAAAAAAAGTATCATTTCTGTTCCAAACCATTCTGATTTAGCCCACAAATGATTTTGCTTTGATTGCCTCTATGACCATAGGGCTGGCTGAGCTTCAGCTGCATGTATACACTGCTGTTTGCTTCCATCAAGTGTTTGCCTTGCAAAGCTTCCATAATCACAGAATCTAAGAATGGTTTAGGTTGGGAGGGATCTTAAAAAGTATCTAATTTCAACCCTTTCTCTGCAGCTTCATAGGTGCATCCAGCAAACTGCTTTCCATACCTACAAAATTGGCTTTTCTGAACAAAGCAACTTCTAGGCTAAGAGCAGCAAGGCATTGCAAGCTGTGGCCTGGATGGCTGAAGGAAAGGTTAACTTGGAATTGTGCAGAAAGCTGTACTTTTCCCAGCCTGGGGACTCATTTCAGGAACAGGGCGTGGAGCTTAGGGTGAGCCAGGGGCTCTCCACACTTTCCAAGGTGAGGGGACCCCGGGTTGAAGCCCTGTGCCAGTGTTAAGGAGTGCAGTGTAAGGAGGCAGTTTATCAGAGCCCTTGTTCTCAGGCCTGGGATGCAGTTGAGGACCATGAGAGCAGGTGGAAGGGCTGGACTCTTACGGGAAAGGAGGGTCTCTGTTGGAAATTGGGTGGAATGTCAGAGAGTCCTGTCTCCCATTTTGAGCTAGGCTGAAGAATGCACATCTCACAAGCAACAAGTCTCTTTCTCCTATTGAGATGGTAAAGCAATGCCCCTCACGAAGGTAAGCCACCCAGAAAAGTGCTAGATAGAAATTAAGAATCAATTCTCCTTCTATGTCAACATTTAAATTAGAAAACCTGAGCAATTAAAAGCATCGGCTGCTGGAAGAAAATGAAAATCATGCACGTCAATCCCAAACATTTATTACAACTACTGTCAGGAATAATTACAATGGAATCAGAATTTCTACTAAAACTAACAGTTGCTATAGAAAAATAATAATATTTTACCTAAACAGCAATGCCACCAGAATTATGTGGCAACAGCACACCAGTGTAGAAACCATGTCAGTATTTGAGGAGGAAAACGCACTGGCACCAGAAGTCATGGATGGCCATTTAAACTCAATTCTGAAAGGAACAGAGAAGTATTTAAACCTATTTCCTTCCCTCTGGCGACAGAAGGGGTCACAACCGCTCTCCCCAAGCGGAGGCAAAGGGAGCAAATTAATCCTCCCTCCTGTGCTGCGAGGATGGGTTTTACAGAGCCAAAGCAAATACAGAATTAGAAGCCAGGGCAGGGTGGGCTTCCTCCACGAGGGAAAGGGATTCCCTCTTCTTCCTTGGATACTGGTGACATAAGAACTGTCCTTGGCTTACTCAGCCTGGCCAAGGGAGATGGGGCTGACACCCCTACAGCTACAGACTCTTACTAATGGCTGGGTTTCCATCTCCCATGTGTAATTATCATTACCAGGCACAAACAGCAGAGAGAATAACGTGGATAGGCTCTTCCCTGAGCAGAGCTCTGCACTAAACTTCCCCTCCTGAAGGTCTATCCACAGCTACTTATTGCAGCCCACACTCTGCCAGGCTCCACTGAAAGGATTGCATTTAGCTTTTAGTGTATAAATAAGTGTTCTGATAAATAATTAATAGTAGCTGCTGGCCGTAAAAGAGGCGGCTGTTTGGAAAGTTAAAACAGTCTGTCATGAAATATGCACCCACCTCCTCTGTGTTCTACTTTCAGGGGCTGTTTTAGCCAACATCTTGTCCTCTTCCATGGAACCATATTGTGCAAGGAGAAAGCCAGAGCTCAAGTTCCAGACCCTCAGGGTATTCTTGAATTTATTCTCTCTCCCTGGGATATGGATGACCCCCTAAACCACCAGAGGGGAGGGCAGGTGGTCAGCGAGTCGCAGAGAAATTTTTGAAAATGAGAGGGAAGTGCACTGTTCCAGGCTCCTGGGTAAAATACAGAAATTAGACTTATTGATCGCTTTTGATTTCAAAGCCCTCATAGCTTCTTGGGTTTTTTTAATTTAAACCAAAAAAAAGCAGGGCCCTCTGCCTTGATATTTTGCTAGACTACCTGCACTCTACCCACCTAAATAGTTGGTATACCTATAGGGCATTTTTATCCATTGCTACTCTGCAGAGTGTATTTGCAATTTTATTTAGGGCTTCACTATTCTACCCCCATACAGTCCTGCTGTTTAGGGTGGAACTGTGCATCAGAATCCTGCTGAATTAATCACCTGCAGAAGGGCATGGTGCTATTACTTCTACCTCAGAAATGACAGTTAAAGAGAATTCTGTGATATGCAATGTCCATGTGGAAAGCAAGGTGAGCCATGCATGCCTCGAAACAGGTTCCCATCAGACTAAGTCTCCATCAGCCTTGGTGCAAGCTCCATGTGCCTGCCTGCATCAATCACAGGCAATCATTCTCCATAGTCAGATTTTTAACTGAAGGACCTCATAAAAGGCTTTCTACTCCATTGAAAAAAATATTTGCGTTCAGGCAGGAAATAAAGCCTCTACATATATGTTACCTAAAAGTGAGCTTTATGGATTACAAGATACTATGTGATGAGACATAGTTTTGTAAGCCCCTTCCATAACCCAGAAAGCCAGGCTGGATTTCCTTGTCCACAACACATCCTGGAGATTCTTATTGAAAACCAAGCAGAGCTATGCACTCGGCCCCCAGGAGAGGACAGGACTGTAAAGGCAATTCCAGCCTGATTCAGGGCAGTATGTTCAGAAAGACTGACAACCATTTGGATTTTTTTTTTTATTCCACACTCTCCCCCTTCAACAATAAGTTAATGCCTCAGTAGTTCAATAAACAGATTTTTCACGAAAGCAAGAGGTTAATCAAAGCCTCTCTATTCCATCACAGAGCTCTAATGGTATTAGTTCTGGTTCCAGTCTCTGAGCTCAGCGTGACTCAACAAAAAAATCCCTTGAATTCCCAAGTAGGACCCTCATCCTACTAGTAGCATTTCCAAATTGAACTTTATCTAAACAAAACAAAGAATAGATCTTTTGAAAGGAAACATTTGTTTATACTTTGAACCAAGAGCAAAACAGTATCTATAGGTCACAGATGACACACCAGAAGTCTCTAAAGAGATCTTTCATTTGGCTGACAAAGTGCCTTCTCTCAGAGAAACCCCATAAAGCAGTGGCAGGAATAAACACAAAGGAATTTAACCAGGGTACAAGGAGAAAGAAGAAAAAGGAAGCCAGCGCAGCAAACACATTTCCCTGCACGTGAAATTATGAGTTTTGAGCTGGCTTTCCCAAAAGCAAACTTTGCAATATCCACGTTATACGCATCTGAACCAAACATGAATCATCATAAAGCATTTCACAGCTAATGCCCATGTAAAGGTAGAAAAGACTAGCATTCCCTCAACAAACAGGAAAGATGAAATACTGAAAAAAATCAGTGGCCTCCAGAGGGCAAAACATGATGGTGGCAGAGACAGAAATCAAAGGTTCTACTCCCTGCCTTATCTTTTCACCATAAAGCATTTTTCCTCTTGATAGGCAAACAGTATCCCTCCAGTCATTTCAAGGTAAGAATGTGAATTTGTGTTAATAATCTTGCATAAAACATCCTCTGGCTGCCTTGTCTGCAATACTTAAGTACGTTAAAGGGAAAGTCTCTTGGATATTGTAGTATTTTTGTTACATGACCAAATTTCTCTGTCTAGATTAGTTTTACTGACCACAGTCATATGTGCAGCCCTAAGTGGTCCCCACAAAAAGCTCATCTTGCCTGTAAAGAACTGGTACTAAGACTCAAAATTTTCTTGAAGGGCTGCCTAGAGCCTAGTCTAGAACTAAGATGAGGAAGAGACAGGAGAGAGAATATGAACTTCACTTCCTGCTCCCAAACTGCCATGCTGTGAAAGCAGTGGTAAACGCAGGTATTTAGGAGCAAGGTGGAAGTGGCTGAATTTTCCCCTTTAGAAGCCGTTTGGAAGCCCAAGAAGCACATACACAAAAAAAGAGGAGGCACACATGGAAGGTCACCCTGGCTTCATTTACTCTCCTTGCTTCATTTTGCTTGAAAGCCACTACTTGCCAAGCCCTGCCAGGTTGTCACCAGCGCTGGTGGCGTGGATGGATGATGCTCCAGCCCACACATCTGCTCTGACCAGACATTGGTGGGACCAAACTCTGTGAATTCTCCCTCTTTTTTCTACCAAATCCTCTCAACGGTAACAAAACTCTTCAGTCAGTGGGCACAAAGATGGGGAAAGGGGACTCCAGCAGAAATTACTTACAGAATAAATAAAGGGAAGCTGTTATAATGAGAATTAATGTATACAGGGCTTGGAAACTGTCTGACTGGCTGGAACCAGGCCTGAGCAAACTCGGAATAAACCTCTGTTTAACTTTCATGTGGCAAACGTGCTGTACTAAAGATTTAAGTACAAAGTCTTTGTTATCTGGGTTTCAATAGACTTCCTCTGCAGCAGCAATAGATCTTTACTATGTGACAGCAGTAGTCCCTCTGAAATAAGTCAGTGGCCTCCTTTTAATTCCTAGCACAGATGTGACCACATCTGACTTGCTCCCAAATAGTCCCTGTGACAGGATATAGACACCACAAGACATGTTATTCAGTGAAATATATTGGCATTGGTATATGAGTGGACACATTTTAATTATCTCACATGGTGGCAAACATTTTTAGCTCCCAGAAAAGCAACAGGACAACAGAAAGCATGGGAAACAATTAGCTACTAAAAAAAAAAGCATGAAGAGCAAATAGTTCAGCTTCTGACAGGCTGTTCCAGAGCCTGGGACTACATTTTTTTTTTGTGTGTAAGAAACCTCCAAAAAGTAAAGTTTTAGTAATCACCCACAAATCTGTAATCCTTGGTAAATTTTCAAAATCAATACATAAAATCTGCAGTTACTTGGTTGCTAATAGAACTATAAAAAAGGTTTTTAGCAATTTTTTTTTAATGGCTTAGCTTGTCCACCCAATCAAACAACATGTACAGTTTGGCTACTGCATTGATTGAGTTTAAGGAGTCCTAGTTAGGCAGCCATTCTATTGCACAAATGTTGTCTCTCAGCTGAGTTCACAACACAAATCATTCTATTGGAACTGGAGAGCTAATTGACAGCCTTATGAAAGTGGAAAACAGTACCAGAATAGATGGACTGTAATAAAACATCTGATACAGCATCTCACAAAAGTTTTATTTGAAGAGTTAAATGAATTCAAATTGGCTTCCATTGAAGCATTAAACTATGAATTGAAAAGTGATGAGGAGCCATTAACCAAGCGAGAGCAGGAGATTTGTTGCATCGAGTCAGGGGGAATGTTTTGTAGGCTGCCTCAGAACACCGTGCAAAGGCTGCTTTTATTCCCCACCTTCATTCACAAGGGCTGGGGCACTGACAGCGTGGTCATTTCACCTGCACTCTCCATTAATTCCATCGGGACAGCAAAGCAAGGACTCAGTCCTGCAGGGCACACACATCTCTGCGATCGCAGGCCCAGCTCCCTGCCATGACATTTTGGCTCTGTCATCATGGCTTTGGCACTAAGCTTCTGACCTTCAGATCATCTCTCAACACCACCTTTTCAGCCTTTTACCTTCCTACACATGCCATGAGGGTTGGAAACAGCTGCTGAAGGGCATCGTGCAAGGGCAAGGGGCTGTTGCTTCCAGCTCAGCCACGGGTGTCTGAGTGACCTTAGGAAAGTCAGGCTCATACCCTTTAATGCTATTTAGCTTTTTGAATTTTTGGTGAGTTACTGGTGAGAAGTGCTAGATCTTAATACCACCACTTATGCTAGATGGGCACATTTATTAGAAACTGCATTGAGAAGGTACATCTAAAATTATCATTGAATTATTTTAAGTCTGGCCTCAGAGTTAAGATATTTTGCCTGGTGATGTGAAAACATTACGTGTATTGTGATAATTTTGATCTCACCACGCAACATCTGGAGCTGCTCAGAGGGTGAGTGTGGTCACTAACACTTATCTGTTGTGATGATCACTAGAGCCCCTCTGTCAAGAAACAAAAAATACTTATATAGGTTCTCTCTTCACGCGTGGCTCTCCTGAGACTATACCTAAATCACTGATTTCTAGGAGCTTCCAGTCCTGACACTCCAGAGAAAGCACAAGTCAGAAATTTCTGAGGAAATGTTGCGACTACTCATTACGTTCAGAAGTACTGACGTGTGAGAGATCCATAAATTGTGCCATTTGGAGGAAGCCTCACTGAAACATCCCAGATGGGATATTTATGGGATTTTCTGGGTGGTCCAAATGACCGTGGGACTGCTGGAAGTTAACGGGTCAGAAGAAGGAAGCAGTGAGGCTGAACATCAGGCAACACTCACCAGAAGTGTGGTCTGGCTAAGTCTTAAAACACATTTCTGCTAAGAGCTAAGCAACATGAAATGTCACGCATGGGCTGGGGAACCAAAGGATGTGCATGTGCGTAGTTGTGCACACGTGTGAGAACATCCCTGTGAGCAAAACTCATCTCCAAATCACCCCCCAGCCACTGCTCCACCAGGGAGCCTTTTCACCACTTTCTGAAATCATCTGGAAAAGTTTAAAGCCAAAGAGAAATAGAAGTCAGAAGGGTCAAACAGCTCCCTTCCAAGCATTGTTTCACGCTAAAATCACACCAGCTTTCAAGTGCAGAAGAATTTCCAGCTCTTTGCTTTGTATTCATTGATTATTGACTTCACGCTCTGGCATCATTTAGCTTTCTGAAATCACACAAGATTACATGTGCACTATAGACTCATTCAAATGGCTGAAAATACCAAAAAATTGGGAGTTTAACTTACATATGATTATGCATTGAAAAGAAACAAAAGAGGTGAAAGTACTGAGCAGCCTCTCCATTCAGAAATGATAAAATAGAAGTGAGAAGGTCTGCAACAGCCTTTTTCAGCTGACAAGCTGGCCGTATCCTAAGTAAAAAGAGTTTTCTAATACCTTGTGATGAGCTATGAGAAGCTGGTATCAACACCCCCTTAAGAAAAGCCACTTTTACAAACACAAAACACATTGTAGCTTTGCTAAGCATGAAAAAAAAAAGTTACTTTCAGAGAGGATATAAGTTTTGTGAGCCCAGTCAAAAAAATCTCCTGGAAACTTTTCTGAGAGAAAGAAAAGAAAAATGCTCTTTTTTCCTTCTGCAATGTACAGAAACCTTGAATTTTTGCTAACGGTCACCAGGAGTCATTTATCACTCAAATCAGGTTGCTTGTTTCTGTAATGAATGAGGAGTCCCATGCAAGGAGCAGCAAGGCAGGCATCATGATTCATTGGGCTGCTAGTAAGTGACGGGAGTCATACAAGCTTAGAAAGGAAAGAAAAGAGGAAAGGCTTTACATCAGGTTTTTAGCCTAAAGGGAAGTTTTATGTATAGATAATAAAGACATTCTGGCTTCTGATTTATGCCGTAATGAGGAAGGGAAAGCTCTGGCCGGCCTCCAGGTGAATTGCTCCCAGCAGTGCACTCTGGTGCAGACAGGAGGTTAGGAATGGCCACAGTGCTGTGGAACCACGCGGGTGCTCTGCTCGGCCCTGGCAGCACCGACGCCCCGAACCCACTGCAGATGGCAAGTCCATTAGCTCCATCCTCAGGGTGAACCAACACAGCTGATGGCTTAATACCAGTATTTCTGCTTCCCATAAGCTCAAGTAGCTCAGGGATCCTTTGCCTACCCACGATGTGAAGTAAGAGGAGCTCCCCCAGCCCACACACCAAGTCTGCTTGTTCAGGCACCAAGCCCTGGGGGAAGCTGTGCCCGTGGGAATTGGCCCATGGGGGAGTCAGCTTTAATTCCTGATGCACGGTTAACACATGGCATTAATAAGGGGCTGTTTCTCCTCGCTGTCGTGCTATCGGTTTTAAATAGTCGAGTCCTAATCTCCCAATCAATCATCTTCAAAATCAGTATGCTTTAGTCATCAATCAAATGCATTTTTGCAGGCAAGCAGGAAGTGTTATTTAGCAAGGAGGCAGCAATTTTTAAACCTCTATTTTTCTTCAGCTGCCTGAATTAAAGAAAAATTAGAGTCCCTGCAGATGTCTCTGACATCACAACACAGTTGTACTGCAGCGTTCTGCTCTTGCTGGGGAAAGGCCCCACCTTGAGCAAATCAGTTGAATAGATGAGATCTACTGAAGGACCAACTCTGGATGAATGTAACCTTGATTCCTGAGGAAATGTGCCCAGCTTTGGGCTTTACCCCCCTAAGAGTCAGTGAATGCTCATCAGTGACCACAGGACCTCAAACACGGGTTACCAAAATGAAACTCCATTAGTAATACTAATTATGAAATATGGCCTATTTCCATGTTTTTCAAATTAATCTAGCTCAGGAGCTCTCCGAAGATAGTTGAATTCTGGAGCGAATATAAAGCTATTGAACTTTAAGGGGGAGAGTTTCAAAGGAACAAATGGCACTTAACTTCCAATTATGCCTTGGAGAAAGTACCACTAATGGCTAATATAGCTGATTTATTTTCATACCCTTTAATTACTTCACACCATACTTTTTTTTTTTACTGAACAGTATAATCAGTTCAACAGAGCAGTTCAAAAACAATGTGCAGACCAAAAAAGGTCTGCTCCAACACCAGGTTTCCTTACACAAGTTTAAATTTTCTTTATCAATCTTATATAATTATACATCTCTGTAAGTGGGAATACTTGTACTTAATTATAACATCTACATACAACAGATAGTAGCTAACATGAAATCTGATTATTAGTGTTTTACCTCAATGAGATTTTTACCAGTGTTACAGGAGGAAATAATTAGGAATGAAGACCATCGTTTTGTTTTGACTAATATAGAGTCAGGAGCTTCTCCTATTTTAGTAATACAAGCTATAGTATTCGTGAAGTTGATTGTTTTGACAGCTTGCAATGCCAGTACCCAGGAGATCCAGCAGGGCCAAACACTGAGGGAAAATCTTAGATCTTCCCTTGCGCCACAGGTGGAGGCTGGAACATTTCCAAAGCATCCAGGGTGATCTAGAGGCACATTTCTTAAAGCAGAACTCCTGGCTTTTGTTTAATTTTAAACATAGGAATCTTAATTAGGGCGTTTTACGTGCCCTGTGGATTTTGGAAGCCTTCTGGCGGGAGCGCGGCCGCAGGCAGGGCTGTGCGCTCGGGAGCGAGGGGAGAGAGCAGGTGCTGCCTGGCAAAAGCAAGAAGCGATTGCCCTCTAGTGCCCAAAGCAAGCCGAGGATGCACAGTGCGAGGAGGGGGAGTTCCAGCTTTTTTTCCAAGTTACCTGCCTGTCTCGTGCCAACCGAACAGGCTTTTTTGGAATCAGCAGTTTGGGAGGGGGACACATCGCCCAGCCCTGGAGGCTGCCCCTCCCATGGAGCGTAGGAGTCCTGATGTGATAAACCCTCGGAGCCGGGCTGAGTGACTCATCAATGTCACCCAAACTCCAACAGTCTCACAGAGGATGCTGCACTTGATCCAGCATTATCTTTTGAGGAAATCTTAATTGGAGGTTTAATAAGAAGTGAAATCCCAGCAAGCAGACAACTGCAGAACAAGGGAAGCGCCAAAGCAGGGCAAATACTCTTAAGATTATCAGGATGACTTCAATTTCCTAAAGGTTGCTGTGATTTCTTTTTTAATTTCTTCTCTCACATGTAAGAAAGGACTAAGTGAGAAGAGGTTTCTTATTTTTGTCCCTACCTGGCTCCCCTCTTGGCCAGTTCTGTGACACAGCAGGGTCACTGCTGGAATAGCCCAGAATCCAGGTGTATCAATCTCCTTGCACGCTTCCTACTGAGGAAGGTAAATCAGATGAGAGCCTGAACCTGCCAGAGTCACAAATGGTCTCAGAAAACAACTTCCACTCTCTAAATGCTTCTTACAAGCATTTTCCAGTTTTAGGTGCAAACCTTAAGATGAATTAATAGTTTTCAGAACACAAGTCAAGAGCGTAATCTGAGTTAATGGAGGAGGACATGTCAACTGATAAGTATCTGCCTGGAAAAAGCATTTCTTCCCTGCAGTTCCAAAATCATTCATTGTTTACTGTCTCGCATTGTTCCAATAGACAAACAATATAAATAATTCAGAAAGATGTTAATTCCTACTTAAATCCATAGAGCAGCATGGGCTATTTATTTAGTTAGCTTTAGCGGCCTCTGAATCATAGGGCTTACTGTTACCAATGGCAATTTTTCATGAATTTAGGCAGAACTGCCAGGAATTGCACAAGGGCTTCAGAGCAATGAGGTTTAAGCACCTCATACTTCATCCATAGAGGGACAGACCAGAGGCCGAGGGCTTTAGCCAGAGGTGTCAGGGACCAGCACACACACCTGCTTGCTCACCTAGCACTAGAACAGCCCCCTTGAGGTACCTCTCCTGCTACATAGCACCTCCCATGGATCCCCGATGGAGGCAGAGCCGTGCACAGCTGCACCCTGCAGTTGGAGCAGCTTGCTCATTCACTTGGAAAATCCCCACAGGATCTTTATAGTTCCTAAACCAGACCATGAAGTTACTGATTGCTCCGAGTGCAGAGTGGAAACTGGAGAGAAAGCCCTTACAAATCTTTCCTCAGATTCCTGTCGTCTCTTTCACTTTGGTCACATTAGTTTTCTAACGCAACACAGAATTTATCCCTCATGCAGTTTGAATTCGACATGGAACATGGTCCCATATTTAACAAAGATTCACTTTGTCCTAATTTTGCCCCTAAAATGTTCCATCGTTCCCATTTGCAACAGCAGTGATGCATTTTAGATAAGAAAAGCCAGTAAGCAGATGCACATCCTCAGAAAGTTACGTTCAGAGTTCATTTCTGTATCCTAAGAACACGGGGCAGCTGCTTAATGCAGCTTCTCTTAATGCACCAAGAAAGCAAGTGACACTGAGTGCTCCTTGAACTACTCAGAAACTTCCCTCTTTACTCAGATTACCAGTATCAATCACCGGCCTTATTAATGTGCGTTTTTAATTGCTTTATGGATTTTGTTTTACTTAATCTTCTTTTACTTCTTGTTGCAGATAATGTTAAGGGTCCTCTCCATTGATTATTGGCAGCTGCTGCGTTCTGAGAAAACCTCTTTCAATTTACTCGTCCGGATCCTTTGACTTCCTGCTCCGACAGCTTTACAGCCTCTCCGAACGCTTCATAAATGCACTGCAATGGTCACATGAACTTCCTGGAAGGGGAACCTCCGCAGCTCCTCACTCCTATGGCACTTTAGGAAGAGCACCTGGAAAAGCAGCAAGTCCAGCAGGAGCTGGAAGCCCTGCGAAAGATGAATCTCATCGGGAAGCTCCGCAGAAGCTTCCGGACGCTGGTCATTCTCCTGGCCACCTTCTGCTTGGCAAGTATTGTCATCTCTGCCTATTTCCTCTACACTGGCTACAAGCAGGAAATGGCCCTGGTGGAAACCACTGGACAAGCAGAGTGCGAGGACCTCAAACTTCTGCCCTACAGGTCCGCGGAGCTGAGAACACCTAAGCCAATCGATCCCTCTAGGACTGATCCCACTGTGCTCCTCTTTGTGGAAAGCCAGTACTCCCAGCTGGGGCAAGACATCGTAGCCATCCTCGAGTCCAGCAAGTTTCAGTACCACATGGTCATTGCACCAGCCAAGGGGGACATTCCCCCTCTCACAGACAACGGGAGAGGGAAGTACACCATTGTTATATACGAGAATATTTTAAAGTACGTGTCTATGGACTCGTGGAATAGAGAGCTTCTGGAAAAATACTGTGTGGAATACAGTGTTAGCATAATTGGTTTTCATAAAGCCAACGAGAACAGCTCCCCGAGTACCAGGCTGAAAGGGCTGCCATTACAGCTGTACAACAACGTGGCCCTCAGAGACTGCGTGGTGAACCCTCAGTCGCCCCTGCTGCGCATCACCAAAGCGCCCAGGGTGGAGAAGGGCCCCCTGCCCGGCGAGGACTGGACCGTGTTCCAGTTCAACCATTCCACCTACCAGCCCGTGCTGCTGACCGAGCTGCAGCCCGCCAGGCCCAGCCCCGCCACGCTGCCCAGGGCTGCTCTCCATGCCACCGTCATCCAGGACCTGGGCCTGCACGACGGCATCCAGAGAGTCCTCTTTGGGAACAACCTGACCTTCTGGCTCCACAAACTCATCTTCATCGACGCCATCTCTTTCTTGTCGGGAAAGAAGCTCACGCTCTCCTTGGAGAGGTACATTCTGGTTGACATAGACGACATCTTTGTCGGGAAGGAGGGGACAAGGATGAACATCAACGATGTGAAGGTAAGGCAAGAACTGGGGGAGACCATCCTTGGGTGTTTAAAAAGAGACAAAGCTTGGAAAAGCTGAGAAACTCCTTTTCCTAGTAAAGGCTGAAAGTGCCTGAGTGCAGCCAGCAGATACATAAATCACAACCTGAGTTTAAAAGCCATTTTTCCCACATACGTACAGAGATGCACCTACGGATGTGTATCTGTAGGGGCGTGTATGTTGCACGTGTATACATACAATAGCTTCTAGAGGCCTTTTCTGTATTATTTCTCTCATTACTGTTGTAAAGTAGACAGAACCATACAAGATGGTTGCCTTTTTAAACCTCACCATCACTGATTTTACGAAGAACAAAAAAAGAGCAAAAGGAGAAAAAAAGAGCCTGAAGAACTTACAGCCCCAATGTGACTTCTAAGAGTTAGCAGGATAATTTTCATTACCAGACTAGCAGGTAAGCATTTAAAGTTACCAGTGACAGGGTGGAAGCACAGCATGCACTTGAGCAAGTGACATAACCATCTGATAGAGTGAAAGGCCCACAGACTACTCACTGGGGGCTCTTCTACACTTATATTCCTGATCTGTAGTACCCAGGGACACCATTAAATTTGTTCAGAGTAATTTTCAAAGACGTGTGCCACTTGGAAAGAATAGACAGAGCTCAACAGCATGACAGTTATTTCTTGTCATTTTCCACATGTGGGAATCATAGTCAGAGATTAATTGAATCCCTAAGCATCCAATATCACATTCTCCAGCCTTTATTCTGGAGGGGTTTTGCTGTAAATACCCAATGCTTTCAAGAACAATAAGCAAGCCTTTTGTTTATAAAGGCAGATTCCTATTTAATTTCCAAACCCTTATTTCCATTTCTACAATTTCTATATTCATTTTCCTCCTCATCCACCCCATTGAGGTATCCAAATAGCCAGCAAGAGCAGTAGTCTCACATACAATTGAAACAATTTTGCACATCAGAACACTTGGGGTAATTCTATTAGCCAAACCAGCCGTATGAATGCTCATCAGGGCTGATTCTGAGCACCAGGCACTCCAAGTGCCTTTGAGATCTGAGCACTGTGCACAAGCTCAGTGATCGAGTGCTCTCTCTCTTTGGAAATACATGGGGAAATGCTCTGAGAAAGGGCTCGTACACAAGAGGAAATTAACTCAAAAGGCAGTTGTGAAACAGGTTTTTCAGCAATAGCTTCCCGCCTGCGCCTTTTTGAGAGCGTCTTTCTGGCGGGGGTCGCTCCACCAAGGAAGCCTGTGACTATTCCACAGTGGTTAAAGAGCCCCCACTGCCAGCAGAGTGTCCACACAGAGACACTGGGACACTCAGAGCAGAGTTCTCACTGGAACCATCTCATTATGCAGGAAAAAACCCCAAGTCACTATCCAGCAGTCAACAACATTGCTAGGCAAACCTTTCCAGCTGTGCTTGGCACAGCAACCACGCTTCCATGCTCATTATAGGACACACAGCAGAAAACTCCACATCCAGGGGCTGCAGTAGGAGCTGGATACTGTTAAAAGCATTCAGAATTATATTTATGTGCTGCACACATTTATCCATCTGAAAACCAACCAGTCCACACGGCTGAATATCTAGACAATAACAAGGAAAAACATCTGCTAGGGTTCAGACATTTTTAATTTTTTTTTTCAAGCAATGCATGGTGAGCCGTCTTTCATTCATTATGTTTGAGCCAGGATACAAAGGGAAGCTTTCATTCTTCCCACACTTCTCCAGTGCCAAATTAGCAGCCTACTTTTCTCACAAAAACACCAAAAGTGCCACGCACAGGATAAATCCCCTCCTCACCTCACACAAGAAATCATGCCACAAACGCTAAGCACAGGGAGAAATCTTCTCCAGGCACAGGCTCAGAACTAACCTTTCCCTCAAGCTCTCTTTTGGGGACAATAAAAAGTTTATCTCCCCTTTTTAGGTGAATGTTTCACACATAAATCCACCCTGCGGCTTGAGCATCCATAAGTACTCTGTCCTCAACATTAAGGATTTCATTTTGAATCAGTTACCTGGCAGAGATTTGTTCCTCGGGGTATTTCACAAACACTTGCTACACAAATCAGTGTGCTCCTACAGACTGGACATTCCCAGAATACATTAACCCACAGAACAGAATCCTGCTAATGAACATAACACCAAAAGCAGAGTGCACTTTGGTTAGTTTACAGGAGAGGATAATTACAGCCAGTTAGAGAACAATCTCCCAAGTCACTGGGGGGAGGAGGCAATTAAGAACCAGCAGACCTGCCTTCACCCTGTAAAGCACATCAGCTTTGCTCCAGAGGCAAAAACAACAACCGCTTAGGAGGTGGATGTTTCAGTGATGGGAAAGCATTGCCCTGCCTTTGGGAGGAGTGGCTGAGGCTGCTCACTGAGGGTTCACTTTGCAGAGATGTAGGGACCCTCTGCCAGGCTCTCCAAAGGTGCCATGCCCTCCCAAATCCTTTGGGAATGCCTTAATACACAGCGAGTTTTCTGATAACAATATTGGCATCTAAGAGTAATTAAACAAGTAAACCTGTGCCTGTGTAATTACTTCCTGCAGCCCAAATGTTTTTGTTCCCTCACAAAGCCATTTATCAATGAGGTGCCTCAGGGGGAGATATATACATATAGGTATTTATATATATGCACACACACTTTTATAAAGGCTGGCATCAGCTACAGAAACAGAGATTAGGGAACAGGCTCTGTTTACCACAGAAGATCTCCTAGTCTTTGGTGTTGAAGAAGTTGTGCAAGGTCATGTCTGGCTAAGTAATTAACAGGAACTCAGCAGAGTCACAGAAAGCTGTTTTTCCAAGCTTTGTGCAGTTCTATCTTGAGCCTAGCGAGCCCCTGCAGATGAATTTCTCCCTTTCCTGCCTGCCAATATATTATCTCAGTGCTTGATTTTAGAAGGCAAAAGAATTCATCAGTTAATTTGCAGAAAAAGTGAATTTGTGAACTTGTAAATGATACTGGTTCCCAGCCACACAAGTTCAGTATCACTGGCATCAGTGATTTGGCAAAAAAAACCCACTTGGAAATGTCTTTTTTTTGCGGTGTCTGGGAGAGCCACACAGAAAAAAATACAAAGCTTTCACCTTTAAAGTTTCCTTTTAACTGAGCACAAAGAGGGCTGCATTAAATGAACAAGGAGTAAGAACTTGCTGAAGTATTTCTATTTTTTCTGTTGCCATAGTATGAGCTAGTACAATATTTACTCACCCAGGAAGAGCTCGAAGCAGCCACCAGGGCTTTCCCAACACCTTTCACAAATACACATCCTACTGTTAACTCAAAAGCCCTGCAAGAGCACAGCGCAAGCTAAGGCATTTACTCTTTAATAAATAAAACAAATAAAAAACCACTCCAAATGAGGCAAAAAGCTTTAACCTTTCACTTTCTACCCTCTTCTCAGCTCTAGAATTTAGACTGCAACACACCTTCTTCTAGGTGGACTCAGGAACCACCTGTTCTCTTCCCCCACTCTCCCAGCTGGAGCTCATAAGGTTATCAAGGAGAAACAGCTTGTCCCAGCACCACCAAATCCCAGAGCCCCCTTCTCTAAAACCTCTATTTCCCCTTTGTGCAATCCTTCTAATGGTCACTATAGGGATGGGAGCATCCTTGGACTTTCTGAGCTACAGTAAAATGATGGAGCCATGCTTGGGAATGTCCTTTGTGTCAGTGCTGACTGCAGGCCTTCCTTCTCCTGCTGCCTCCTCCTCTGAGCTCCAGTCCACTTCCTTCAGTGGAAGCAAGAATTGCATTAGTCTCTGACACCCCCTCATTGCCACAGTCTCCACTGTGTCTTTGACCTTCATCATTAAAATGCCTGGAACACTTAAAACCTGTGATTTCTGGCTCATTTTAGTGTTTTAAAGACAAGAATTCATCTTGGAGTTGCATCTTTCCTGGAAATTCCAAATTAAAAAGTACTGGCACAGCAGGGAGCTGAGCTCAACCACTCAATCTCTCCAGCATATGATTATCCCTGATTTTTGTGCAAGGACAACTGCTTTCAGGTGAAACTACTGGGAATGTCTGGGCCACATCACCAAGCATGGCAGAATGGTCAGTCCTGAGATAAAACAGTCACCCTGACACCAGAATAAGAATAAGAATAAGAATAAGAATAAGAATAAGAATAAGAATAAGAATAAGAATAAGAATAAGAATAAGAATAAGAATAAGAATAAGAATAAGAATAAGAATAAGAATAAGAATAAGAATAAGAATAAGAATAAGAATAAGAATAAGAATAAGAATAAGAATAAGAATAAGAATAAGAATAAGAATAAGAATAAGAATAAGAATAAGAATAAGAATAAGAATAAGAATAAGAATAAGAATAAGAATAAGAATAAGAATAAGAATAAGAATAAGAATAAGAATAAGAATAAGAATAAGAATAAGAATAAGAATAAGAATAAGAATAAGAATAAGAATAAGAATAAGAATAAGAATAAGAATAAGAATAAGAATAAGAATAAGAATAAGAATAAGAATAAGAATAAGAATAAGAATAAGAATAAGAATAAGAATAAGAATAAGAATAAGAATAAGAATAAGAATAAGAATAAGAATAAGAATAAGAATAAGAATAAGAATAAGAATAAGAATAAGAATAAGAATAAGAATAAGAATAAGAATAAGAATAAGAATAAGAATAAGAATAAGAATAAGAATAAGAATAAGAATAAGAATAAGAATAAGAATAAGAATAAGAATAAGAATAATCCCCTGCCAGTAAAGTAACCACACCCATGGCCAGCCCAGGGAGAAACTGAGCCCAGGAGACCTGTGAGCACAGGAACCCAGAGGAGACAGCCAAGCATTAGTCACTGCAGGCTGGCTGGCACTTCTGTCACCTTTTAAAGCACTTGAGAGTGACAGTGAAGAACACAATGAAGCAGAGTTCTGGAGCTCCCACTTTTGGACGGTCTCAAAGTCTTTAAAAATGAATTTAAAAAGCAGCTGAGAGGCATTACATGAGAACTTTAATAATCTTATTTAAAAGTGGGAGTGCCTGCTCCATTCTGCTTCATCAGAGATGACAGTTCATTCAATATTTTCCTTGTTCAGGTCTCTTGAAGCACCCAATTCTTTCTGTAATAACTTGAGTGTTGAATACTGCTCAAGTGCCTTGTCAAGACACATCAGACAAAATGTTTCATACTCCTTTTGTTTCAACAGCGCCTGTTCTTTCATTCAGAATTGCAATACCACTGTAGTTAAAAACCACAATTCCCTTGCCACCAGCAGAACCTGTATTCTTCTCCTTGGCAGCCTGAGGGATTGACTGTCTATCCGAGTACCCTCCCTGAATTATAATAGATTTGGGGTTCTCTCATCTGCCAGGCTCCCACCCAACTTTAGGTGGTCTTGACAGTGTTTTATAAGGTCTTGCCAGAAAGCAGATTCTGGTGGCTCAAATCTTCTACCTCTTGAATTTATTAAACACGTCCCCAGCAAGATTTTCCTGAATGTTTGAAAACTCCCTTGGTATTCTTCTGTCCCAGAGAACACGCTGGTTTTTGGCCTGTAAGGTTACGTGACTCCAGGGAGTTCAATTTGGTATTTTTCGTACAAGCACCACAGAATTATCTCAGATGTTTGGGGTTTATTTCCCCAACGAAAAATGTACAATATCCCACAAACCACCAAATTAATTATTTAAAAAAAAAAAAAGAAAAAAGAGAGAGAAACCATCCTTCATTGTGCCTATAAAAATTCAGGAGAACTTAATTTTGAAAAAAAAGTCACAATACATTTTTAAAATACAGAAATGGCAGGTTTGCCAGGTCAGATTCAGAGATCTCTAGTGCTCACATCCTGTGCCAAGCACCGCTGACCTGTGACACATTTCCTCTTCTACGCTTGCACTGATTTCCTGGATTTGTACTTATTCCTTGAATCCTTTCTCCAAAATAATTCTGAAGTCATAGGTTGTATCAAACTGGAGGATATTTCCAGGATACACGTGGGACTATTTAATTTAGCTTCACTTAGGGAATCCATAGGAGCCAAAAACCACATCTGCTTTATATCAACCCCTCAAGAGACCTGCATTAACCTGAGCTTTAAAACAATGCATATTAGTTAAAAAGGAGCACTAACAGTCACTTCCTGAACAGAAAACAACACTCTGAAATGATGGAATAGCCTTGTAGAAGGGCCAGGCAGTGCAGACTGCAAGAGCAGTCATAATTATTGCCTTAAAAGCACTTGAAGCAGCAATAAACACATTACCAGGAACCCATCTATAATGCAGCTCCTTCAGGAGCAGCGTTACTTAAGTGACTTTAAATATGCCTTTGTCATCCAAATGGGAGCAGGAGGAACACTTAGAGCAAAAGCTCAATTTAGCACTGTTGGCATCATTCAAATGATGTGCAAGTGGCAGTGCTCAGGAAAAGGGTGGGTACAGGAAGGGATGGACAAACAGGTAAGAAACAGAGAAAATGTCCAAGGGAAAAGGAGAAATTTGAGACTTACATTATTTAGCAATAAATAACTGGGCGTTTTCTGTCCATATCTGTGTCACAATGCAGTAGAAAACCAAATATTTGAGTATGTCAGGCTTCAAATCCTTAGACATCTCCATCTATCCATTCACTCCTACAGCTTTATATACATATCCTCACACAAATTAAATCTTAGGATCTGTGTCTTTTCTATGAATACAGCCGGAGATCCCCTCAATTACTGCTTTTATTTCCCATGTTCTACACCTCCACCCATCTTCTTTCCATCCAGGCAGAAAAAGAAAACAAAGTGCTAAAGAATTTTTTTGCCTCGTGGGAAATTCTAATAGAAGACTATTTAGTAATTTAAATATGTCAATTCTTGTCAGCAAAATTTCTAATTCCAAATATGTTAACTTATAATATAAATAGTCACACCATTTTACAGATAATTTCTTGGAAAAGTTGAGAATTTCTCTCCCGAAATGTCAGGGAGAAAACAAAACAAGACAATTTTTATTTAATTCCATTAAGAATTTAATTTTCAAAAATCACAAGAAAATTAAAGGATAAACTCTTGACAATTTCCTGCAAACCAGTGTATTAGTTAAAACACCCTGGGGCTTTCTGGGCAGTGGTTTCTTTCATCAGGATTTGATTTACTGCAACACATTGCCTGCACTGGAGTGTTCTGATCTCAAACTGCAGCATTTATCATTGATGAGGGGAGCAGGCAATAAGAAGTTCCTGTATTTGCAGCTGAGGCTGGCACAGAAGGCACTGAGGCAGCCTGACAGCTTCTGTGAGAAACTAAAGTTTCCCCTTCCAGAGCCCGGAGTTTGCCTTCTTTAGGAAATAAAGCCATGGATTAAGTATTTTTTTCCCCTTCGAAGTACAAATTACAAATATCCTTTACCAAGCCATGAAAATTTCTCTCAGTGTTTGTAAGCCTTACTCTTTTCCGTGTATTTGTTCTTTCTGCTAATTGCCAGCACTCTCTCAGTCTGCTGTTCACATTTTTTCATCCAGACAGCACCCAAACACAAGTGGGATCTGTGGTGTGGTACACGCTCAGCTTCTCTAGCACATGACATCCCTGCTATTTTCAACACTTCTGGTTGGAAAAGGCTCAGTCTCTTATCTCAGAGTTTAATTTTTTAATTGATGTAGTCATTTAATGGGCATTTTTAGCCTTTGGTTTTAAAAAACCACAAACTAAATCTATTAAAACTAATACCCCTTTCTCAATACTTTCTGACCCAAAGTATGAAAAAAATTCAATGAGTTAGAGGTTAGGATTTTAATTTTTCTTCCATCCTACTTATTCAGCCATTTATCCTTATACTAAATGGGTGGAAAATCCTTCCAAAATGGCAAAGTGGCAAGGCAGAGGAAAATGAAGTTTATATTCCTGTTACTTGATCAACTTGGATCGCTCCAGTGAAGCAGCTTCCCGTGGCAAGATGTTGATTTATGAAATACAGAATGCTTCACTGGAATATGATTCAAACAAAATTGTGCTCTGCCAGCTCATCTGCTCTGGCAGACTAAAGGAAAAGGGGGCAGTTTGCAGAATAGTAAAAAAAAATAAATTCCAAAGATCATATTTAAATGTAGCTTTGGAATTGCTGCTCTTCCAGAAATTAAAAAATGCAAGCAATTCACATGTTGCTGAGAACCTTCTTTAATACAAGAATATCCCAGGAAATGGATATTTCAGGTTTTTACTGCCTCTTCATTTCATGTAAAAGCCAGAATTATTAATGTAGCTTTTACATCACATATTAAATCTAAAATACCAACACTGAAGCAATTCCTCAAAGTTGTCTCAATATTACACTTGAACTGCCTGGATTGAATCAGACTGAATTAAAGCCATGGGCTTCAGGGCCTCTGTGTTTTTCACCCCAAAACATCAGCCGGTCGAGTAAAAAATGGTATAAAAAATGATGGAATTCACATTTTTGACAGGAGACTGTATTTGCCTGCCTTGCCCGAACCTCGTGAAATATTGGTTCTTAAAGCTGCCAGCGATTCTTGACAGCACAAGTGCTTTTTTGGTGGCGACCCAATTGTTTTCAGAGGGCACATCACGTGGGCAGCAGGTTGTGCCCGGGGAAAAGCAGGACAAAGGAGAGAGGCTCTGGGGATGAGGATCAAAGTGCTTTGTCCATTTTCCGGTAATATTTAATCCCTGAGGGCTACACGACTGAAGACCTCCTTCCTAATAATATTTACTGTAGGTTTTTCAACAAATTAGCACAAATGTTTGGGAATTAATTGAGTATACATACATAAATCAGCATTAATCTATATAAATCTAGAGTTAATAGAGATTAAATACCCTATAAGCATTTTAATTTAGGAGTTCCAGGCACAAGTGTGAACTGCTGAGGCTATGCTCTACATGGTTAATAGTAACAATAATAACAATAATGCATTACATTTTTAAAAAATAGGTTCAACTGCAGAATGTGAATTCTTTAATAAAAAAGCTCTGCATGTGTCCTCCTAGTAACATATCCAAAGATTTATGTGCATCATAAACAAATATGTCTGTGGTATTAGAAAGTGTAATTCCACTGTATTTGTTATTAGGAAAGGGAATACGGTTTCCCCTATGCTTTCACTGTTATTTCTGCTGTAACTGGGAGCAGGCTGCCAGTACATTTTCAGGAAATAAAAGCTACCCATCCCTGCTCTAAGTATTTCAAGGTGAGTGTTAAAGACCAGAGGGAATTTTGGGCAGGAAACCTGTGCCTGGAAAGAGCCTGCTGTAGCATGGTTAAAACCAGCCTTCTAAAAGGTTTCTGCTCTTAACCTGCTCAAACCCAGTTGATATTCCTCATACAAAAATATTCTGGATTATTAATTTCACTGGTGGCATAACCCATGGGATATGCTGAACCCCAGCAGAGGAGAGAGGGGAAAAAGAAGGAGGAAAGAGCTTGAGGAATGAGGAAGGTTTTCCACAATGGAAAAACAGCACCCAGCTTTTAGCCCTTGCTCATCTTACAGCTGCAAACTATTTCCAGGATGTGGATGTACACCTTGTCAAACAGTCCTGCTTGGCTAGCAGAGCATTACCCAAGCAAAGCCTGTCACAGCAATTCAGTATTTGTGATTTTTAAACAGCTATTCCCATATAAAATAAAATTATGGCATTACCCTTCAGCTGTGAGAGTAATAGAATCTCTCACTTCAGAAATGAGTGGAAATTTAATGTAACAACTATAATTAAAAGCTTGATAGTTTGCTGAACATATTTTTCCCAGTTTAATGATCCCGTGCTACATGATTTCATACTTTACACTGCAAGTAGCTACAGTTTTCAATGGGAATATTTAGAGAGAAAAGTACTGCCTTTAATGATGAAGATCAAAAGCAACTAGATTTAAAAGTTAACTGCCTCAGTAATGCCACTTTCTGGCTTCCACCAAAATGCACATGAATGACTCTGAAATAGCAATCTGTTTTAAGCAAAACCAAACCTTTCCCCCTGACCTTTCTGTGCTGCTTTTGTTTTTTAAGACAATGTTATGCAAGTCCTCGATGTGCTGGTGAGATCAGCTCTCTTTCTTGTTCCCAAGTGCTAGAGACCTACTACTCATCACAAGGGTTCACAACCTCCTGTGTGTGACAACAGGGAAAAGCCAAGAGTTTCAACTGTTAGGAGGCTTAGGAAAGGATCACAAATGCTGCTTTCTCACTGGGTTATTATTGTCATCAGCCAGTATTTCTCTTGGAAGAGAAATATACCATACCATCCCTCTAGGGTCTGCTCAGGGAGCTTGGGACCAACTGGCTTGCTGTGGGACTTACACAAGGCTGAGCTGGAAAAGCCATGTAGGAGGGCCTCCTGTGATCAGAACTTTCCTTCCTGGGAAGTTACTGAAAGGACTGAAAGATTTCATCACTTTTCCACAATTACATTGGATCACTTGAATTTCTCAAGGGTGCAGGTTTGAGTTTTTCCCAGTCTCTATTCCAGAGTGATCTGAGAAAGAGCGGTACTTCAGTTTTGCTCTGAGTGTAATTTTCCCACTTTTGGGAAAGGTGTGGGGATACTTTTGAACCTGAAGCATTTCTTTTGACTGTTAAAGAGATTTGTTCTCAATTTTACCTGAAATTACCTAGTTTTATGGAAAAGGAACCTACTGGAACTTCTGAAACTGTTGACTTCAAATGTGCCAGCCTCAGTTGGTGATCTGAATTGACTTTATTGGACAGCAAACTGGCCTTTCATGTTTCAATTCAAGAGAATTGAGTAGAAATGTAATATGGGCATTGCCATTTTATTTTGGATCTTTAGTCTCCTCCTCTGGACAGCTCACTATGCTGTATTCATGCTGGGAAGGATGATACAGCAGTGGTAAGCAGGAGGATTTTCCAGGATGGAGGGATTTTAAAATGTGTCCTGGAGGGCAATGAAGGTTTTAGCTCCCTCTGCTCTGAACCTGAAGGAGCAGGGGGTGGCAGAAGCACTCTGATCTCTGGTGAAAGAGATGCAGTGTAAAGCAAGAACATTTGCCTTCAAATTCCCTTTTCATTCCACAGAAAAATCCAATTCTAGTTATCAAAACACTTGAAGTGAGCTCCCTGGATAATGAAAGACAGCATCACAAAGAAGGAAGAAGGGTCAAAGAAGTTAAGCTCTGCCAGACAAGTATCAAACATCTCAAAAATATTAAAAAGCAACACTTAATCCTAGTGATTTTTAACGCACACCCTTACTCATCAAGATTTTGCAAAGTGAAGGTTTCACAATAAGCTAGGAAAACAGTTCTCCAGACTTCCCTGGTTTCTGATTTTTATGGAGAGGGTGGGCAATGGGCAGAGTCACATAGGAAAAGAACCCCAAACATACGGAGGCACTCTCTTAAAGCCACGAGACAGATCCATCATGGTGTTAACATGCCCAGTCTGAACCCTGAAGGACACACCTCAGTTCAGGATATATCACCTGCTCCAATCTCTCCTTCACGATGGAATGTGTGCTGAAAAAAACCCCCCTTAATTCCCCACCACAAAGCATATACATCAGTTAGGTTTTAAGCAGTAAATTTAAAGCAGGAATTTGAGATTGCTGGTAGGTGTTCAGAATTTTGAGATAAATGTACATGATGAGAACCTGAAGGAAGTTTTATTTTTGTGACAAGTTATCCAAGTGAATGATTTCCAAGGGCAGTAAAGGAAGAGAAAACCACTCTGATTAAACCTTAGTAGATCCAAGTCCATAAATTAAAGAGGATAAATAAGGTAGCTGCCATTACTCTAGCCTTTAAATAATTTATAGCAACTGAGTACTCACCTGTAACAGGTTGTAGAGGGGTTTTTTTGGGTTGTTTTTTTTTGGTTCAGTTTTTTTTTTTTTTTTTGCTTAAGGAAGCATGTCTGAAGCACCAAGATACGAGAAAAAGAAAGAATATACAACTCAACCAAAATGCAGTTGTTGGTGTTACTTGTCTTTTACCTTATATTTGTATTGTGCCAAAGAGAGGGAGTCTTTGATCCTTTTTTTTTTGGCATGGCCTAAACATGACCTGAGCTAACTAATGACCAGTGGGTCACTGTGCTTATGTGGGTGACATGCAGCACAGTGACTGACAGCAGCACAATTTCCTGCAACAGGACCACAATAGCTCAACATGCATTTTTTACTAACATACTATTTTAGACCTTGATATGGTCCCTGTAAAGCCCCAAGATGGTTTTGCTGTTCAATACTTACTTCAGAGATTAATTTTGTGATTGATTAGAGCTGACATGAGGGTTCTGCCCCTGCCTTTTGGGCCTCTTCCTTGGCAACTCTACAATGGAACTGGGGACAGACAAGCCCCACCTGTCTCATGCAGATGTGAATATGGGGAAATAGAATATCTCTTCTCTATTTCATGGGGCTGTTGTTCAGCTGGCCAGGCTGAACTGCAGCCGTAGGGAGCAGAGCCAATGAAATTAGAACAAGCATTCCCCATCATGTTGTTTCAACAACTGGACCAATAATCCAAATGATCTCCCACTGGCAGATTGCCTTCCCCTGATTCCCCTGCCTGAAGAGCCTTTCTTCAAGAGATTTCTTTTGCTGAAAAAGCTTAAGCTTCTGAAAAGCGAGAAGTGATAAGAAATAATCTCTAAGCACCTTCACTGCGCTGCTCAAAGTGCCACCAGCTCCTGTCCCTGCTGCATGTCCCTGCAGGGAGAGATCCTGTTCAGCCCTAGACTTGTGCCAGCAGGTTCCCCACAGCCCAGGGAACTGCCGCCTGTTCTCAGCTTGGGCACATGCTGGCTTTTCCCCTTCCAGGACTTGTCAGCACATTTGGTTAGTATTCCTAGAAAATCCTTCAGAATCAGGAGTGATTGATACTGCAGACCCTCAGTGCTTTCCCAAATAGGCTGTAAATCTTCTCAGCGGGTGAGGCTGACACAGAGCAGCAAACCACTGCAGCCCTTCCCTGCTCCCATCCCTGCTCCCACAGCTCCTGTGGATGCTCCCAGCCAGGCCTAATGCCTTTGATTTTCCTCAGAATGGGGAGCAATTGCTTAACTCATCTATGTGGCCCTGCTTGAAATAAACCTGCTTTTTATTCATGATCTTGATTTTCAATTCATACTTTTTGCCCTCTTAAACCGTCCCCTTGCTCTTCATTTGAGCTTTTTGCTGCTAGATGCTCTAACAAGGCCAGGAATTCCTTTTTCCAAGAAGAGAGACTGGATAATTGCCATGGATATTTTTATGTATCTGTGCACCCACATTTGTGCAGTTGGTCAAGGTGCTCTCACTGCTGGGGTATCTGTGTCACACTCAGCATCGTCTCTCTCCTAATACTAAATCAAAAGCCACCTCCTGAGTTCTCAGGGACGTTACTCCCCACTTAGTCAGGAGTGAGTAGTAAATTTGGTGCAGTATCACCCCATTAATCTCCTTCAGGTGAAACAGGCTGAACCTCTGCTGGGACAGATGCACTCCTCTGGGTCAAATTAAATGCAGGTAGGCTCCTGGCAGTTTTCTGTCTTTAGCACAGAGTGACAAAACAGCAGCAGAAGTAGATCTGATAAATTGGGTATTCCATGCAAGAAGGAAAAATATTTTTTTCTGTTTGCAGTAAACATACTACACAAATATGTGCACGTCATCACCATTTTCTTGCCTCAAAGAAACCCACCTATCCTGTCAGACCTCACACAAAGGCAGCCGACTCCAGGGAAGTGCTGAACAGACTCAAGTAATA
This sequence comes from Cyanoderma ruficeps, assembly GCA_008694505.1. NCBI lineage: Eukaryota > Metazoa > Chordata > Aves > Passeriformes > Timaliidae > Cyanoderma > Cyanoderma ruficeps. The sequence goes on along the minus strand of VZDJ01000030.1, from coordinate 4,702,288 downwards.
GCTCTACAATACAAAACAGACCTGCAGGCAGAGCTGGCTGGGTTCAGCCCCAGCTGAGAGCTCCCTATTAATTATTTATATGGCACTATGGATTAGCACAGCACTTTGCAGGAACAAATGCAGGAGGAAATGCAGCCCCAGCCCTCGGGAAGGCAGGGCCAAAGCCCTGCTCACCTCGCTGGCTGTGCCCAGTGCTCTGCAGCCAGCACTGGGAACGGCTTCATTTGTGGGAAGGACGGGGCGAAAAGTGTCTCCAGGTCTGAGGTTTGGCAGTTTCCCTCTGGTCCGAACCCTGCTGTTCCAGTCAGGTTTGGCATAGGGTATAGGGTGAGTGATTTCAAAATCCCATTAAAGATTTTACTGACTCCGACCCCCAAACTGCTTTCAAAGTCTAGCCAGTATGTCAATGTGGATTCTTCCTAATTCCTACACTCTGCTATTATCTGCTATAAGCATGGGAAGTGGTCTAAAATCCACACCACACAGAAATCATCAACTCGGCTTCACTGGGCTTATAAATTCCTCACCAAGTTGAGTTTTAACAAGTGCAGATACAGCTGACTTGATTGTCCCCCTTATGACAGAAATTTATGCTCCAATCTGAAAGCTGAAAATAAGGAACTTGGAATCCCGGTGTTGCAGTGACCCCATCAGTAATGTCAGGCTAGACATCACTTTTTTACTGACAGCTTTCTTGTCAGAGAATAGCAGTGGCTAGTTATTTCACACCTTCCTTACAGTCATTACTATGATTTTAACTGCTTTGTGGTATTCCTATCAATTCCAATTCCACCGGCTTTGAAAATTGCCAAGACCACAGCAGGCTGAGCCAGATTTTTTTATCCTAGCATAGATTTCAGGGAGGGAGCAAGAGCGGGAAGAGGCAATCAAAAAATCACATCCTGACAGCAGCTGCTTGCAGTGCAAAGAAACATTGCTGCAAGTACTCTTGGCTTTTTGTTTTTTTCCTTCCAAAAAATTTCAGCTGGAAATTTAAGCTGTTACTTTGTAGTCCTCCAACTTTCCACAGATCACCAGCAAATTACTGCAGAGAACAGCTTGGGAATGAACCTCAGGGCTATGTAGCTGCACAAGTATTAAGGACAGATGTTAGGGACAAAAATGAATAAATGCACTAAAAGACTTCTTGGTATTAATAACAAGTATGTGCCATAGAAGCCTGAGAAAACAGTCTGGAAGTGAAAAACCATTTTGGTTGGAAGGAATTTCTGGAGGTAATCTAATCCAAGCCCCAGCTCAAAGCAGAGGTAATGTCAAAGTTATATATGTGCAAATATTTGCACGTATTTTCTATCTACAGTATATATAAATAAAAAGTATTGTGTATATAGTGAGCATATCCATATTTTATATACACAAACACACGAAAGAGCAGAAACCTGCAGTGGAATCACTAACCAGCACCAGGGTCTGCTCCCAAATGAATAATGATTTTGAGTAATGGCAAGTGAGCCCATTTTTGAGCAGGTTCTCAGTCACATCCCTCAGAAGGTGATGGGACAGTGTAACCTTGGCCCTGCACCCCTGGGATGCCGGGCACTGGCACATCCTCCCGGGTCAGAAGCACTTCCTCAAACGAGTGTGTGCAAGTAAAATAACTCAAGATGACAGCAAATTCCAGATACACTGCAAAGCAGGAATACCCATCTTCCCCTCCTTCCCCTGATCTCCTTCCAGACTGAGTGAAGAACTTCCTCACGTGCCCCACACATTGTGCATCCCCACCACCAGGCTCTGTAGTAGCTTGGGATGGTGTTTCCTTGGGCAGCTCTCCCTCACTGAATGCTCCAGAGGCAGAGCACCCTGAGCACCATGACCACACAGATCCTGCCATGGACACGGGAACCTCCAACACCTGGAGGTTTTGCTGCTTCCCAAAATTCACATTCCCAGAATTGCCTCTGGAAGGTCACACGTATGAGCAGGAGCCCTAATGAAATGCCAGGGACATTGGGGAAGGGTTAAGTCCTGAAAATCTTGTGTCCCTCCTGTGCTTTTCCTGATGCTCTCAGTTTCTGGGAATGTCCCTGAGACACCTCCAAGTGTCGGGAGTTTGGTTCTGTTTTACAGAAATAATGTTTAGAGGTGTCATGAAGCTATTCTGACCGCTGCCGTTTTCAAGCTAAACAATGTCTATGCTTCAGTAACTCTTAGGATTTTCCTCCAAAACTAGATTTTAAGTTTTCACCAGCTGATCTCACAGACACTGGTCCTTTCTTTCTCAAGAACCCTTCTTGTCTTTAATGCTGTTACCTGCTGTGGGAACAGAATGAAACCATCTTGGTTTATAGAATACTGGAAAAAGGACAAGGATCTGTGCATTAATTCTCATAGTGAATCCTTTTTTTGGTATAACTGAAGTTTCAGGGATCACCGGTCCCTGCCTGTGCACTGGCACACACACAAACCCCCAGCTGCATATATATCTGTCTCCCCACAAACAGCCCCAGTATTGACCCCCAAAATTGGCCTCACTTACCCCAGTAGGAAATACGAGATTCCATCATGTTGGCTCAATCCAGCTGGCATCTGACCCCAAGCACCACTGTCATGCAAGCAAGGGCTCATGCTTCAGCACCTCTATTGATCCACACAGACCTTTGGGTGAGGAGAAAAGCCTCTTTAATTACTTTGGCTGACTTTCAGGTTCTGTTTTGCCTTAACAGTGTCTTCAGAAACCCAGTACCGTGTTTTAACACTGTTATCACTTAACTTAGATCTGGAGTTTTGCTCCCCAGAGAGGCACCTTCTACCTCAGCCTGCCCAGCCCATGCTTGGCATCAAAATCAGGAAAAGTCATTCATTTGCCTTCTCTAAGGATTTGATAACCTCTACACTTCCCTCAGCTAGAGGTGTTTTGACCTTTAATTAAAAGGAAAATTTGTTGTCTTCCACTCAGAAGGCAGCAAATAATGAACTCATTAAAATGAGGTTACTGTTCAGGCCTTAGAGCGGTAAGAGCCAAAGTCTCATTAGCAGCTAACAATCCAGAACACAGCACATAAATAAACCTAATATGGCACAGCAAAATGCCTTGGTGCATTAAATTTGAGCAGAATCAAATGTTTACAGTCAATGATGTCTGGGGCATGAAGTTTTAATGTACTTAATGAAGGAAAGCAAATTGCTTCCTATTAGGCATGAAATGTTCCTGCAGAAATCGCCCCAAAAAGTTTATTATGTAAATGAAGGATAGAGTTATAATTAACAGGGATATAGCAGGAAAATATCAACTTCTTCCTAATAGATGCACCAATTATGAAGAATAAAGACACGGCAACTTCAAATCTACAAAAGGTAATTATATGAATTAATGTAAAAGGCAGCTGAATGCAATATAATGAAGAAACTGTATCTTGTGGGTGTCAGAGAGAAGCTTCACTGACAAAGCAAAGAATCAATTAATAAAGTTAAATCCGTGAGTTTTAAGAGATTCCAGGCAATTAAGGCTTTGTGCCTGAAAGAACAGCTTAGATTACCTTTAAAAATTGCCCCTGTCTTTGCTTAGCGTGGCATGGAGATGTGCCTGTTTGTCCATGTGCAGCGTGCTCCATGGCTCTTTCCTTGGAAAGTGGTAATTATTAACCATGATCTATTTCACTCTCCAAAGAAGCCACCTGTGGGTTCAACAGGGAATGCCGTTTGTATTTCCAGAGGCATGCAATGGGGACAGGGATGGGATGGGGACCACTGAGCCCCCGGGGAAGAGAGGATACCTGTGGAGCCAGGGACTGCAGGCAGAGTGGGAATAGCTGTGTAGGACCTGGCCTTGGAAAGGGAACAGCTTCCCAGCTGTTAAAATTCAATGGCCCTTCTCCGTCCTGCAGAACATTCAGAATCAAATAAAATAAATACCTCCTGCCTCACATGGAGCCTGTGCAGATCCCTGGGAGGCTTCTGGCACTGGGTGCCAGGGATGTGCAGCCTCTCCACCCTTTCACTGAAGATAGGGAAGGCAGGCCCTAATCACCTAAGAAGTTTTTTCATGTTAAGGTGGTGGAAGACATTACTGCCCTTCCCCCAAACAGACAAGCAGTGACAAAATAAGTTTGGACTGGCTTAGCTGACATTATCTTCTTAGCGTTAAAAAGAAGAGAGGTCATGACAACAAAATTTAGCTGCATATTATATAAATTAATATGCATTTATGGAAATTGAAATGGCAAAAGAAAAAAGTCTTTAGGACCAAGCCAAATCCAGTCTGAGTGACAGATTTGCCCTTTAGACAGAGGAAAATGCTTGACACACTGCAGGTTCCAGGATTTACATCTTAATCCTCACTCTGTGTTTTTAATGAGACCTCACCGGGCTGGAAGGCTCCTGCCTATCCTGCAGCTCTGTCATCTTACTGAGATGTGAGGGGAGCAGGAGAGAGGAGCCCAGGTGATGAAATTATGTTTGTTTCGTGCCCCTTCTTGTACTATGTGTTAAGCGATGATAATTTCTCAAGATGTTCTTCCCTCAAAGGAAAATTAAATTGATTTTGTTCAGCCCATCAGTCTTTCTCTACATATCTAAAATGCTCTAGATAGCTTGGAAAATTATGTTCTAAAATATAATGACTCAGATTCTATGCTTCTGACTTTAATGGTGTCGATTTAGTGCCAGTTTTTACCAGCTGGGGATTTTCCTCAGTGTCTCAGCTAACAGTGGTGTTCATCTCCGAGGTTTTACATTTTAGTGAACATTTACGCGTTATATATTATGTAAATATAGTCCCACATGTGAAATTGTCACAGGATTGAAATAATCAACTCACTAAATGTCTGGCAAGATAGGCTGGAAACCATACAGCTACCTTAATATTTAATGCTAAAGCACAAGATTTACTGTCATAAGATTACTTTATTTCCTTTAGCAAGGAGAGGAGTTTGCTTGGTGACTGTTGTAGCTGATAAACACTATTTCTGTTTTACATCTTCCTTGCCACCCAATGTATGTTTCTATTTAAAATAACAAGGCAGATGCGGCCTGCCTGGAAGTCTCTTGTATTACACTCACACGCCTCAGCTGCTTAAACTCTGGTTTCATTGTTTATCCTGCACTGGAGATCCTTTTGGGTTCTGGTCCCAAGCACTGGTTGTTGCTTAAATTAGACCAAAAAACTATTTTCCTGCGCAGTGATATTATGACCATACAGAACATAATTTTTTCAAATGAAGGACGACATTAGCTGGGCTGGGGGGTGTGTGTAAACCACTGCAATCATTTTATCTTTGAACTCTACAAGAACATGAAGGTCTAATCAATAAAAGTGTTATTAATAGATAATAGGAAAGGTTCTCAAGAGCCACATAATGGAGACACGGCAAATTGATGAAAACAGAGTTTATAACCTATTCAGCATTGGCAAGGCCAGTGGGGAGATAAATGCACTCCCCATCTCACATGCAGCGCACCCAAATTCCATGGGCTGGGAATCCAAAGCAGATCTGTGCACATGGACCAGCTCTAGGAGCAGTGCAGAGCCAACAACCAGTAATAAACAGAAAGTAAACCTCACACAGTTTTAACCATCTTCTCTCTTTCCCCAGTAGCTGGAAATATGTCCAAAACAAAAACTTTGCCAAGACTACCTATTTCTTTTATAAGCAGCACCCTTTCCTTCCATTTCATTTACAGTGGGCTTATCTTAGCTTGGAGGTGAGAATAAAAATACACATTAATTAAATTTAAAATTAATTTACTACATTGACACTCCTTCTACTATAGCTCAAACCTGAAGCTTTGCTCATTCACACTTAAGCCTAAATTTGCTATTCAGACACAGCCCCAAATGGTCCTGCAGGTAAGTAAATCCCAATACCTTCAATCCCAGATGATGAGTAGTATTCCTTATTTTATTTTGGGTTTTAAGCACATTTAATCAAATTTCACTAATAACCCAGAGCATGGGTGACCCAGTGATCCAAGGATAAATATCTTGGGCCAAGCCACAGAACCATCACCTCCTTGGATTCTTAGGCACTCTCACTACCTTTTCTAGTCCATCAAACTCTCATGGAACAAATTAAGCTCTCTGTAGCAGTTTTCTAAAAAAAGATGAGCCCAAAATAATATTAACTTTTCTAAATCCATGTTAATTTCTTATTTATTTCAGGCTTTACTAGAGACTCAAAATTTACTGCGCACTCAGGTTGCAAATTTTACCTTCAACCTTGGATTTTCAGGAAAATTTTACCACACAGGTAAGAAGGAATTTCATGCTCTCAGGTAGCTGCAGTTAAATAGGTGACAGAAATTTAAATCTAGCTTTAAACATTCCCTTTCTAAATAACCCAGTGACTCACTGGGAAATGTTCTGCCATTTCTGTGCCTAATTCAGTGCCCAAAGGGTAAAGACACAGTATGGATGAGCTGCTCAGGTACACAAGGATGTCCTTGGTGCTTTCCTGAAAGATGTGTGGTGGTAAATCTTAGTGTTATAAAGGAGGCAAAGCAGCTGCAGAGATCTCTCTAATTCCACAGGAGACAGGCCAGCACAGAAGACAGAGTAAGGTTTTTCCCGTGTGATAGGTATGATGAAATATAAGAGATTGGGAAAATCATGTCTCAGAACCTCTGAGGAGGCAGAAGCATTTCAAGGGGATGCACCAGATTTTGTTTTGCCTGTGAAGGTAATCTGTCTCGGTGATCTGCAAATCAGGAGGGATGATAAAAGGAAAACATGAAGAAAAGAAATTTGTATTGAAACCCTGCCCTTTCCACACTCCGTGCAGTAACAAGCTGCACACTTGCACTGTGCTTCTGTGGAAGACGAGGCACTTTCACATCTCCTTGTGACTTCTTTCTCATTTTTGCTCCATTTCTCCACAGCACAATACCCCCTTTTAAAAAATGTTTTTTTCCTTTCCTCCTCTTTCGCCTTCCCCTTTGCTGCACCTCCACTCAGGCTTCCCTCTGGTGCCACTGAGCTGTGCTGCTCCCTAGAACTGCTGAGGCAAAAAGAGACTCTCTGCAAGGGAGAACCTCCTGTCCTTCCTTCCAAACCCCATAACCCTTCCCACTTGTGGAGACCAGCTGCAAAATGCTCAGCTGTCAGCCCCTTCAGCCACACTCACCGAGTGGTGTCAGGGAAGCTTATCTGCATCATGGGAATGGCAGCAAGAGGATGGGAGGGTGAGTTTAAAAGCCAGGAATGATGCAGTCCCTGCTTTCCTAGACTGTGAGGCAGCTGTGGAGTAAGGCAGGTCACTCTGGGAGAAGAGAGATGAGGAAGCCTCTGGGGGATGAGTAGAGAGAAGGCAAACTGATGTGTTTGTATCACTGTCACTACGTCCAGGCTGCTTTCCAGTTGTGCAAGCATTTAATGCTGAGCAACTGCTGCCCAGGAAACCTCATGGACTAAAGATACAGGCTGGAGAGCCTGGGAAAAATGAGAGGCAGACAGAGATGGAGTTACTTGCCTGGAGTCACCTAACAAGGCAGTGGCAGAGCTGTGGTCAGAGAGCAGCTCTGGACACAGAGCTACAGCGTTCTCCTCACTTCCTGCTGACCTGCCAGTGCAGCTGTTCCTTCTGGAGATTAGCTGGACACACGTGCAATGCAGCAAAACCCACAAAGCAGCCAGAGGCTCTGAGCTGCTCTAGAGCAGGAACCTGCTCTCTCCAGAGCACAGCTGGTATCAGTCATTTGTGTCCAATGTGGAGAAAGGTGATCCATGGCGGGGAGGAGATGGAGAAAGAGATGGTTTTAATTCATACTATGACATAGTGGGCAGTGTCTGGCAGAGACTGTGCAGCCTTTGTGAAAACCCCACTCCCTGACCTGCCACTATTTCTCCTTCCTTCCTTCATCCCAACAGCCTCCACCTTGCCACAGGTTTTCTGATACAATGCTGACCAATTTCAGAGTTGCTGCTGCTGTAGAGAGAGAGAAAAGAGGAGGATATGCATATGTGCCCATCTTCCTAAGGCTCTCAAGGCTCCCCAAAACAGCACAGAACTGCTTCCCAAGCAGAAGCACGTCCTTGGCTCCATGAAAGGGCCGGGATGCAACTGGGTTTTTACCAGAGCACTTCATTTACAGGGTGGGCATGGCCCTTTGTCACCTCAGCTGACTGGAAAGGTTTCAGCGTATTCTCCACACAATACCCCCTTTATTGACTCATTATAAATAAAGCATGGAAAGGTGTTCTTTAATTACTGTACATGTGGCTTGCTGACCCACAGAGGCTTTTACTATCAGATACTCAACATGTTCTATTAGTGCTCCACAGCTGCCGTGCCTTCCTGACTTCCTTCCACTGTGCTCTCCTTTCCAAAACTCGGATCATTTTAAAAGTCCAGGAGGGAGATGAGTGTGAGGATGTGTTGGCAGATTAAACTGTTACACATTTTCATGGAAAGATGCCACTGACAAATCAGATATTGCAGCACATCAGGCCACATCAGCAGGTAAACCCTGCACCACTAACAAAAGGAAAGAGCAGACCTGTTAGTCCTGCAGCTTTAACAAACACTTTCCACTTGTTCGTGCTGCAGCAATTGAAATTAAGGCATTCTTAGCATTTGCCATGAAGATGTACAAGATTATTGGTAGTAGCTTCCAACTCTGCTTCAGTTTTGAACTCCAAAGAGACCTCTAAGCACAGTCATAGTTTTTAAAATATGGGGTTAAATATTATGCACAAACTTTGAATTATTACCTGTGTAAACTGCATTCAAAGCAGACACATGCTCACCCTGTTCATAGGTTTTATGCATTTTTCAGATTTCACATTTAAGTAAGTGAAGAAGATTACAGAAAGGATGTTGATTGTACAAGAAATTAAAACCTCAAGATCCCTCGCTTAGCCTCCAATGCTCTGAATAAGCAGTTGGGCAGAAATATTTAAACATAAGCACCCACCAAATGCTCCATTCAAACTTTGCATGAGATTTTTTTGGAAATAGCACTAACTAAGAATTCATCAAATCAAACAACATTCTTTTCTAAGGTTTGCAAGAAAATTTAACCTCATGAGCAATGCCACCACCTAAGGTTAAACTTCCAACCTTTCTGCCTTACCTCTGGCATTACAGGATGGGGTTATTGTTCTTTAAAATGGAAAGCATTGTGCTTCATCTAGTTTGGTTTTTGTTACAGTAAAAGAAGCACAAAGTTTTATTAGGTGTATATCTAAACTTACAGAGAAATTAATGGGGAACAGTAGGATTTATTTCAAGAACCACTCTCCACTTCAAAAGTTAATAAGGCATTAAATTATACCTTGACTTAGATCTGCTCTGATTGTAGCTGTTTATGTATTTCACATAGCCCCTTTCTTCCTCTTCAGCCCTAACTTTGGCTTATCAAAGACATCCTCAGGTGCCTCACAAACTCCATTTTGTCCCTGCCCTGTCCCCGTTTTGAAAGCCTGTGATAAGTTTCTTCCCTTGCCCATGCCCAAGTGACTGCAGGTGAAGCATATCCCCCAAAAACCAAGCCAGCAGTCCCCCTGAAAACGCAGGGCACAGAGGGAGGAGCCACCAGGCCTTTCATTTCAGCATGGAATTCCCCAGTAAGCAAGGTTGTTTTCTTTTTCCAGCAGCACTCCCATCAGCAGGAGCAGCTCCCTTAGAACTTGCAGAGAGCTGCAAAGAGGGGAGCAAAGGGATTCGGTGACTCTGGGAGGAAATTTCAAAGTACTGCTCTCCTTGTGTAGTGGCATTCTTCAAAAACTACCACAGGAATGAAAAATAAAAGCCATGAGCTGAAGTGCAGGCACTGAACAGGCATCTCTGGATGTTCCTGCCAAGTAAACAGTGACATCCATGGAGCATTTGCTTCCAATGCATTTTGCAAAACATTAAAGGGCCCGTAAGAAGATAGGATTTCTATGTTTGCATCAGGAGACTGATTTTGGCAATTATTTCTTAGACTGAAGCGAAATAAAAGCATTCAAATGGCAAAGAACACGAAAGAAATCTGCTAAAAAACAAATATTGTTGGGTAGTTTGAGGATGAAGCTTATTGGAATGTCACTTTGCCTTTCCAGGCTGGAAAAGCAGGGCAGACGTGTCTGCAGATGGTGGGAGCAGCATTGTGTCCTTTCTCAAATGGAAGGTTCCCTTTGTTACAGCCACAGAGCCTCGCTTCTGCCTGAAGCAGATACCCTTCACTAACACAGGAGCTTTTATTGGGTTTACTTCAAGATTAAATCTGGCCAAAATTGAATAATGAACCCTAAGAAATATTTGGAAGCCTTTTGCCATTACAGCTTCATGCTTTCCACCTAATTCTATTTTAAAACTTGTCTCACACTTTACCAAAAATGATCAGATTTCAATTAATCAAGGCTAATAAAGTGGTAGTTAAAAGGAGGATAGAGGGGAAGCATTGATAAGATTTCATTTTTATTCATGTGTTGCCTTTATGGAGAGTATTTTGTATTTAACAGTGACATTATTAACAGGACCAAATGGAAAATAACTGATATATACTGAACCTTTTCTTTAAGACTGATTGAACACCATTATTTGTCCAGCTTTCAAAAGACCTGGAAAACAGCATTAATATTCCTGACACTGTTTGGTCACATTAAATCCAAGCTGCTGGGTTATGGGGATGAAAAAACAGTGTGGCATTAACATAAAGCAAATAGAGAAAATGGGGAGGGGAGCTGGTTATAAGATCATACAAGTTTAAAAAAAAAAAAGTCCTACTGTTTATATTTAATATTCCCATAGGTTATAAGCATGACAGTAACACAGTGAGACAGGCCAAGGACACCAGGGTTTTTGGCAGACTTTTCTGTGTTTAAAAAACAATTATGGGCCTCCTTTGCTTTTCTAGTATCTCTTTTGTCCCTTTCTTCCCTCTGCAGGGACTGAGGAGGAGGATGAGGGCGATGACCTGCTGCTGAGATCTGTGGACGAGTTCTGGTGGTTCCCCCACATGTGGAGTCACATGCAGCCACACCTCTTCCACAATGAGTCTTCTCTGGTGGAGCAGATGATCCTCAACAAAGAGTTTGCAATAGTGAGTAAGAATTCCCAGGAGATTTACTAGGATGCCCTCGCTACCGTGGCCATGCTTTCCACACTGGTTTTATGCTTGTCTGTATAATACCTATGTATTTACTCAGATATGCAAACAGAGGCAGTGAGGTTAGAAACTCATCCCAAACCCAGCCTGTTTGTGACTCAAACTGAGTTTTGTCTTAGCCTTTCCCATCGACACAGACTCTCTGCACAGGGAGCAGCCCTGCCCCGAGTGTCCTGGCAGGACGGTAGGGATCAGAATCAGTGCAAACACAGCAGTACCAGCTGGCCTTCTAAGCTTTAGGCAGCAGTTTGTACACAGGTTATCAGCTTCCTAAAGTCTGCTGCAAACATCCTCAGTGAGGCAGGGAGGAGGCTGCACTGAGCCCTAAACCTGGTGTATGATTTGGGAGAAATCTTGGCGTTGACAGGGCCAACAAGTGAAGCTGCTGGAGTTCACTGTGCCTTTTTTTAATGACCTGCTTGAAAAATGCTTTTTATATGGTTAACCTCCTGCTAATATTGATAGATGATGGTGCTTATCTTTTCCTCATTTGTGCTCTGAACATCCAAGAGCCATCTTCCCCCTTGCCTCACAGTACTTGTCCTATTTGCAGCCTTTTTGGGATAATTCTGCTGGCTTATTGCACACGACAAAGAGAACCTGAAATCTGTAACTGCTGGCTTTGGAAAAGATGCTGTGTGGTCTTTGGCGAGGCACAGAAATGCCAAACAACCAGAGCCACTCACAGGAGCAGAGGGACACAGTGGGGCTTTCTCAGCTGCTTTGGGAACAGCAATCCCAGCCCTTCCCAGCTCCAAAAGGCCAAGCCCCTTCCTCCTCCCATCCCTCGCACAAACCAAGGAATATCAGGAAAAAGGCAGAGGCAAATGCCTGAATAAGTAGTTGGAAGCTATTTATTCACTTGTTTATGGAAATATTTTCCTAAGAACCTTTAAAGAAAATTAATTAAAAATGGCTTAACTGTTTACTCGTTATGCCAGACTTCCCCCCTTCCCATCTCCTGCTTGGCAGGAAGACTTCTTTTCCTTTCTCCAGTTCTGCTTCCCTGTCAGCCTCATTCCTGGCACAGCCTGTTCATGCCTTTTGTGTAGCCTGGCCCAGAGACCCAAACAGAGCTGAGATTTTAAACACAAGAGTAATTTTTTAAGCAATCCATATCTCAAAAATATACAGTCCCTTCATCTTTAAACCTATGGGGAAATTCTCCTAGTATTTTCAGGAAGCATAAAGTCATCCAGGTCAAGCCACCTTTGGGAGTAAAATCTACAGCACAGCCTGAAAACAGACCTGGTAATGGAATCTGTTTGTAACTTCAGCTCCAGAACGATAAAGCCCGTGTCCTGAAGGGTAGAGACTCCTTAGGGTGCCTATAAATAAGGAGCTGATGTCAGTGAAAAGCTGCTGTTATTACACTTTTATTTCCTGCTAACATTTGGACAGGGGTTGTATCAACCCCTTGACCTTGAATCTATATGAGCTGTACTACTTACTTATGAGAACATTTCTTTTCAAAAGGCTTCCTCTGAAATTCTCTCTTGTGGGAGAAATTTATCTTCCCCATATGACAGCCTTCCTGATAGCTATCAGAGAGGTCCCAGCCATGACTTCAGAGTGGGTTTGATTCCTCCCTGGCTTTCTCATCCTCAGCATCATGTCTTATTTGAGAAACAAACTCCCTGTTCTGCGGCTGCACTTCTCTACGCCCTCCAAGTTAAAGCAAACCTCTCTCCATTATTCTTTGATTTCACAATGTGAATCCAAATTTAAATCAGGCATCTGGAACAACACATAGAAAATGTGCTTGATGTTACATGTGCTTTGTTTGTTGTCCACTATCTTCATTTACTATTATACTCAGGAGAACACTGCCTGATGCTGGTGCCGTTTTGTCTTGAATTTCTCATTTATTGACCCCCATCTCCCCACCTCCGGTTTTGGCTGCACGTAGAAGTGACACTTTGTGTCAGCTTCTGCAAGGAAAGCTGCAGTAATTATTGGGAAGTGTGATCACATTAATTCTTCACCTAATGTGCTGTTTCTTTGTTCACTTTTTTAAAACATGGCTGAGGAGGTAACAGGGTCTTCAGGAAGGGAGAGCACATCATTATAGCTAAGAACAATACTCAAGGTTGCTGAAGAGCTCAAATGACACACAGAAGTTCTGTTTATTGAGACCTTTTGGCTCTTCTGGCTGGTAGATAAAAGCCTTGGCTCTGTTTCACATGGCTTTATCCACACCTCCTAACAAGGCTCTATAAAATGGGAGCTTACAATTGCAGCCTGCCTCCAACAGCTCTGTCACAACACACAGATAGAAATCAGGTATCTAAACAGCTCTGTACACACAGAACTAATTGCTAATTAGGTATCTAACTGCCTTGATTTCAGTGCAGATATGGACACCTCTGTGCATCTGCCTTCAAGGACTCCCTTCCACGTACATTGCTTGCAAACCAGGAGACTGCCTTCATCCAGAGCCCTCCAAATTGTCCTATGGATCACTGAGATATTTATCATTTCCACTGCCTACATGGTGAGAGGAAGAAACTTCCTCACATCTTGCATAAATGTCGTTGTCCCATTGCTCTGGATCTGGCAGGCAGCAGGGGATGCTGGATGCCTGGCAAAATCCTTATCCATGTGTACCTGACCCACAGCTGCAGCATCCATAGCCCCATTCCCAAAGTCCCCACTGCCAAATCTCTCATCGAGCACGAGATCCTCAGCCTCAGAGGAATAAGAGACAGAGATTTTGACTGTGGTAAAGTAAGTTAAATAGGCTACACAAAGCTTTGCTATCCCAGTGTCATCCTGTTTATGTAAATATGGATGGTGTGTTCCAGAGCCTGACAAAGGAAATGGGAAATTACAATTATTTTGATTATCAGTTGGGTTTGAGTTGATCATGTTCTGTGGTTCGGGTTTCTTTCTCCATCAGAGGACCCCAAAACCCTTTAAAGACATTAATGAACAAAACCTCGGATTAAATTTTACAAACTGCTAATTCCTCAAGTATTATTCTCCTTGTTTGTAGGCAATGCAATGGATACACAGAGAGGTAAAAAATCGCTCAGGCAGAAGTCTCTGATAGCATATATTCCAAAAATAAAGCAAACCAAGTTTTCCCTGCCATCAACAACAAGATATTCCTTCTCCCCCTTTGTACATCCTTATCTGACAAAAACAAGTGGAATGTATCTAATCCAAAGCCTGTAGCTCTTTATTTCATCCCTTGGTTTGTTTGCTCAGTGATTATCTTCTGTGCTCATTTGTGAGTACAGAGCCCAAAGCACAGCGGAGGCAAGGCAAGAACTGTCACTGGCTGTACAAGGCAGCTGTGAGCTGATAGGAAGAAGGAAGAAAGATGTAAAACTACACAAATCAATTGAGAACCTGTCTAGCAACACTCCTTGGCTCCCACCTCCTGCTTACAACCAACTGCAGATGCACATTAGCACTTCCTCTGCCTGGAACTCTTGAGCTGCTCAAACCACAAATACACCATCAGCTTTTAATACACCAATTAAATACCAACAATATGAGGGCCAAGTGACCACACAGCCAAGGCAAAGCATCTACATGTGATGAAAAGAGCCTAATTTGTCCCATTATTAATATCTGTACTTAATGTGGGGAAGGCGAGATGCCCACTGGAGATTGTCTCTAAAAATGGGCTGTAAATATAGGATAACATCATCCTGGGCAGCAGGATGAGACTTATTCTGCCTCACCTTATTTTCTTCTGAAATACTCATTTGCTGCATCGCCTGCTATCAGACAAAGCCAAAAGGCTGGGCAAACTTAGCTGAGGTTGTATTTAGCTTTTTCATCTCATAAAAACCTTCTCACCTAGCCCTTGACTGACTGCATGAAAAGATCTACTCTAGACATAAAACTTATTAAATTAAAAGTTTGCATTCTTCTTTTCTCTGACAATGGCAAATCATACTTACATTCCAAACTAAACAAGCAAGCACAAGTTTTGAAATGAAAAAAAAACCCAATGTACCTTTTGAATGTAAAAATTGTTCCTTAGGATATACAAAAAAACATGCTCAGTACAGGTGTTTCTCACATCTTGACACAACAGTATACTCTCCTTTAACACTCCCAAAGTAAGTTTTCGCTCCCAAAGTAAGTTTAATTACAGAATGAGAGAAAAAGAAGAAAATTGTGAGAGAAAATCACTAAAAGGGGACACGCAGTATTTAATCTTCCCAGGTAAACTGCAAATAGAACTGCCCAAAGAAAATACAATTATTTGATAGTTGTTTCTTCTTAACTCCATATTGGATATCTGGGGACCTGATGTATTTGTGTGATGAACTATGCAGTGAGAAGGTTTTATTCATAGACTATTTTTTTTTATATTGAGAACTCCTGAAAAGCTGCCTCATTTTGTTTGTGAATGGCAGATCACCATTTCAGCGTTCTGTTACTATGGTAATCCCAGCATCAAAGAGTCAGGAGATAAACAGGATCTTACTCATATTCATCCAGATCCCATCTTTGGGACAGGTCATCCAGAGCAACGTTCATTAGCAGCCCCATTATCAGCATTTGCCTTACAGCTATGTCTCTATGTACTCCCCACACTTGGTGAAGGTTTGTACATTCAAGCTGGGACAGGATATTCAGGTTAACAGTTTGACAGTCTGAGCATCACAGACCTCTCAGGCACAGCAATAAATGGCCATCTTTAAAGAAATCTTTTGATACAGCTTTTCCCTTTTGGCATGTCCATGGCAAAAAAAACCCCAAAAATAGAGAACAGGGTGATTTACCATCTCTCATTATAGAGCTATCCCTCATTTCACCCTTAAACTGACTCATGCGTCTCAAGTAGGTAACAGCATTAATAAACTGAAAGCACATTTTGTTCTCAGTAAATTACAAAATAGAGAGTTTGGGTTTCTCTTTTACAAGATCAGGCAGTAACCTGAGGTCTTTACTATAAGGAATGGATAATTTTAAGTGGTTGCATTATGTGATGTAGGAATGAGTGCTCCCTAAGTTAAGATTTTTAACTTAATTTTTGCCAATGAATCAAACCCCTTTCTTTGTTAAGTACTTGAGGACGCCCAGCAGAACCTGCTGTTCCTGGAATTAAAGTAATCAATGGATAGCATGGGCAAGAGGAAGGACAAAAAAACCCATAAAATAATCATCTCATATTTCAGCCGTTTCCATCTGGACATCAGTTTTAAAGGACTAGAAAAGAGCTGACGTGTCCAGTAGTACTGGGAGCAAGATGAATTTGTGTCTTTGGAAGATATTTTCAAGATAATTTATACATTATATTCATAAAGATGCACGTATTTCCATATAGGAATGGAGCTAAATATAAAATATATTTACGAAATGTAAAAGTAGTCCAAGCTATTTTTTGCTACTACCATAATACCATGAAAAAAAAATAAGGCAGTTCAGAAGATATGGGGAATATTTATTTATTAAACTAGGGAGGAATCTTTCTCTTATGCCAGAACTAAGGAACAAAATCCCATGCACGTCACTGCAACATTTTTTTCCCCATCTGTTTACTAGCTTAGTAAATAAGCAGCCTTGGTTCACTAGATTACCTTTGAAAAGAACCAGACAGGTAGGATGCATATTAAAATATGTGAAATATGTAACGGAACAGGAGGCAAATCTATTCCAATGGAATGGAGCAATGGAACATAATCCAGGAGGATTGCCGAACCGTAATTCCAGTTCCCTCCACCTCGTGCTACAGCAGGCACAAGTCTGTCCAGGGACAGCAGCCTCTCCCATGGCACTGTGTGCAGTACAAAAGCTTTGAATAATTCCATGGGGGTGTGTTGTGTTCCACTAAGGAATTAGTTCATTTTGCACCGGGTGTCCCTTGATTATACCTTCCCATGTATCTGCACCTTCCTTTACCTGATGCCCCCTCTATCTCCCCTCTCCCTGGGACAACAGACCCCTTGGTCAACAGACCCCTGTTTGTCCCCTCCCCCTTAGGGCTTAAAACCCCTGGGAGGAGGGGTCCCTCCCTCTTTCTCCTCCTGGATTTCGAGGTGTCAGTTCTACATTAAACCTGTGGGGCTGTTTCCCACGAGGAGTCAGAGCGCCTTTTGTCTTTTGTTCTCATCCTAGCCCAGTTTCTTCCCCGAGGTCCACAGCCAGCCAGGGCTGGACTTCAGGAGCGAGTGAACTCGGGCAGGGGTGGTATTTCGTGTGTCCCTAACCGTGTCCCCCTTCTGGCACCCTGCAGGAGCACGGCATCCCGACGGGGCTGGGCTACGCGGTGGCCCCGCACCACTCCGGCGTGTACCCGGTGCACGTGCAGCTCTACGAGGCCTGGAAGAAGGTGTGGCACATCCGCGTCACCAGCACGGAAGAGTACCCGCACCTGAAGCCTGCACGGTACAGACGGGGCTTCATCCACAATGGCATCATGGTACACTGCATTTCCATGTTCATACGATAGTGCTGCAGGGGCCACAAAGGGGGCTGGGGTTACGGGGCGCCTGGAGCTTCCCAGCATCCTGACAATTCCCTGGGATCGAGCGGTTCTAAGGGCGCCAAAAGAGCGCGTTTGTTGGGCAGTTTAAAAAGAGGGAGAAAACCGAGTCACGCAGACTCGGCCGACTGCAAAAGTATTCCTCAGAAACTAAATGTGCCCGTGGTCCCATCAGCTACCAACCGAGTCATGGCTGCGCTCTGTGAAATCATTAAACTGCCTAAGACCTCTGTTCCCAGCTCTGCTTCATCTTTATGCATGAAAGGATTAGAAATCCATCACCTGGGAAGGTGAACAGGTGTAAGTAATCTGCTCCAGCACTTCTGCAAGGCTGAAGTTTCAGCTCTGCTCCTGTAATTCCCAGAGGCAGGACTGGGACATCTGCCTGACTCTTACAGCCTGTGCACGAGGGGAGAGAAGGCTCCTCCCATGCACTGAAAAGTGCACAGAGGACAGGAAAACTTCTCAAGTCCTTTCGCCTGTCCTACCAGCCAGCTGCAAACCTCCAGATTGGGTGTGCTAAGGTGAACAGACAAATATTCCAAGGGATGGCTTAAAGCCCCACGAGGTGATCTGAATATTGCCTGTGCATACCGAGTCAAAACTGTGATCCCCTAAACATGGCAGAGGGAATGTCTCAAAACCAAATTCCTGCAGAATCCAATTACTGCTGGAATTGACTCTAAATCAGCAGTGGTTTTACACATGTGCCCAAATACTCTACTGAATGTAGGTTTTGGTTGTTGTTTTAACTGAGTTCAATAATATAAAGTATTGAGTTGCATTATGGGAAACAAAAGTCCTTCCCCAGGTCGATTATGCTGCTGCAATACCTGTAAGCTGCTGTTCTTTTGTTCCCAGGTGCTCCCTCGACAGACCTGTGGCCTTTTCACTCACACTATTTTTTACAAGGAATATCCTGGCGGTCCTCAGGAGCTGGACAAAAGTATCCGAGGTGGTGAACTCTTCCTCACCATTCTCCTGAATCCCGTAGGTACCTTATTTTGCTATTTTTGGGGTGTGCTGACTAACAGGGAGGAGGGAGGAAGAAGGGAAGGAGATCAGGTTGGGAAATAAAAACCAGGACCACTTGCTCACAGGTAACAAGCAGTTTAAGAAGAAAGGAGAAAAATGTCTTCTGCCAATTTCCAGCTACAACTGTATGTGCAACAATTTCCTAGGAAATGCATTAATTCCAGCTCCTTGTTGTTTCCCAGCCTGAAGCCAGGTCCCCCTGAGAGACTTGTCTGAGGCTGAAACTAACCTGTGAGGGTAGAAAAAACTGATCTTGTTCATTTTTTTCCCTTTTTCCATGAGCTTGGCTCCTCAGGCACCCCTCAATACAGCTCAATGGAAACCCCAGGGCTCAGGCCTGATACCATTCCTCCACCACTGCTCCTAAAATTAGGTTTTGAGCTGCTAAAAAACTGCCTGGTGCCATTTAAGACAGGAGCTTAGAGGTGCAAGGAGGAAGGGAAAGAGCCAACCCCTCCCATATATCAATTATTTTTTCTTGGCATTGTCCTCCCTCTTTCCCTTCCCACCCAAACAAGCTGCGCTAGGCACAAGATGAATGTCCCCTGTCTTGCCAGGTGGCCTCATTTAAACTCGGTGAGTTTAAACTGCAGTACTCCTTGGCTCCTCTGCAGAGCTAAAGAAACTTCAGGTAGGGCTGACTCAAATCCAGGTCACTTTCATTTAGACACCTGAGTGTAGATTCTTTGGTATCACACAGTTAGATGCTTATGAGTGAGCATTTTGGCTGGGCAAGTTGGTGTCCAGATTCGGGGGTCTTAAAGAAATGGGACATTTCTATCAGGAATTTTTCTATCCCATACACGTGACACCTCATTTGAGAATAAAACAGATCCCTCTTCTTTATCCTGACTCCCCACTACTTGCAGTTCTCTCAGGCTGGCCTTTCTTCCCATACTTTCCTTAAGTGTAGCTCAGAATTCACACTGAGCTTGGTCATACTTGGATGAATACCTGTGCGTTTCTCACCCATGTGAAGATTCTCTCAGATCTGGGCAGTGCAGTAGCCTGCAGCAGAGCATGCAGAGCTCCTTACCCCACGAGCAATGCTTAGAACAGCCCAAATTCCTCAGCCAATCTATGTCCTAATAGCTTGAGAGTGCTGTAGATATTGGTGGTGGAATGTGAAAAAAACTGCAATGATCAACTTTTGATTAAACAGTTTTTCAAGAGGTTTATAGAAACTCTGTCCCTTCCTCAGGTCGTGGCTAGCAATTTCAGCAAATTTATTACAAGAATGTATTAAGCTCAAATACCAAAAATGTTTGTGCTTCCGAGAAGGAATGCCACACAGATGGTTAAATTAGAAAGTGCCCAAGGGACAATGCGTTGGAATAAAGTTTGCAGAGAGATTGTCAAAGGGATCTTCTGATGGAATTTTTTGGTTTTTTTTAAATGGCTTCTACTGAATACTCTGTGGCTCAGAAGAGATATTTTCACTTTCTAATTTATGAATCCTAAAGATGAGTCATGTCTGGCAGAGATGATTTAGTAGTAGGCAGAGGAGGGATAAATTCCACCAAGACAGACAGAAATCAAACCAACTTCCTTCGAGTTTTAATGAGGGTTACAAGAATCCCAGGCAGACCTTTCCAGAATCCAGCTAAGGCAGCAGGCTGCTCAAGTCTGCAGTTTGGGGTACTTACTCTTTGCATAAACACTTCAAAGCAAAGCTCATTAAACTTAGTGGAGAAGGCTCAGCAAACAGACTGGACTTGAAATAAACCCAAAAGGGTGAAACTCTTCCAAAGGTATCAATCCAGCTCCCCTCTGAAGGGTTTCCTTCATTTGGAGCCTTGGGGCACTAACAAGGAGCTTCAGATGTGTGTACCAATAAGAAATACAAATACAGTTTAGGGCAGAAAAGGAAATATTATCTTCTTGGGCTTTTGCTTTACTATTTGATAGAAGTAAGAAAAAATTCAGTTAAAAGTTTCTTATCTCCCTTGCCAGACCAAAGCTGGATGTTCAGAGTTAAGTTGTAATCATCTTTGATGTTATTTACTGTGTGGCTTGACAAACATCAAAACCCAGTTAAGTTAGTTGCTAAATCTTAATTAGGACAGACCTCCCAAAAGCTGTAGCATCAGCACTTGCACAGCAGCAGTGCAAAGAGAGCAGCAAAACCCCCACACTCACTAGAAAGAAGGGAAGAGGGGAAAATGACATCTAAATCTTCAACCAACCAACACCTAAAAAAGCTTGACTAAAACTGGGGTTGTGCCCAATCTAATTTTGATAGCGAAACAAAATAAGACTAAGATTCTTGTGACAGCATAAGTATCTCTATGAAGTGTAGTTAGATCTTAAGCCAAGAAAACGTATTATTCAAAGTACATTGCTACTCATGACATATCTTCAAAGCCAGGAATGCAATACCAAATGCATCAGGCAAGAAAAACACCATGTCCTTAAGAGGAATATAACACTACCCAGCTATGTAAATATGTTACAAAATTCTCTGGTTCTGAGCAGCATTGTGAAAAAATATTTAGGTTTTCTGCAGGTGTGCAGCATTCCACAGCTCCAGCAGCAGAAGCAAAGTCAGCCTGAAACTTGGAAAAATTATTTTCTGTTTAAAACCATTTTGAACAACATCATGTCCTTTTTTCTCTTCCTAAACCTTCCCGATTCTTTACAACTTTTGGCAGTGCTTTGAGGTGGTTTTAAAGATTTTTTTTTTAACATTTGCTTCATTGGGTTATATAAGATCCAAAAAACTTAGGGCATTTCAAGGAGTTCAACATTTCAGTCATTTTCAGCCTTTTTAAAATCCTACCTCTCACTGTTTGCTTAGCTTAATTGTGCTTTAGAATAACTTCTCACAGAACATGTTCCTAAAATCTCCCTTCCTCATTGTTTACCTCACCAGTGCCATGCCACATTCCTTTACTTTTAAACATCTTCCCATCAACTCTCCAGGCACTTCTGGCTTTGCCACACTCCATAGAGAAAGACAAGTTAACCAGCAGTAAAACCAGCCTGCTTTGAGGTGGCAGCTTTTTCTTTGGAAAGGGAGTTTGGTGTGGAAGCTGTGGTGTGCCAGGGTATTTTCTGAGCTTCCCAGCATGACCAAACACGGAGCAGGAGGTGGAGAGAGCAAATGGGATGAACAGAGCGAATCGCTCACTTGGCTTCCNAAAAAAAAAAAAAAATAAAAAAAAAGGCAAGTTTCTCACAGGAAAAGTTAGAGAACTCCATTGAAGTTGAAATTTTCAGGGGGATTTTCCATATCCAAATGTCAGGCGTCAGGCTCAAACCCGGATGGTTTTTCTATGACCGCTGCCCTTCATTCAGTCTCCTGGGAAAAGCCATGACATGTTGAATGCTTTTACAAACTGTTCTATTTATCACCTCTTCAGCATCCACAAGGTCTCCCACTATCTGTTTGATAGCTCGTCTCCTTTCCTCCCCTGCTCCACAGGCCATAAACAACAGCCATAAACATTTAACAGCCAAGATAAGCTAATAAATACAGCCCTAAATATTATTGCCTCTACAAACAACAGCGAGAGAGTCATTTCTCCTGCAAAAACCACCTCTTTAAACCAGAGAGCTTTTTATTAAGCCAGCAAGTGACAGCACAAAAGGCACCTCAGTTGAACACTACAGCAAAAATCAGTGCATGGGGCTTTGAGGAGAAGCAGCAACACCCACTGGCCTGCTTGAGCAGTCAGTGAATTGGATTTATTTGCCAGTGTGAGGCACATTTTCCCATTACCTGTTCACCTTGAACAACACCTTTTGGATGACCCAACAACCTGCCACCCCTTTCCTGCAGCAGTCTTCCTATCTTCTTCCTTTCTCTCCTTTTTGCACAGGAGTTTGCCTGGGCTGACTCTTCCTTTCCCCTTCCTCTCACAGGGTGTTTTTATTCCATCTCCCAGTGATTCCTTTCCACAGTTCCACCATAAAAATGGGCACAAGTAATTTTTCTCCATAGTTTTTATATATGTAACCCTCCCTACTCTAGATGTACACCTGCCTCACCACATTAGGATCTAGAGTCAGCCACACCCTGCACAACATTTGGCCCACAAACCCACCAAAGTATCACGTATTTGCAGCTGACAGATCAGGTTAAAAATGGAAAAGAAGCAGAAAAAGGGAGAAGTTAAACACTTCTTCAGGCTTCTCTTCCCACTTCAATCAAACACCCCTAAGAAGCTTTAACCAGAGGTGAAACGTGGCAGATGAATTTCAGGAAGATTAGCTTTTTTTTGCGGGAGTTTGGTTGTCGAGAGCGAAATCAGAGCCGTGATTGAAAGGTAACTTTGAACTCCCCTCAGCAGAAGCTACAGGCAGCCCATAATAATGTACATTATTATTCTAACTCCCTCGGAAGTGGCATGGGACGCTTTTAATTCTGAAGGCCACTTAAAGGCATTTCCATTTTTAAACTCTCACTGTGACTAAAGGGTTATTGCTCATTTCCAGCCTGTTAGATCTACATTCTCCACGTCCCGCATGTGCCACACTTGGAAGAATCTGTTCTTGTTCCCTGCTCTCTCTCATCACAGAGACAGAGGAGCATCACATGTTATTGCTTTGGAATATTAAAAGTAAATGCAGAGAGGGGTTAATTTATACCTTCCACAAGAGATTCGGGAACGTTATTATGGAACATCTTGAGTGTTGATAATATTTTTCTTTTTATTTGCTTTGTTTCTCTGAGCATAGCTATAGAAAGAATAAAAAAATAACCTTGGGCATGGTAGGAAATGTGCTGCAATCCAAAAGTAATTCAGAGCGCAGTTCTGCTGAGGGCCCTGTGACCTGAGCACAGCACATTTCGGGGACAGGAAAAAGCAGGCAGGCAACCTCCCCACTAAAAAACCTCAATATCTGTGGAGCTGCAATTATCAGGGTACAGCCCACAGGGACAGACGTGTCCCTCGGCATCCCGACGAGAAGGAAAGGCTCATTCTACCAAATTAAAAGGGAGTTTCGTTAACAAGTTACATCAGAACTTATCTTAATGGTCATAAACAGGCCCAATCAACCCTGACCTTCCTTGCGTTTTTGAATTTCTTTTCCCCCTTGGTAAATCATTATTTTTCCCCCTCATCCCACATGGCTGCACAGAGCTACTACAGGGAAATATTATCCCATGGAAACTCAAGCCTTCAGCGGCATATTTAGAAACTAATTAGCTTGAAACCCAGAGCATGAGGAAAACATTTCAAGGATTGCACATCTCCTTTCCTTCTTTCATGACATTTTCCTGCTTTTGCAGAGCTGCTGCTCCACTCCACACATTTTGATATTTCACCAGAATTCCTTCCCAGCAAGTTGGCTGATGGCAGAAATAGCAGTAAATGACTGTGTGTCAACAAGAGGGGTACTGGGGAAAGGGGGAAAGAATCTGTTACCTTGATGCACACACCAGGCAATAATTTATTCAAGTGTCAGGAGCAAGCCTTTCAGGTGAAAACAAGCTGACTCAGAACTCTCTGATTATTGAAAATGAATCCTTAATTGAAGCAAATGGACAAGAACAAAATTTCCTCGCTGTGCTCGCCATTCAAAATTAATTGGAAAGTGGCTGATTTGAGAATATTATATCCTCTAGTGAACTGAGAATGCTGCTTTTTTTTCCTCTGAAACCAAGAGTAGAGAATTAAATTAACTCTGAGGTTTGTTTGCTCAGAGTAGGCCACCAAACTGGATTAATTAATCATCATTTATGAACACTCTATAACCCAGAGCAGTCAGAAAACTGCTAAGATAGCAACATGACAGTAGAACTGTTATAAAAACAAATGATAAATTTCCTGCATCTCCAACCTATATTGACTTGCTAGGCATTTCTTTGCAGTTCAAAAGAAAATATCCTGGTGAAAACACTTGCTTAGTGTTTATAGGAGTGCTCAGAATAAACAGAATGATTTACACTTGTTCTGTAGCTTGGTGTGCTGTGCAGAGTCCTGGGCAGTCATTTCCACAGGGAATGCCAGGGTTGCATTGCCTTCCTCTACCGGGAGATTACAGTCTCACGTCAAGGACAAAAGACATAATTCACCCCACCATTCCAAGCACAATTAGAAGCAGATCTTAATTTACCACATCTCTAAGGAGAAATGGCAGACAAACTGTCATTTATGGGCACTTATCCAAACTCATCATCCTCTGGGCTTCTTTTTGCCTGGATATCCCTTGTCCTCCGTAGCTCTGCTTCGTGTTCAGCTTGACCTAAGCCAACAGTACCCAAAACCATTGCAATCTGCTTTATTTCCTCAATTTGAACTCTGGTTTATTCTTAAGTCTGAACTGAATAGATTTATTTTTTTTTAAAGAGAGAGTTTATAGTCTAAGGAAGTCTTTTCAATGAGAAAACACAGATGGCAAGAAAACAAATTCCTATATCATGAATTTCACTAGAAATGGAAATAACAAGAGGATTGAATTGCTGTAGACTTTTGCAAAGGCTTCTGGGGCCCACAGATGTGAGTGGCAGCAGCGCATTTGGGCAGAACTCATTCAGCTTTGGCCACAATTAGCTGGGCTGCTGATCACTTACACAAGTGTGACAAATGAACAGCCATAAAACATCCATTCAGATTTTCCACCCTCACATAGCCACGCACCAATTGCACAAATTCATCAAAAGCAGCAGTTATTTTTGCACAGCCTCTGAACTCATGTGCTAAGAGTAAAGAAAAAAAAAAAAACCTAAACCCCCCCATTTTTTTCTAATTCCACGCTTTGGGGGAAAAAAAAAAGTTATATAACTATATATGTAACTAATGGATTAGAACCTCCCAACCAGTTTTCTTCATCTGGGACCCCACACACCTGTGGTGTCAAAAAATGTGTATGACCTGGGGAACAGTGGCTGTTCTGGAATGTGCTCATGATTTAGCCTTTGTTTTAGAAGCAGAACTTGGAGAGATAATAGAAAAAAAAATAAAATATCAAACCTAGCAACTGTATTCTCAGAAGAGTAAGAACAAGGCACAGGATTGTTCTGTCAATACTAAGGAATTCATTTAATCCTGCCAACTAAACAATGGAAAAGTAGAAAGCGTTCCCGGGAAAATGAGAAACAATTCTGCTCTTCCAATAGGGAATTTTAAAACAACATAGAGGCTCTACAGCATTTGTACAGCTGTCCCCAGGCCCCTTCCCACCACTGATGGACAGCAGCTTCCACTCCCATCCTGGGAGCACTCGAGGTGGAGAGCAGACACAGTAATGAATATGGGCACGGGAAATGAAATGCCATTCAATGGTTTTGTTTCCCCTTCAGTCAGAGACAAAAATGTTTCTGTCCAAACAGTGACTTTGTTGCTTTCTTTAGAGGTATTATATTTGGAAAATATTTGATTATCCTGTCAAGAACGTTAAAGTATAAACAGATGTGCAGAGTGGAAAGAGAGTAAACTTAAAAAAAAAAATTTTCAGGCATATAAATGATTTTGCTTCAGCAGCAGAAGGGCCATGAATATGAATAGTGCTGAATTCTAGAGAAGCCATTTGTCACTATTAAAATTAGTGCTTTGTCAACACAAAAATCTCCCTCCCAGCTTCCTCCTAACCACACAAACAGCTGCATTATGGGATTCATTATCAGGGAGCGGGGCTCTGGCCCAGGAGGGACAAGCCTGGAATCCAGAACTGGATGCTGCTGCTGGGCTGGGAGAGGGATGAGCCGCTCCAGACTGACTGAACGAGGCAACGCCGTGGCCAGCCCGGCACGGAGCTGCCGGGGATTAGCACATGGAAACCCGGCAGCTCTGCACTCCCCAGCCCTGCCGTCCCGTTGGCACAGCCAGCAATCCAAGGGGCTGCCGTCCAGCTCCCGTTCCGGGATCAGCGCTCCGCGTTTCCGATGGAAAAGCGCGGAGGAGCAGAATTCATTTTGGTGGGAGGCAGGCAGCTGGGAGAGGAGCCGAGCAGTAAATGCTCATTCCTGCAAGAACACCGCGGAGTGCCCCACCCCTTGCATTAATTCCTCCCTTCTGGTTAATCTTATTAAGAGGTGAAAAGGCAGGGGAAAAAAGCCACTAAAGACAGTAAGCATCAATTTCCTCTCAGAACGGCGGAATTCCCACATGGCACCCATCTCTGGCTCCTGGGCTTTCCAGCAATGGGCCAGGGCCAAACGAGCAGCAGGAGGAAAGGGCCTAAAAGGGAACATTGATCCTATTTAATTATGGAATGGCTGAGAGGATGAGGTGGAACACATTTATACCTAAGTTCGCTAATGGATTTTCTCATTGCAAGTGCTTGATCGATGAATTGGGAGAGTTTCAGATATCAAGATATCAGATATTCAGAGTTTCAGAAAGGCATCAGCCAATATTTTATCCCCAACACGGGTCTGCCATCCTTGAGATTGTGTTGCACTTCAGCTGTGCTCTCCAGAGGCAGGTGGCTAGTCTTTGTCCAAAAACAAGTGCTTTTAGCTAAAGCTGTGCTAAGGTTGGTAATTAAAGAAGGAAAAAAAGCTCTTTATTCTGCATTAATAGGTCCGTGCATTCAGAGTAAGCACACAGACTCTGAGTACAGAAAGCAGTTTCAAGGCACTGGTTCATATTCCAATACTTTTTTTAAAAAAAACTTTGTTTCTCTCTACTAGTACTGTACATTTCATTTCCTATATAACACAAGCCTGCATATACAAACATTCCATATAGAAAAAACACTGTATATCTAAATTCTAGATGTAAGTGATGTGAAACAGCCCTAGAAACAAAAGCCACATAGACAAATGGCGTGAGGGTCCTGCCATTTAGTTTACAATCAATCTCATACCATCCATGCTCTAAACATGAACAGTTCAATCCCATCACCTTTCATTCCCAGTGATTTGGAGGTAGGTGGCAAAGAATTAAATCCCGTTTTATTCCATGGATAATGCGTCATATCTGGGAGTTCTTCACTTCCAAAAAGACCAACAGAGCAAAAGAAGTCAAGAGACTTGTCCAAGATCTTTTGACTCCATGAAGAGTGATTAATTGGATCTTTTAAAGTGGTTTGCAGCCTAATGACAGAATAAGCTAATACTCATCTCCTACAAGCACATTTTAACATTAAAAACAATCTCATCCATTTTCAAGTGTAAACAAAGCACAAAGAGCACACAGATTTACTTGCATACTTCATTTGCTGCAATACTATTAAATGTCATTGGCAGAGCCTTTAGCACTCATCAAACAAATGCTCCAGAGACGAGGTGATATTCTCCATCAACATTTCCTACCAGTGTTTTCCTTTTCATCACTTTAAAACAGTTTGCAGGAAGGACTTTTCACATTTACAGGGGCTGAACTAGCAGGGATCTGTTTGTGTTGGCTGGGGGTTTATTTGGTGAGGAGAGGATGATTTATTACCTTGCTTATAAGTTTCTGGGGTAGTACAGAGAGCACCAAGTTCAGGGTAATTTTAAGATTCACTCTGTTTACGTCAAACGCTTGGGGTCATAGAACACACAGGCACTGGGATCCACCAAATCAATCCACAGAAAAAAACAACTGGTACAGTTTCCAATCTCTGCTTAGCCGAGGCCCAGAGCAGAATAAAAATGAAGATTAAATTACCTTTTGTGTCATAAAGTGTGCAGAATGCAAACCCACGGCAGAAGGGCCATGAGGGACACTTTCTCCTAAGCTCCATCTGTCTCCCCCTTAGAGGAATACTAAAAGCCTTGTTAATAATTTAACAAACTAATGGACACCTTTTCAAACACTGGGGGCTGATGGTTAAAGAAGCACCACCCTGGCACAGCAAGAGGGTGAGAGCGGGAAGCTGGGGGCTTCTTATCCCCTTGATGTGCTAGGGACCAGCCTGGGACAACAGAGCAGGAACCTACTGGAGGGAAAGCCTTCTCTGCAGGTGGATGACTGCTAAAAACCTTCCTGAGACACACACACACACAGGGATTTTAGAGTAGATCTCCAGCATACCTGATCCACACTCCAGGCTCCAAAGGAGTGCTGCCTGAACGCTGTCCCCCACGCCTGGATCGTGCAAAGGGCTGGCTGCTCAAACCACATCCAGCAGCCCTCCAGCACATTAATTTAAATAATTGTAAACTCAAAAACTCAAAATTCACTGAACATGACTCCTATAGCAGCTTTCAAAGGAGAAAGGTGCAGGTGCTCTCCTGAAACCTCTTAGACGCTGCCTGCACATGACTTTATAAACTCCTCCCCATTCCTAACCATCCAAAGCGAGGCTCACCTGGACACAATTACCTCTGCAAAGGAAACCCTTTACCTGGAATCAGGTGTCCTCATTCTCGATAGTCAATTTCTTCAGAATGAGGTGCTTCAGTCCCACAGATCTGCCTGCAGCTGTAATCAAATTTGTCAGTCCATCCCATCTCAGGCCAACGCACTGACTAAAACAGCCAAGTGACAACATTCAGTGGTGCCATCTTCATGAAAGTAAATAATGACAATCTACAGGTAAACCAGCCACAAAACTGAGTTTAATCACCTTGTGGGAAGAAAATGCTGGGAAATTCATTTGTCGCATTATTCTTATAAACTCTCTTTGTCCCTCTGAAATAAATCATGAGATCTACAAGGCAGTGGCCACGTAGAGGCTGATAAAAAGAGACAGAAGTTATATCAGCTATAAGGAGAAAAAAATGACAGAGATACTTAGCTGAGATACCATCTCAGTTCACAAAGCCTGGGAGTCTTTCTGTGTCAGAATTAATTCCCCTACTTACAGCCACTGGATTCCAGGCAAAGCAGCCAGCACTGGGGGGAGGCAGCACGTTGGATTTTTGGTGTGCCACGCCTGAAAGGCTCCTCTTGCCCCCAGATCAGCATTTTCATGACCCACCTGTCCAACTACGGGAACGACCGCCTGGGCCTGTACACCTTTGCCAACCTTGCCAGCTTTGTCAAGAGCTCCACAAACCTGAGGCTGCAGACGCTGCCCCCCGTGCAGCTGGCTCAGAAGTACTTCGAGCTCTTCCCCGAGCAGACAGACCCCCTCTGGCAGGTAAAGTCACCTCCTCTTCCTCCTCCCGCTGCAATCCGCTCATCGGGACAAGCATCTTTTCCTCTAAAAAGCCTTTTTAAAGCACAGGAATGTGATCTCAACTCTAATTTATTGGCCTGCCTCTTCTCTTAACCGGAATGCCATGAGCCACGCCGTGCTTTTGGCTATGCAGGTGTAAATCCAGAGCGGCACCAAAGAAACTGTGCAGATATTCAGGGCTTACACTGGCAAAAAGGTGCAGAAAATTTCCCCTATTGTTTTTGGCCCAGCTACAAAGGAAGTATCAATCTATAATATTTCCACTGGGCTGCAGCAATTCCCATCAGCTGATGATTTTCCCCGTCACATTTTGTTAATTTTATTCACCAGCAAAGTGTATCCTCTGTTACCAGTCAACACTATGCCAAAGCAGCATCTGTATGAGAACTGCTTTGAAGAGCAGCCAGTCCCAACCTCTTCTGCGGGGGCCTTTTGTTCACAGCTTTTTATTTTGCATTCATAGGTAGTAGAAAGATAAGGAGATGAATAATATCCCACTTTTCTATTTTGTCCTTCCCTTTTGCATTCTCACGTAAATTAAAATTGGCACTAAGCCCCATGCATCTGAAACCATTCTGACAGCTCAAAAAATAATGCCTCGAAGCTATTCAAAGGTTTCCATTTTAACCTCAAATGGAAACGTGATTAAATCAATGTTTCAGTCTTGTCGTTCCCTTCTTTTTCTCTTCTGCTAATGACTGAACCTAGTTCTCAGCCATTCAAAACCATTGTACACATGCTGTGGGATTTTGCTACTCACTGTAGGGCTCTGGCATTAGTGCATAACATTGAGACCCTGGAAAGGTTTTGGATCCCCCCCTTGTGACGTCCACGACCACCTTTTCTCCTTCAGAACCCGTGTGACGATAAACGACACAGGGATATTTGGTCCAGAGACAAAACTTGCAACCACCTGCCCAAATTCCTGGTGATAGGACCCCAGAAAACAGGTAAGAAGCGCAAGTAGAGCTTTAAAAAAGTTGCTACAAAGTCGAAGGTGCTTTTTTAAAAATATTTCCTAATGGCATCTCTTTTTGTTGTCGTAGGAACAACAGCCCTCTATTTATTCCTTCTGATGCACCCTTCCATTATCAGCAATCTCCCCAGCCCAAAAACTTTTGAGGAAGTTCAGTTCTTCAATGGCAACAACTACCACAAGGGAATTGACTGGTAAGAAGAATGACAAAAATGAGGTGTTCGTTCTTAATACATGGAAAATCACAGTGGAACAATTCCAGGAGCGGGCGTGACATCGCCTTAATTACTGGATGAATTTGTTATGCTTGGAATGATCAGATAGAAAGACAATCTAATTGGTAGTGATGGGACATTTAATCAAGCCCCTAATTTTGTTTAGATATAACAGTGAGAATTTTCTGAGTTTTCACATGAATGCAAGAGGCAGCTCTGTCATGAATTCTGTCTTCATGCTGAATAACATCTCTGTCTTGTCATAGCTGTAGCTGCACTGACTTACACTCTGTTCCTTCCAAAGTGGCTTTTCATGAAGTAAGGTTCCATTTATCTCTTCACGAGAATCCGTCCAATCAATTTCAAATGGAAAAGACCGTTCAAAGCCAAAATTCAAATTGTGCATTCTGAAAGCGTCCAAAAGCAAAGATGTGTCAGTTCCAAAATGAAGTACTTCAACAATGTTAAAATTAAACAGTTTGACATTTAAATGTTGACATTAAATGTTGACATTTTGAAGCTTTTCCCATTTTTTTCTGCAGCTAAAACTGAACTCACTCCAAACTGGTGAAAGATATCCCTTTGACGCTGAAGTTATTAGCAAAAATCCCATCCATCACAGGAAAAACCTAATTACCAGGCTTCATGAGGGCTTTAGCTATTACCAGCACCACGTAAGAGCCAAGATGCATTCCCATTATTCCAGTCTGGGCTGAGCTGAGAAATTCAATTTTGCTTCTTGAGAATTATGTCTGAAAATTCACCTTCTCACCCACCATGAAATGGGAAGCACGGGGCCATGACCCTTTTGTGCTGCCGCTAATTCTAACAAGTCTCTTCCCCTCCAAGGTACATGGATTTCTTCCCCACTCCTTCCAACATCACCACCGACCTCCTCTTTGAGAAAAGTGCCAACTATTTCCACTCTGAGGAAGCTCCCAAGAGAGCTGCTTCCCTCATCCCCAAGGCCAAGATCATCACCATCCTCATCGACCCGTCCGACCGCGCGTATTCCTGGTACCAGGTACGGACTCCTTTGCCTCGGGGAATGCACCGTGGAGCCGGTGGCAGGGGATGATGGCCAGCACCAGTGGGAATCTGTGTCCTTGAGCACGTCGTGGCAGTCACTGCACAGCGTTGGCACCGTGTGGGAGCAGGGGATGCTGGATGCCAGCTTTTGCAGTTGGCACCTGTGACACCGGTGTCAGAAATGATGAGACTTCCCAGCACAGAGCTGCCAGCAGCTGGGAACAAACAGTTTCATCTCAATTACAGCTGACAGGGCAGAGAGGGAGAGCAGTGCTCCTCACCCAGGGGGATACACAGGGAAAAGGAGCGTGGCCCAGCCAGGGAATCGGAGCTCTTGATGCCAAGAACCTGGCCCCACATCCATTCCCCCAGCGTGTAAGCTCAGCAATGTGCAGCGGTGCACAAACGGACCCAGTGTCTCCTGAAGTTTCCAAGGCGTTAAAAAGAGCTGTGTCTGGAGACACGGGCTTTTTTCTCTCCTTGGAAACAAAAGCAAGCCTGTTGTTTTCCCCAGGAAACTCCAGGATGCTCTTCCTTGCCTTTTAGCGAGCCCACACCCTTCTGTAACAAAATCTGCACGATTAAACAATTCTATTTTTAGAGAAATGTACAAGCATGCTTGTGAAATCCGGCATAGGCATACACATAAAGGAAACACTTAATGCGCTGTTAAAATAGACGCAGATTAATAACGTTGGAATAAGCATGAAATACATCATTTCTGGTGCTGCCAGGAAGTTTCTGCAGGGAATAAAACATGGCCAGGGGCTGCAGTTTGCACCGGTGTAACATCTCCTTGGCACCTTGACAGCTGCCAAGGCCAAGCAGCAGAGCGGTGACTGCTCACTCCCCAGGGGAGCCTTGAGTGAATGGCGTCCCCACCCTGCTTCCTCGCCCCTGTCCCTCTCCCACCTGGCAGAAGCGGCACTGGGTGGGGGGGGAGCCAGCACAGCCCTCCTGGCAGCTCCCCAAGATTCCAGCCTTCATCTGCGGCATCCTTGCGAAACGTATTCCCGTGTCTCCCACAGCACCAGCGCTCCCACGAGGACCCCGCCGCCCTGAAGTTCAACTTCTACGAGGTGATCACGGGCGGCCCCCGGGCACCGCCGGAGCTGCGGGCGCTGCAGAAGCGCTGCCTGGCGCCCGGCTGGTACGCGCTGCACATCCACAGGTGGCTGGCACACTTCCCTGCCTCCCAGGTAAGGGCCGGCAGGGGCCAAACCCACCTCAGGCAGCCTTGGCACGGCCCAAAGGGGTCCCCGCGGGGCTCGGCGGCCTCAGCGAGCTGCAGCTGCAGCGGGAGATGTCCTGGGAAGGTCTGGAAAATACATTATAACATGCCGGGGCTTTTTCTAAAGAGAAGTTCCATCCTGCTTCCCACTCAGTCCCTATCATAGAAAGTTTCACATTTATTTGATCCTGATATGGAATTGGCCTTTCTCAAGGCTGGAGCATACATTCCTTCTTTTTTTCCCCCTCTTCCTGCAGGTATGTTATTGAATTGTCTTTTATAACCTTCGGCATGAAAAATTTACCTAAACACATAGATCTCACACAAAGAATATTTCCCCTGTTGAAGTAATAATAATTAAAATAACCCAAATCAAACATATTAGTACTACAAAGTACATGCATGGGCATTCTTTATCCAAGGACATGGTCAGATGTCAGTTCATATCTGTACCTACTGCAAGACAAAGCTGGAAGAGGCTGTTTCACTGATGCCTTGGGAAGGTTGACCTGGAACAGAGACTGGACAGAGCTAAGAGAATAGAGTAGGTATTTATTAAAAGGCCTTTAAGGATACACCTTGGGCAGTACAAGAGCCTGGCCCTGGACCCAAAAAGGTCACAAAATGGCTGACTGGTCTTGAGGTCTCACGTTTTTATAAGTTTTGCTTCATTTGCATATAGGAGTTAATTGTCCAATTTCAGCTTCGGGTCATGAAGTCCCATCCTTCTTGGTTTTTTCTCTTCAGTTCACCATTGTTTGTGCTTTTGGGGCTGAAAGCTGTAACAGTTGTCCTTGGTCCCCAGCAGGCAAAGGATTTGCTTTGTCTCCCTACTCTGTGAAGAGAGCTAACACTTAATATGAGGCTCAGAGCTACACCCCTAGGCAGCACAGGATCTGAAATACATGAAAGCTAAAACTTAAGGCATCATCATGAGCGAGCAAATGAACAAGGATCCCCGAGACTGCTCTGGGTGGGACAGAGTTCTGCTGAAAGGAGGCAGAGCTGAGTGTTGCCTATCTTGTCAGGGACCTGGGGGGGGAGACAACATTAAGACCTAGAAGCTCTGCCTTCTTGCAGCCCTCACTTTTCTCTTTATACAGCCTCAGCTATACTAGAGAGAGGAGGAGCAGGTCAATCCTATTTCCAGGAGATAGGAGCAAATCTCAGTCATTTACTTCCTTCTTTCATCTCTGGCCTTTCTACTCTTTCATAAATGTGGAGGGAGTCCTAGCCAGAGCTGCTGAGCTGGCAGCAAGGGCAGTATTGCCCTGGGAGCAAACAGGCCATGCCTCCTCCTCGCCCACCTCATCCCAACTAATTCCTCCAAAGGAGATGGGGATGTCCTGGCAAACTCTGAGCATGCAAAGGGTGCTGAGCATCCCATGCCCTGCTCCCTGGGCTCCTCCTCTGCCCTCAGCTGGAGCTGCTCCCTTCTCTCCTCTACATTTCCCACAGACACATCATAAACCTCAACAATATTTTACGTCCTTTCCTTATCTCTTCTTGTCAGAATTCTCTGAGACTCAAGTTTCCCTTGGGAGGTTTAGCTCCTGCATTTGCACAAGGTGCCCACATGGAGTTACAAGGTGCCCTCCTATGTAAATTCAACTCAATAAAGTAAAAAGTAAACCTAAAAAGGAGTGCATCCATATGAATGTTTTCAGCTATATACAAAGCCACGTGCTAATTTAAATCCAGGTTGTCACAGAAGTGCAATAATGCCATTATTTTGTTAGCTTTAGTCCTGTTTCCAAATAAGTGCCATATTTACCCTTGCAGTTGCTCATTATTGATGGACAGCAGCTGAGAAGTGACCCTGCTACTGTGATGGATGAAGTGCAGAAGTTTCTGGGAGTCTCTCCTCATTACAATTACTCTGAAGCCCTAACGTGAGTGTATTCCTTTTTTTATCTGCCCTGTGGGATCCCAGGGTATATCCCCTCCCACCAGCACCCCTTGATTATTGATTATGAACAGACAACACATCAGGAAAATGACAACTTTGAAAAGGTTGGGGTTTTCTTCGGTCAGTCTCCAGGAGCTGAAGCCTGGAGTGTCGGGTGTAGAAAGTTTGGTTGAAATGTATTTTGCCATTCTGATAGGAACCTGATGGCAGAGGTGGGGTTAGAAGCACTTGTTCCCCAATCCCATTTTCCTCTCTGGACTTCCATGTATGGCTGAGACTCCTGCAGGGGTGGGAGTGGGCTGAATTCCCCTCTCCCCTCTTAGTCCAGCAGAAAATTGTAAGAAGCTTTTGCCCTGAGGCCATCAGTGTGAGGAGCATCATCTCCTTACAGCCCCAGCCCCGGGATATCTGTGGGCTGGGAAGCCTGGCACTGCAGCGGAGGCTTTTCCAAGTCCCTGTGCAAGCAGAGAGCACGAGCCAGCACGTGGAGGGGGAAGCAGAAAAGCCTCTGCTTCACCTTCCCTGCAGGCTGGTCCTGAGGGAAACACAACCAGGAATTTCCATCTGCCCCACACTGCTCCTCTCAGCTTACAATTGCCATTTCATGTTTCCTCTCCTGGGAGGGTTCAGCTTATTTATATCATAGGTTCAAAGTAAAACTTCAGTGCTTAAGAAAGTTGCTCTGCCAAAACCTTTTTTCTAGAGGAAGAATTTTGGATTTCAGAAAGCAATTTTTTTTAAGTCCCTGGTTTCCAAAGAGGATGGAGGGGAGGAGGAGTCTGATCACAGAGCTGAGCTATTGATGTTTGAACAATCCACAACTGCACATCTGCAGTGCCTTCTGCTGGGATTTTAAAATCCACACCCACAGACATACATCTTCTTTTCTGGAACTGAATTAAAGTCAGTGGAGTCGCACGGCACGAAGAAATTTGGCCTCTCATACTGGTTTGGACAGGAAAAATGGATTGTAAACAGATCCATAAAATTATGCACTCCTTGTTTAGAGGCATCAAGAATGCAAATGTGCTGCATGGATTTGGGATGGAAGGGGAAAATGTATTAATGTACGTAGCTGCTTTCTGCTGGGGCTTGTCAAAGGGGAAGAGATTGCATAGGATTGTTCCTAGTCACTGCTGCCTAACAGCTGCACAGCACACATTTATAAAGGTGTCAGGAAGCAGCTTAAAGGACCCAGTCCTGTGAACAGCACTGAGCAACAGGTGCATCACCCTGAGTCATTATGTGAGAGTCTTGCAGGAGAGTGAAATCAAGCCAGGCAGAGGGGAGGCACTATCCAGAGCCATGGGAGGGGAGAAGAGGGGACAGAGGCAGGGCTCGAGGAAAACACAAGAGGAGAGGAGTGTGCTCAGGAAAATGTTCTCCCTTGGAGGGCTGCTACGTTCTGTCAGAGAATGAGAGAAGGATCCCCGTGGTGATATTGCCTGGCTCTGCCCTCGCAGGCATTCCCTGCCTCTGGCATCGGGTACTGCCTTCCCAAAACCCTGCCTCTCCCCCAGGCTTCCTCTGCGGGGAAGGGAAGAGAACCAGTCCTCCAAAGATTCCTGCTGACAGCTCTAAAATGCTCCCCTGTAGCTTTAGCCTTAGGGCTATCACTATTTTTAAATAAATACTTCCACTGTGCCCAATTACGTTTACAGAAGCCCTGAGAGTTCTGTGATTTCTGAACGCAGAGGGTTGAATTCAGCCCGAACTGTCTCACCCTCTTTTCCCCTTCCCAAATTTGCACATCCTTTGCAGAATGTTCAATAAGCTCCTTCTGAGGCACAAATATTGTTTGGGGCATAGTTTTGCGGTTTCCCTTTTACCCAGCACATGACATTGCTGCTCCTCTTGGGAAATTAATGCGAGGCAGCTGAAGCACTTCACCATGCAAGGAGCAGATGGGAAAGGCCAAAGCAGAAATGAATCTATCATCAATATACCCATTTAATCAATGATTTATTTGTTTTTAATTGAAACAGCTACACAGACAATTTAGGAAACAAAGGTCAGGCCTGCATTAATAGGCTGGGCAAGAAAAAACCCATGAAGAAGGTTCACCCTTCTCCTGCAATTCACTCACTTCTGTGCAGCAGCAAATTGCAGGTGCATTTGCGTCGTAGGGACAGAGCAGGGGCAGAAAGGTGGTGTGTCACTAATTAACTCTGCGTCCTGGCCAATTATCCTTCATCCTTCTCCAACATCTGCTGAGTAGCAGGAATGTGCAGCCTGTGGATGTTTTATGCCCGCTGCAAGTTCCACAGCAGTAAATTCCAAACTTAACGCCACGTGCTGTTCGTTCCTCAGCGAGTGCGTGTTTGCAAGCCTTAATCCAGACCTCCTCTATCTCTGCATTTCAGACATCACAATCAAATTGCATGTTTCAGATAAGGCTGCTAAGACAGTGTTTATGCTACAATGCCATCTCAGGAACGAAAATGGTATTTAGATGCAGTGATAGGGAGCAGCAACTTCTGAGGCAGGTTAAATCATCAGCCCCCAGCCAGCGCTTCCTTAGGAGACCTGCAGATCAGCACTTCACCCTGTGTGCTGGACAAGCAGAACAAAAATTGGCCAGTGCAGGAAAAGCTTCCTGCCTTTAGGCATTTCCAAGGTGGATTTGTGGGACAAAATGAATCCCCAGAGCTCACGCAGGAGAGGAAACCTGTTTCCCACTCTGTCCTCAGAATTCCAGTCATCTAGAGAGATGTGTGCAGCAGGAACTGTGGGCTAACACTGATGTCTCAGTGGCAGGGAAATATGTCTGTAGCAAGGTCTTTTAAAAGATGTGATTCTCTACAGGTTCGACCCTCAGAAAGGCTTCTGGTGCCAGCTATTGGAAGGAGGGAAAACAAAGTGCCTGGGGAAAAGCAAAGGTCGGAAATACCCACCAATGGACCAAGAGGTGAGGGCTCTTCAGAAATTCATGGGAGCAGTTTTAATATTGCCCCTAAACAAACATAACGATTTTTAATTGTTGGGTGGGGGGTTTTTTGTAAATTATTTATTGTGTTTTCACTGGGTTGACGTTTTAAGAAGTGGCAAGCCGGAGCTCTGACAGAGAGGGCGCTGAGTGCCCCCTGTGGGAGCGGAGCCCCGCTGCCGGTGGGGCGGCTTTCCTTTAACCGGATCTCGGTCTGTTTTTGCGCCCTCTCAGTCCCGAGCGTTCCTGTCCGGCTACTACCGGGAGCACAACGTGGAGCTGTCCAAGCTGCTGCACAGGCTGGGGCAGCCGCTGCCGTCGTGGCTGCGGCAGGAGCTGCAGAAGGTCAGGTAGCACCGGCGGGGCCCCGGCCGGCCCCGTTCCTGCCCCCGCAGACCCCCCCGCCCCTCCGGCTCACTCGGCATCGTCAGGACAGGACCTCACGGACACCGCTCTCCCCAGCAAAAACAAACTGACCCACCACAAGAGATGGAATCAGAACTCCCCGAAGGCAAACCCGACGGCTGTGGGTGTGCCCGTGCTGCCGCCGGAGTAGCCCGGAGCCCTTCTGGCAGCTGCCGGGAAAGCGCGCGGCGCTGCGCGGCCTTCCCCGGGATCCGGAGCGGGATCCGCGCCTAGCCCCGACCCTCCCTTCGCCGGGAGTGCCAGAAATGGGTGTGTAGGACCGATGGACCTCGGGTGGACAAACTGCAGCCTGTCAGGACACGGGCAAAGGATGGGAACGTCTCTCGCTGGACTGGGAGGTTGGTCACCCGCTGGGCTTTTTCCGCATTTGTGTTCAAATCCTTTTAAATTCCAAGCAGGCCGTGCCAGCAGTGCACTGCCGGTAGCCTAATATTGACAGCTTTGTTTCTATCTGCAAAGCAGCGCTGCTGCTCTGAAGCCTCCAGGCGCCCGGTGAGCCATTTAGGGTCTCCATCTGCAAGCTGTGGCAGAAAAATAACTTTGTTGGCCTTTTTTTAATGTTTTGGACACAAATGACAGTCTGCCGAAGCACAGACTCTTTCTACAGACTTTTATGGAGTTGAAAGGACAAACACGGCCACTGTATATCACATATACATGGATGACATACACATCTTCATTCCTGGATATCTACCTAGTGTATCTCTAGATCAGACACACTGGTAGTTTTAAACAGCTGCTTTTTGTGCCCACAGGGGAATGAAAGGTTGCTTCACCAAAAATATGGCATGACCTGTGCTTGGTCCTCAGAGCTGTAGGGGCAGGATCAGCAAGGCTGGGCAGAAACTCCTTCCTTGTCCCGTATGGAGGTCATTCCTCAAACCTGGAAGTGGTAAATTCCTGTATTTGTATGTAACACACAAACTCACACTCCCTTGGAGCACTGGTAACACCTCAGATGACCGGAGTAATGAGAGCTTTGGATAAGTAAGGCTTGGTCAGAGAAGAATATCTAGATGGACCATTTGATAGAATTATAGCTGTATAAACACATCAGAATTGGCTCAGCTTTAATTAAAAGAGGACTGCCTAACT
Source organism: Cyanoderma ruficeps (assembly GCA_008694505.1). NCBI lineage: Eukaryota > Metazoa > Chordata > Aves > Passeriformes > Timaliidae > Cyanoderma > Cyanoderma ruficeps. The sequence goes on along the minus strand of VZDJ01000030.1, from coordinate 4,662,951 downwards.
CCTGATTAAAAGCTAAATAAACATGACACTGGTTTCAGGAGCTTTTCAAGGAAATGAGACAAACACTATAGAATCCAGAAAATTACTTCTTGCTGGTAGCTTTTTATTTAGAAAGAAGTCTGTCTCTCCAACTCTCAGCTCTGTAATGGCACCATGTCCTGAAAATACACTGGATATTTTTATACCTCACTGTTATTTTTTAAGTTTGAAAGGGCCTCACATTTCCGAGAGATCTCATGTTCCATTGAAAACTGACATTTGAATTGACTTCTTTATGTGTCATAAAGATGAAATAACAGTATTCCCAAGATTCATTCCCTCCGCTTGTAACAGGACCCATCAGCACAGAATTCCTCTGGCCCACTGTGTGACAGAGGAGCCTTTGTGGGCTGTCTGGAAAAGATCTCCTTTGCTTTTGTGCCTTTTTGTGTCGCTGGCCACATAATGCTGGGATTCTTACAGACCAGCAAAACAAAGGCAGCACAAATGAAATAATTATTCATGGCAAGAGGGCCGTGGCTGGGAAAGATTGTGCCGGTCCTTCTTTCCTGTTAGTAAGGCACGGGATTGCTGTCCTTCACGTGCTGCAGGCTGTAATTCAGTAAGAGTTTCACACACTGCTGCAGGGGGGCTGCAGCTGCAGTTTGTTCCCATTCCCCTGGAAATTCCAGGAGTCTTGGCACGCTGTGGATGTGACCCTGTGGGCCAGGCACAGGAGTCAGGGTCCGTGGCAGCAGATTTGATGATTAAAGCAGGGCTTTGGCCCTCGGAAAGCTGAGCTCCTGTAATTGAGGTTGTCTTTGAGCGAGAAGCAATCAGAACGGACTCCAAACCCCTCTAAATTATGCATTGACCTCTCAAGGTCTAAAATGAAGTTGCGGGATTAACTGCTCCGAGATGTTGTCTAATAAACCAAATTTCCTCTCTGATAGGGGAGCAGGCTGCTGAGTGTCCCCAAAACAAATTAAAATGGCGGAATTAGAAATTCTTGGGGGAGGAAATGGTTGTGTAATGAAAGCGCTGATGGGCCCAGACTCTCTGATGTGATAATAAGGCAGTGGGGATGTGCCCTGAATACAAAAGCGGGAGCTGAGTGTTTTCTCCTTTCCCTCCCCGCTTTGAATCGGGGAGATTGGGGGATCTTTCATCCCCTGGACGATCTGAGAACAAATGGAGTGTGGGGTGCTCATTGCCCCTCTGCTGGGCCACCCAAAAGGGAGACATCAGCCACTCATTTAGTTCCCATCAGTAACGAATTATGCTTAGAATGGGCTTAAAATTGATGTTTCTACCAGGAATGTGAGTGTGTGACATCTGTGTCAAACAGCTACAGCACAGGTATGTAACTCAGCAGGGACCACGTGGCTACTTCTATTGTACTTAAATAACACTGAGTCTGGGGTTTCTTTGACACAACTCTGTGTTCGTGGGACAGGGCTTTCCCTGTCAGACAACACTGCTTACACTGTCTTTATTTCTCTTTTTGTGCTTCCAGTTCTTTTAGTGTGACTGCAAAGGTGTGGACCTGCCCACGGACTCGATTCCTCCATCGCTCTCCTATCTAGAAAAGCTGCCAAAACGAAATGAGGATTTGCAAGAGGCACAGATTCTGAAGTGTTCAGTGCTCCAGTGACTGGACAACTTTTATAAGACTTACTATGATTTCTGCAGTGTTTCAGAACAAAGGACACCCTGTTGATAGAGCTGAGGAAAAACTTCACTGTCTTGCCCAAGCTCTTTTTTTAAAAAAAATTTCTTTCCCCTCCTACGTGACAACAGCAAATCCAGTTGAACAAATACTTGGTGTTGAAGCAGAAGGAATCAAAATAAATTTTGATCACTCAAAGTATTTTTGTTGGGGAGGGGGGTGGTGAGGGAGGCCAAGGGCTGTGTTTGCTGGAACTGTTTTAAATAATTGATGTGCACACACCTGATGATCGGTTCTTCTCACTGCCGCAGAATAAACACTGCTGATGGTGTATTACAGAGGGAGCTTCGCTGCTTTCCTTAATCCTTCCTCCCCCTTTCCTGAGCCAAAATCTGCTCTTCAACCACCTCTGCCATGTATTTCACACTGTGCACCTTCCCAGCTCCTCCTGCCTCGGCCTCTCCCCAAGGCTTTTACCCGCCCTCAGCACATGGGATGTCCTGTGTGCCACTGACCTCCTCCTCCTCCTCCTCCTCCTCTTCCTCCCGGGCACGGGGATCCTGGCAACTCTGATCCTCCAGTACTTGTTACTCACATTTCTGGGCCTGCCCTGCCGAAGTCTGGCTCCCTGCAGCCCACAGGAGGGGCACGTGCAGCAGCCCCAAGCAAGCTCTTGCCTGGTTAAAAATAATTTCCTTCTGCTCTGTTTGAGGAATCTTAAAAGGCCCTGATTCCAGCTATTGCAAATTCCTCAAACTGCGCACTCAGAAGTACAAGACAGATTTTTTTTCCCTCTCTAAAATCTCATAATGCTTCTATTTTTTATTATAAAATATTCATTTGTTTTACTGATCTGTGTCAAAATGAGGTTAAATCGTATCAGAGTCAAGGATTCTTTCTACAAACCTTCCAGAAGAAAAAAATTCCATCTTGCCGAGAGCTTCTATCATTGAGCAAATTAGAAATGACATTACAGATACCTCACCACGAGTTCTGGCTTTCTCTTTCAGGCCTGCCTGGTGCTTGTGGACAAAATTTTCAAAGGTAGCTAAAATTTTCAAAGTATCTTAGAAGTCTGAGTCTGTTCAAAAAAAACCCAAACAAACTTGTAGGCCCTAAAAATCTACTGGCTTTCTATCAGGCTTTGCAGACCCTGGCAAGTTTCCTGCCTCAGTCTTATTCAATAAAACAATAGGGTTCTTCCAGAAATTTACTACTTCCAGAAAATTAATTAATCAGACTATTCCCTCCTGGAAGCTGGAAAACCCCGAACAAACTTGTGAGGTGATCTGTGAGGAGAGGAGAGGAGAGGAGAGGAGAGGAGAGGAGAGGAGAGGAGCTG